>KZ819202.1:71106-85145 GCA_003144125.1 Testicularia cyperi
CCACTACATGGCCTGTATCAATAAAAACTACTTCTTCTTTGCCTCCAAAGAAGCAGTCAAGGCATATTGCACAACTCAAAGCATATACAACAATGCTTCAAAGTGCAACCCTATCAAGGAAAATCCAATTGCTGTATTACTTCCAAAGGGGTGGATTGGAGAACCACCCCTCCGGACAACAAAATTTGGTGACCAGCACGGGGTTTTGCCCCCTGTCTGGAAAAATGCACTCACAAAAGATATCAACACCCGTCTAACCCAAATTCTGCAGGGTACTGCAAAAGACCTTGGTTTGGTCTGGATCAGTGCCCAAAGCAAAATTGGAGTCTTCACCAAAGCACAAGCAATCAACCACCTGGCACTAGCCAAGTGCTGGGACAGACTTGATGCAGGATACCTTGCCTTGTCAGCAACTTGGATTCAAATTGTCCAAGTTGCAAAGGCAAAAATCCAGCCTTTTCTCCACCCAATTGGATGTAAGAGAGTGTTGTGGCTCATCACCACAACTGCAACACATCTCAGGGGGCTGGGGATCAGACAACTTGACATACAAAGCCATGCCAGGTTCACCACCAAAACTTTATCCCTACTCATCAGAGATAGGGGCTCAACAATCTCCAAGCTAATCCAAGATGCTTTCCAACACTCGCTCTGGAAATGGTACAGCCTAACAGTCGCAAACTGGCTCCACTGCCACACACCCAACACAGCAAAAAACCAGCAAACATCAGCATCCAAGGCAATCTTCCTCTAAGGAAAAAAGCTGTGCTCCTGGATGGTGTCAGCCCCAGGGTCTAATCACCTCAGAGTCATAGAGGGGGAAGTCTGGGAGCTACTATCAGGCCAGGGATTGGCAAGGGGCTTGTTGCTGCAAGAGGCTGAGGAGCTAGAGTGTGCAATGCATTTGTATTCCATCTCACAGTGTGCAAAGATAAAGTACATTTGACAACCTGGATGCCCAGGCTTGCCTGCACCTCCAGGTCCTTTATAGGCCAAGGCCTGGGTGGTATGATGGCCCCAGGGGTCTTGGTACTGTTAGGACACATGCAGCAAGTGGTGAGTGCTGTTAGCCTCTTGAGTCCCAGCACTCTAACATTCCTTGGCATCCCTGCATGTGTCATTGTCCAGGGAACTTGCACCCCTCCCTGCACCCTCTCAGCCAGCTTGCAGGGAATCCTGCACCAGCCTGCAGGGTGCACATGGGTTCATGGTCATCATCTACCCCTGACTCTCCTGTAGACCTCCTTCCTGGAGGTTGTCAAATGTATTACCTAGCTATCTCACCTTATGGGAGTGTAGCTCAATACCAGTAAACTGATGTGGTGCGTGCACCTCTCAAGCAAGCTCCATCCCTGCTCCAGGCCACAGCCACCATCCTGTGGTGATCAGACCCCTGGGGCCATTCTAACATGTGGTGGTTAGACCCCTGGGGCCATCCTAACGGACTGTAGTAGATGCTGAGCTTAAAGTTGCGCCTGGTAGCACAAGGGGGAACAGATGTTTTTAGTACCTTGACAAGAGCATAGCCTTCTTCAGCAGACTTTGCCCCCAGCCTCTGTTTGTAGAGCAAGGTAGGAGAGATGTGCAGTGTGATTGGATCCTGAGTGTTGCTGTCCTTGACTAAAAGATTGGTCTTTGCAGTGCCAGTGTTGTTGCTGAGTGTCTGGAAGGCCAGTAGAGCAGGATGTGATGTGCAAGTAGGAAAGACCTGGACTTGCTGAACATGCTTCCTGTTGACAGAGATTTGTATGCAAACAGCCCTTTCACTTGCTTGCTGGGCAAGCTTTTGCTTCCTTGTTTATTTGTTCATGTTAGAGAAAAGTGTAAGGGTCAACTGAAGTGAAAAGTTGAAAAAGATGTGGTGGGAAACAGACAAGATGATGCAGCTCCAAAAAGCCAAATTATAATTTTTTGGACCAAACCCTTCTTTCAGCAATTTCTTTGTGAGCCAAAATTTGGTTATTGCTTTTGCTTGCTGCACAATGTGCCAAAAGCTCTCTACTGAATCTCCAAAATGCAAAGACACAAATGCCTGTTCCCTTCCTATGTCCCGCCACTATAGGCCTTCACCCCTCCTTCTGTATTGCTGCCACTTTCGCCTGCCGCTCGCCTCCGCCCAACTCCACGGAGGAGAGGAGGGGAGGAGGTCCAAAAAGTTCCCATCGCGCATTCGCCAACTTCTGTGTGCTGCGGCCCGCCGCCTGTCTCGTGCCATCTCGCCTGAACAGCCTCGCATCAGCTGCACAAATCTCTTCACGTTCTTGTTGACGTTGCAGCTGTACTACCGTGTGTAGACTAAGTACCACTTTGCATGAACACGTCGTCGTTCATCCGAATCACTTCTGCATCCTTCATCCTATCGCACTTGCGCCGCTCTCTGGCCTTCATTGCACCAAATCTTCCCCTTTCACCCTTGTAGAACAGTTTCTTGCCAGGTCCTCTTCCGAGCCTGCTTGCGCTGTGGTGTTGCTTGTTTCGCATCTGCACGCGCACAGCCCTATCCGTTGTCCGAGCTGCTCGGTGCCTCTGCTCCTGCTTTCGGCTGCATACAGTATCACAGCTTCCAACCGCCGTGATCGTGTCAAGCTGCCCACGCCGAGTTTATCTTCCGATCCGTCCTGCAGCAACGCGCGCGTGCGTCTCTTGCCTCCTTTCCCTTCCTGGCCTTTTACCTGCCTGCGACTCAGCCATCAATCCGCGCAAGCCTGCCGGTCCTCTACCACCCATTTTCTTGTGGCTGGCTGTGTCGTTGCGTCGGTTCAGTCTGCTGTCACCTTTTCAACCTTCTCAGTCTTCTTCCAGACTGCTTTCCAGTGCAGCTTCACTGACTGGCACAGTTACTCCGCGCGGCCGGCGTCCAATCGCTTGTCATCGTGGGGGGAGGAGTCAGAACCACCACAGCCTTCGCGTGCGACTACTGCGCATCACTCGTCGAGCTGACAGCCGCGGCTTTCCCACGTCATCTTCAAGTGTTGTGTAGACTGCCTGTCTCGACCCATCTCCGACGTCACCTGTCATTCTTGGACTTTGCATACACTGCCATTCGGTTGTCCGAGGGTGCTCCAAGGAGGAGGCGCCGATCAATCGTCTTAGGGGAAGCCGTACCTGACGGTGTAGCTTGGTATCAGTGCCATTGCCACGTAGCAGTATCAAGCCCGGTGGATCATGCCGCCTCGAAACGCTGGAGCTCCAGCCTCGGTGACTGGCAACAGCCACATGCGCTCGAGAAAGACTTCGTCACCCTCCGACGTCGTTCTTCCTCCCCTCCATACGGCTCTCGGTGCCTCTGCCGCCCTGTCCCCCAACTCCTCATCACGAGCGGCTTCGACTCTCAATCCATCCTCGTACAACACATCCAGCTCCAGCGCCCACAGCAGATCGAACGTCAACCGTGACGTAAATCTCAGCACCTCCTCTCTCCACGTCGACAGTGCGTCCAGTGTCTACGCGCGTCCTAGCTCCGTCCAACGTTCCAAGGATCACCAACGCCAGCACGCCAACTCGTCCCAAATAACTATCGCCATCGCAAACGGCCCCAATGCACGGCCGTCCGCCGGTATGAACAACGCCATCGACGATCCCACAGCTGCTGCGACCGCTGCCTCTGGCACGGAAGAGACATCACCAGGCGCCGCCGCGGCCAATGGCAACAGCGCCAAGAAAAAGTCAACAAAGAAGGCCGTATCGTGCGAGCCATGCCGACGCCGAAAGCTCAAGTGTGATCGTGGCTGGCCCTGTGGAGCCTGTCGCGATCGCGGCGAGTCCAGTAAGTGTGAGTGGGCGGAAGGTGTGCGTCCTCAGAGCACCGGCCGCGATGGCAATGAGGGTGCCCAGGTCAACGAGCGTCTGGATCGCCTCGAGGCCATGATGGGCGCCATCGCCAGCAGCCTCGGCGTGGAACTGCCCGGAAAGAAGGAGGAGGCTGGCGCGGCTCGCAAGCGATCGTCCGCATCGGCGGCATCGGTACCGCCTGGTTCTGCGCCGGGTCTCGCTGCTCTCGGCTCTACAGGTGTCGCGAACGGTGTGAGTCTCGGCGCTGCCGGGTCTGGCAATGCCGCACCATCGCCAGGCACGATCTCAAAGCTCTCTACGCTGGCCGAGCTCGGTGCGGTTGAGGCCAATAAGGCCGCTGCTCTGGCAGCACGCGCTGGCTCCCGGCAGTACTCCGAAGGCTACCCGCTCGCCACGCCCAACTCGTGGGGTTTCGGCTTCGGCTTCTCGCAGATGAGCCAGATCTCGTCCGAAGAGCTCACGAGAAAGACACTCTTCGAGCTCATTTCCTTGTTGCCCGACACCGAGACCGTGCGAAACCTTACGGGCTTCTACTTCCGAGAGCTCTCTTGGCTGGCCCACCTGATTCCCGAAGAGGCTTTCCGCCGCAAGCTCCGGTCCCACGAGGAGATGCGTCTGCTCTGGGACGGCCGGCCCAACTCGTACCGCTACGAGGATCTGCGAGATCATCTGCGTCTCGTCGCTATCCTGCATGCACTGTGCGGAGCGGCATTGGTCTTTGGCGAGCCGATCGAGGGCGACTTGCTGCAGGAAAAGTACGGCAAGAACGTCTACGCCATCTTCCTCGACGCCTCGCAGCATGCGCTTTCGGTGCTCGACATCTACGAGGACTTGCACATCGACAACGTGCGCGCCATGATGATGCTCAGCACATGTCTCAACGCGCTGAAGGGCCCAACTGTCGGCTCAGCCATGATGGCCAACATCTACTTTATGGCCTACGCACTGCAGCTCGACGTCGAGCCGCCCGAACATCTCCCCTACGAAGAGCGCAAGGATCGCGTCAATCTCTTCGCCACCCTCTGCATCAGTGACTGGTTCTCGGCGGGCAACGTAAAGCGCAGCTATACTATCGACCCGGCCAACACGAGTATCCCCTCGCTCTTTGGGCCGGACGCCGAGAAGAACGACATGCTGGCCTGTCCGATGCGTTTCAAGATCAAGCTATCGGACATTGCTCGCCGGGCGAGTCACCGCATGCGCATGAATGAGGAGGAAGCCTACGCCCTCACCAAGCAGCTGCACCAGGAGGTGGTGGCCATCGAAACGGCGATTCCTGAGCATATGCGCTTTGACGAGTCGCTCATCGAGGCTGATGGAGAAGATAACCCGGAGCGTTGGCACCGATCTGCCATGGCGCTGGCGGTGCAGATGCAGTTGCTGACGCTTCACAAGCGCTTCTACGTTCAGTCGTGGACCGATTCCAAGTACAAGGAGTCGCGCGACATCAGTTTCGCCGCCTCGATGTTGATCATCAAGATTTTCCGCAATTCCTTCAAGTGGTTCAATCCTCGCGAGAACTCAACGATCGACGAGCAGCGTGCCATGATCGGCGAAGGTATGCGCAAGCAGCGCAACAGCGTTTCGCGACTTTGGTTCTTTGCACAGATGTCAATCATCTCTTCGCTGGTGCTGATCCACTTTGTCAGCATGCTCGACACGCATCCTCAGGAGACGTGCGACTGGGACAGTTCGGAGTTGCGCGCCCAGATTACGGACGATCTCAAGTTTGTGCGATTGCTGCTACAGGCACTCTCGAGCAAGTCCAAGTTGGCTCTCGACGGAGCACGGGCTATCCAGCCGCCCGAGACGAGTCGCAAACGCAAGGCCGAGGAGACACTCATCGGACCGCAGGCACGTAGCAGCAGCAATCGAGGCGGAGGGCCGCTTCACAGCCGCTCGATGGAGAGTCTGCCAGTACGCAACACGAGCTGGTACTCCGCGTCGTCGAGCTACTCGAACGGTGGGGCTCCAGCGTACAGCTCTCCCGGTTCGAGCAGCAACAGCTCGCATAGCCTAGCACACTCGACCTCCGCCTCGGATCTGGCCACACGTCCACGACTTCCATTCGAGGGACAGGTGGCGCCCAGCAGCGCCAAGTCATTCGAGGATATCGAGGCGCTGTGGGGCAAGCAGCCCTGGCAGACGGCTTCGTTGCGCATGGGCACAAGTCCGTCCAACATTAATGCCACCGGAGCGGGCAGTGGCAACTCGACAAGTCCGATGAACGCCTTTACCAACAGCAGCAGTGGCGGTCCAAGCACCAACACCTCTCTCACATCGGCCACCTCCAACACCTCTCCCGGCTTTTTCCTCACAGCTTCGGCTGCCGCAGCACACCAGCAGCAACAGCAACAACAACAACAACAACAACAACAACAACAACAACAACAACAACAACAGCAAGGAGGTCTGCCTGATCACGTGTACAATCCGGAATGCCCGACGATCTGTGCCAGTTTCTTTGGTCCGGATGCTTCGTTTAAAGATCTCACCGCAGCTGAGGCCGCCATCGGACGTCAGGACGCCAGCTTCGGATACCCTGTGGCGCCGCTCTCACCCTTCACCGCCGCCTTTATTAACAGCCTGGATCAGTATGTGACCAGTCTCGACGAGCCGATGCCGAGCAACACACCCAACACCAACAACATGCCATTCCTCGGCCCAACTGGAAACACACTCGCTGTGCCCTCGAGCCATGCAACCGTCGGAATCATTCAGCCTCAGGCCCAGACCGTCGGTCAAGGTTCGCGCTAGATGCCCCTAAAACTCCTAGGATCAACAAATGCCCAACAAAGACGACGTTTCGTCACGCTCATCTTGGAACTTACTAGAGTACTTAAAAAAACCCGATCTAGTTACCCGATACCCTTTTGCCGCTTGTAAACACCCTTTTTCTCTTTTTACCACCTGCCTTCAAATTTCACCACCCGTCTCGGTCACCTTTTCTGGAACCCAGCCTGCTCTACTTTATCTTCATTTGTCTCGGTATGGGAATCGCTGTCATGCCATGCTCTTTCTCTCTCCATGGAATCGCAAACGTTGAACTCTTTTGGCGGGGTGACGCTGATTTGTACGATCGATAGACTCACGAGGCTCCAACGATTCCGATGATGACGATGTGGGAAGTTTTCTCAAAGTTGCGCATGGCTTGCTGTGTTGTGCAGGTTAAGATGCTTATTCCACGACGAAATTGTATCTGCGGCCATAGAACCTTGAAAGCACCGCATCCCGTCCGATCTGCGAAGTTAAGCAAGGTATCGCCCAGTCAGTACTGCGGTGGGGGACCACGCGGGAATCCTAGGTGCTGCAGTTTCCCTATTCTTTTTCTTTTTCTCAGTCTTGTATCGCACAGTACAACGTCTTGGAACAATGCTAGATCGGGAGTGTTGATCGTTTTATGTGAGACACAGGCGGAGGCTAAGAGTCGCTTCATCGTTCGATGCACGTGTGTAGTGGAGTCGATTGTGCTTTGTGCAATGCTATAGCGGTTGCTAGACGTGGCATTTGCGACAAAAGCGAGGGAGGGAGGGCAGAGAAGAAAGAGATACAAGGGTCTGCTCGGCTAACTCCGTACCACGAGACTTACAACCGTGACTTGGATCGTAGAGTATTGTGAGGACGTCACGGCGACACAGTGTTGTATGCTGGAATGCTTGGTGGCGGTGCCTGACGGACAACACATGGCAGTGTAGCCACGCGATGCCAAGACTACACAACTCGAGAATACACTCTACATGATGGCCAGCACAGCACAAACACTACCTCCCCCCGACCCACACAGACAGACACACATGCACGTACACACAGAGAGCGAGAGAGAGCATCTCGGCTCGATCTGGTGCCAAAGCTAGTTGCCAAGACCCAAGGAGACCCTTGGATGCTCGATATGCAGTAGAGTCGAGATCCGAACCTTGGCGATCGCAAAGTCTTACAACGTCCTGTGCAGTGCAGCACCCCTCCGTGCTCGTCTATGCAATGAGCCGAGCATCACGATTTTTGTTAGACTCTTGCAGACCAAATGCCAGCAAAGTGCTGCAGCAGTGCAGGAGCCGCTTTGACCGGCCAAGATCAACCCCGTCGGCGTCCCCGACCCCGAGCCTCTCTCTCCCGCTCTCTCTGCTTCGAGAATCGAGCATCGGAAATCGAGATTCCCCCCCCCCGGCCCCCGAGTTGCAGATCCTTGCACATACAGTACGTAGTTGTATAGTTCGGAAACTGAAGCTTGGGTTGTGATACATTTTGGAACTGCAGGGCCAGCAACTGTATCTTGGAAGATCGGAGGCTGAACACATCCTCTATCTCTGGAAACGATAAATTGCATTGCGGCGCCGGAAGATCCTGTCTGACTTTGACCGTTAATCTTGCCGCTATACACTGCATCGCACTGTACAGAAGAGAGGAAGCAGACGTGAAAAAAGGTAGTCGACATGTTCGCGAGCCAGCCCGTGACGGTGTGACCATCCAGTCGGATGGCGGCTGGTGGGGCCTGCTTCCATGCACCAAATCCGCGAATTCGGATGGATACAAGAGCCTGGATCCATGCTCACGTTTTAGCGACGATCTCGACCGACCATATAGCGAACCGTGGAAGGAGTAGGATGAGCCGACGGATAAAGCGTTGCTCATTCCGCATGGTCTCGATCGGTGACGCGCCGACCGAATGTGCTCGTTGTGACACTACCCTTCCTCGATGCCGATGCGATCCCATGCTGAGATCCGATCCATAGGGAAAATGTCTCTGTTCACGAGAGTCGATGCCCGACATGACACGCTATCACAGTTGCGAAGCAGTCTACAAGAAAAGTGTGATTATACCGTACAAACGACTGATACTGTAGAGGGCAATCAGTCTATGACTTCATCTATTAGCGACTGTAGGGCGCCACGCCGGACCCGTCTTTGTTGCAATTTCTCAAGCAGAATCGGCATGATTGTGTTCTAGGCCAACCCACGCTGGAGCTCGGGCCTGGGAAGGCAGGCTCGTGCCCGTGGCCGGCGTTGCGGCGTTCTCGCCTCGAGTACGGTACTGAACCACTCTGTCCCAGTCTGCGGACGCCGGCTCAGTTAGTACTGTACATGATTTTAATGGGACTTGTTCTCCACCTTCCCCTTCTAGCATCGGCGCGTAAGACGAGTCTCCCCCACCCTTTGTCTGGAAACGAACGGCGGATTCTTTGAAAGGCTCGTCGCCAGCCTGGGCTATGGAAAAAATCAAAGCCGAGCCAGTTTAAAGTGCTCATGCAGCTCGGCGGAACAGATCACGTTAAGGCATGTGGACGCGGCTACCGCTGGTCTGCTGCTCCACTTTTGTCGCCCATTTGATTTCCCTTTTTGCTCCAGTCCTGCACCACCAAGTCTTGGCTCGAGTCTGATTGCTGCATGAGTAATTGCTTGGCCTTGCGAGCTGCCGGGCAAGGCGAGAGAGCAAGAAAAAAAAATCACTCTCGAAGGCAACGTGAACTGCCTGACAATTTATTGCACAGTACAGTACAGTACTGCACAAGGATATGTAACAGAGAGCCAGAGTGTGCATTGCATGATGCCTCCTTCGCTCGCTCCATGCATCTCGACCGTGCACCTTCTCCTTCGGCTTCGCTCAGTCCTCCTCAAGGTGGGTTCTATATCGGAGCCAGATGTCGCCAACGGGCCTTAGCTGTAGATGAGGCGCTTTGTCTCTCTCTCAACCTCGTCGTTTCGCGCTCTGGTACAGCAGCTTGTTCCTTTTTTCTGGCTCGGTGTTCGCTACGCTTCCCATCCGCCCACTTAGATTGTTCGGGCGGAGCCAGCCCACCTTCATGTGGCTCGACGATCCGGACTTGCGCTTCAGCCCGACCTGCATGCCGCGTGCGCTCAACACCTCTTCCTCTCGTCCAAGGCTCTTCTGCTCCTCGGCGACTGCTCTTTCTGCTGCAGATGCCCAGAGGGGAGTACGCTGGAGAGGATGAGGATGACCTGACCGGGATCATGAGTCGCTGAAGCCAACTCCGCCAATGTAGTAACAGTGGAATTCCTCTCGGGCTGTGTCGGTGCCTGCACAAGTTAATTAATCTGACGTGTGTGTATGTGTGAGTGTGAGAAAGAAAAAAGGGAGCAATTGGCTAGCAAGCAAAGGAATGGGCAGCACCGGCAAACGAAATTGTGTGCAAGGCGCCAGAGGCGCAGTCCTCTCGCGCAAAATGTCTGGAAGAAGAAATGACGGACGCATGAAGAGCGAGTCCGTTTTGCAGAACCAATATCACCGTCATCGTCACTATGTGTCTTTAGAAGGCACACAGCCGAGACAAAGGCGAGCTGTCGTGCCCACTCGACAGACAGACCGACAGACAGACAGCTCCAGCGACTGCAGCATTCGGAAGACGCCGCAAACGACGTTCAGCTTTTCCGGCTGTCTTCGCTTCCAACGAGTCCGCATCATCTCCGCGATGGCCTTTTTGTGTGATCATGGTGATACAGCTACTGCAGTAGTGTATTCCTGATCCGACTGTAGCAACTGCCGTGTATGGAAAGCCAGCAGCATCATCCCCCCTCTCCTCCCCCCTCTTTCCCAGCCCGCTAGCTCCCACCCTTCATAGATCCCAGTGCACTCGTATCCTCCGCCGTCCTAATCGCGTCTTGACAGGCCTGAGCAACTTGCAAAGCAGGGCGCTTGGACACTTTCGCTTATCCTTTTCTGGAAGCCATCGCTTTGTCACTTTGTCCTCCAGCCCTCTCATCACTACGCCGCCTTCCCGACGTAGAAGCGTTCTAGCCTGTCACAAGCACAAAGTGGACCCTTCTTGCCCGACGCTCCAGCTACAGTACAGCCTCACCGGATACTGTACAGTACTCTACTCGCTTCAATTGTCCCTTCCTCGCCGTTGCTCTCACCCTCTCCTCTCTCTCAGCCCCTCTCCCACGGTCAGCCTTACTTCTTGTGTCCTTCGTTCCTTCTTTTCCCTTTCCCACACCTCCATTCCTCGCCCTTCATAGGAACCACCATCCCTCACTCCTCGCTGTTCATCTTCCGCGCCGATCTCGCCGCGTTGATTGATCGCATCGTCACCGTCCCCGTTGCAGCTCTGGAACTCAGCCATCAGGATCGGCATTAGAGGGCGCTATCATTTGCTCTAGGATAGCAGCTTCTGTCCTTGTCTTTTCCGTCACGACACACATTTGTACATCGCTTCACGTCTTGGTGAACCTCGCATGCCTCCAGTGTCATCCAACATCCGGTCACACTAGCAAAAAGCAAGCTTCCACACGACAAGGCCTCCAACAGCAACGACATCGATCAGAGTCGGAAAACTACGACGCGGACCAAAGGCTACTGAGCCACGGCAAACAATGGCGTTGGCACTGGTCATCGACGACACCTCACTGGTGCTGCTGCTCGTCTTTGTGGCTGCACTGAGCGTGTCAATCTACATTTCTCGTTCCTATCAACCGCTCATCCACCCTCTCATCTTATCCCGACAGGCCGATGTCTCCCAAGTCCGACTGCCAAAAGAGTCCGCCATCTACCGTAATGCCAACTCGCCCAGCGGTTTCGACCTCGCCCTGAGGCCACGCAAGCAGATCAACGACGTCTCTGACCTCGTCAAGGTCGGCGCTACCGGCAGCGAAGTCAACACCAAGAGAAGTCTTTACGGCGTTGGGCGCACAAACGAGGACCTTGCGGGCGACGCCACCGCCTTTGCGACCGGCTTCATCAAGCTGTCCTCGGCCCCTGTTCTACAGACTACCTTTGCCGTGCTCTCGGAACGCGATAGCTACGAGTCTCTCGTGGCGCTCTTGGCCAACTCGCACACCTCCGTCAGCTCTCGTTTCCACACCGTTGTCCTCCCCACCTCGGACCTCAATCAACAGTTCCCTACCTCGCTGCCGTCATCACTCTCGTCTGCGGGTGCCAGATCCGTCATTGGCCTCTTTACCACAGCCCAGAGCATCTCGACCGCCTTCCGTCTGGCCTTTCTGGATCAGTCTGCGCTGATCATTGTGCCCACTGCCGACCTGGAGGAAGCCAAGCGCCGCGCCAACGATCACTTTGGAGGGTCCCACCGCACCCGCATCTACAGCTTCGACCAGGTGCTCGAAGCCGGCAGTCGCGGCTCGCTTCTCGGCACCGCGGCCACTAGCAAGGACAGTCTGCAACAGGTACAGTCACACTACTGGAACGGAAGGGCTGCAGCCTGGCTCGCGGTGCAGCATGCCAACCTCATCGCCGGTGTCACGGCACAGCTTGCCCTCTTCCCTGCTGACCAGATCCCGACTACGTCGGACCGACTCTTTGTCGAAGCTGCCAGCCACGCCGATACGCCAGCTTCGCTCCTCATGGCCACCCGCTCGCCTGCCGGCTTTGTTCTCGCACTTCTTGCTGTCTACACCGGCTCTTCGATAGTCGCCGACCTGCTCACCTCGAGCTACGACGACCCGAACCCGGCCCCATCGTCTGCTCTGGCCGAGAGCAACGCAACGCTGGTCTACGCTTCGGCCGAGGGTGCTTCGTCGCTCGCATGTGCCCTGACTTCCATCACGCGCCGCTCTGCCATTGCATCTCTTGCTGCCCGTAACAAGCTCTACTCTCTTCGCAACGGTACCTTTGGGAAACAGGGCATCATTGACCGACTCGTATACCGCCAGGCTCGCGAGAGCACCGGCACCCAGAAGGTACGCAATCTCCTCATCCTCGGTGCGGGCGCCACTGTGCCTCAAGGCCTCCTTGACTCGCTGCGTGCCCATCTTGGCTGCTCCGTCCTCAATGGCTATCTCCCCCGCTCAATGATCATGGCTGCCACCGCACCTATCTCGGCAACGCACACATTTGATCTTCAGGCTTTCGCACAGCATGAGCACGGCGGCATGCAGGTCCCCGCCCACGTGGGTCCCCCTTCCGTCTCTGTCGAGATCAAACTTGTCCAAACGCAGTCAGCCGCAGAGAAGGGCTTTACCATCGCGGGCACCAAGCCCGACGGCTACCAGGGCGACCCGATGGGAGAGATCATGGTCCGAGGCCCTATTGTCTCGGCAAGCAACGACACCACTGCAGCCGACACGGATGCATGGATTTCGACCGGCGACTTTGCGGCGTTCCGCTCCAACGGCACGCTGGTTGTGCTGCGCGATGCTGGCGAGTCTGACCCGGTTCCGGTACCCACCCTCAGCCACCGAAAGCCCGTGATCCGACAGCGACGTACGGCCGGCAAGGGGGCTGGCCGCCTCGCGTCCTCGGTCGCGATGGTGGCCACTGCCACGCTTGCGCTTCTGACTGTCGCTTCAACTCCCCTGGCTTCCGCCGGCACGCTCTCGAAACGTGCTTCTATCAACAGCACAATGACGGACTTGGCCAGAACGGGTATGATGACCGGACAGCGTGCTGCCTGGGAGCAGGGTGTCGGACAGTCCGCACTGCTCGAGCTCGACTTTCCCGGTTACTCGGTCTTTTCGTCTACGGGTGGCGGTCCTCCCTTCCGACCGGGCCACGAGCGAGCGCCCGGAAGCCCGCCGTACGAGGTTCTCTCGATGGCCTACCACTCTGCCTCGCGTCAGGACAACATTGGAAGACTTGCATTCCGGATCACTGCCGACGAGGTGCCTGGAGCCGGAAGCTCGCTGGACGGTGTCAGCACGGGAGCCGAAGTCCTTCTGACTGCGTGGATGGCTGGCGAGATCGACCAAAAGACGGGCGAGCAGGGATCAGGATTCTACATCGACGCAGCCAAGCGTGCACTGGACCTGGCTACGGTGCGCACCCCCAGGTCGCGCTCGGGTGCCATCAGCCACCGATACCAGACTGTGCAGCTGTGGAGTGACGCCGTGTACATGATGCCGCCGTTTATTGCATGGTACGGTATGATCACGCGCAATCAGACACTTCTGCAGCTCTCGTACGACCAGATTCGACTCTACCGCGACTCGATGCAGCTTACCACCGGCAACGCTGCAGGTCTATGGGGCCACATCGTCTTCCCCAACAACAACACCTGGGTTGATGGCGGTGCCTGGTGCACTGGAAATGGTTGGGCTGCTGCAGGCATGCTCCGCGTACTGGCAACGATTGAGCAGAGCGAGTCTTCGCTCGACATGGTCAACCAGAAAAACGACCTGGTCTCCTGGATCAACGAGATCCTTGACGCTTCCTACCCGCTTCTTGACGACCGTGCCCTTCTGTGGCACAACTACATGAACGACACCTCCGACTTTTTCGACACTGCCGGAACGGCCTTGCTGACCTACGCGACGTATCGGATGGCGTCCATGGTCAAGGG
>KZ819202.1:86580-105338 GCA_003144125.1 Testicularia cyperi
CGACTCTGATTCTAGAGAGCAAGACCAAGACAAGGCTGATGCACTTGGAAAGAAAAACACATGGGTTCGCAAAGTGCTTCGAGAGTCAAGTGTCTTGCCTACGACCGTCGAGACAGCGCTCTCGCTTGCCGCTGGCCCTCTTCTCAACGATACCCAAAAAGAGGCGATCGTGCAGCTAGTTGAACTGTCCCAGCAAGGTGTCGCTGACAAAGTCACTGATCCGTCCTTGCAACGCAAACTAGGACGGACTACGTGGACTGGTGCGCTTGCCGCCCACTCTTCCGCGGAGAAGGTGTCAAAGGGCTTACAAAAGTCTGTTGAGGAGAGAGACGCAAAAAAGGCAAAGAAACAGGCAGAAAAGCAACAAACGAAACAGGAAAAGGACGAGAAAAGGGCGATCAGGAATGAACTCAAGCTCGAACGACAGCAGGTCATCCGCCAGCGACAGCAGCAGATGCTGAACGGATCGGAGACCCCTTTTACCTCGTCTGCCGGACCTGCGCATTCAAAAACATCCGGATTAGTAGAAAATACAACAAGTCAAGTTACCGAAAGTCCTGCTTCGACGGTGGCTGTTCGGAAAGATCAGCAATCCAGGCTACCTTTGCCCTCGGCCACGTCGGTTGAGCCTTCCATCCGTCACGATTCGAGCTCGAACTCCGACTCGAGCAGTTTATATGTCTCCTCGGACGACAACTATGACGAACACCTTGCCGAGCCTGGTTCCGGACGTCGCGGAGCACGGTTGCACACGATGCCTCCGACCAACGCTCGAGCCCTTGTACCCGGCGACCTGATCGGAGACACTGCCACGCTCTCCGTCCTCTCCAACCACAACCTTGGAAATAGCGCTCTGAAGAATGCGGACGCAGAAAGAGTGCAGCAGCTGGGCGGAACAAGCACCGCATTCTTGATACAGCCTGGTCTGGCAATCAGCTGCAATCTCGTGGTCATGCGTGGTCCCGCCAGCCTTCACCTCGTCGGCGGGGAGCACGGAGCCAGCAACTTGGAGAAGGCAAGCTCGGAAGCGATTGCAAGCCCAAGCGCGAGGAATATGCCCCCTCCGCCCCCGCCTTCACATCCGGATTCCGTGCAGAGAGTACAAAGAGTAGACTCTCCTACCAGCTCGACTGCTGCACAGATTCCTCAACATCAGAAAGGAGTGGATGGCCCACCTTCATCATCTTCACAGGTTTATGCACCACCCGCCTACCCTCCCCCATCGCAGCACGGTACCCCCACTGTCCCGCCTCCGAAGCCACCCAAGCCGCTGTAGCCCCGTCTGAATGTCCTTCGACCTCTTCTTTCGCATACAAGCTCTGACCCGACTCTGCCATCAGCATCAGCTTTAATTGCACTTCAAACATAATTCAATAGGCATGGTACTGTACAAATATTCCAGTGTCGCGTGTGCAGTCGAGAGGAGGATTTTCGGTGCATTTTTGCCGCGTTGGATTATGGATTGAAAGTACGGAACTCGGCTGCGTTTCAGTTGGACCCTTTGTACTGTACTCCTTCATCTTTCAAGTATCATTATCCCGTCGAATCTTGCTCTCTCACGCTGTTCATCGCTGCATCACCTCGGAATTCGCTAACTCACACAGCTCTGCTCGACGTGGTGTGCCGAAGTCATTCTCTAAGGCTCATATCTGGAGTATAGTCGGCGTACGGAGGAAAAGAACGAGATTCGTAAAGCTCGGTCGCCGGGAAAATCTCAGTCTCTCCCCCTCTTTCACTTTCTCCAAACTAAAAATGTCGGTCTCGTTGCGAAAGCGAAGATCTGTGGCGGTAAGACCGCAGACGAACCGACCACAGACAATAACGGGGCAGCAAAACAAGGTGCTTTCGGCCCAAGAGCTCGAGGAACGACAGACCCGCGAAACCGAAGCCAGACAAAGACGCGCCCGTCGCCGCCTCGATGAACTGGAACGCGTAAACCATCGTGATGTACCTATCTCGCTTGATGACTCGGATGCTTTCGTGCCTTCCTCTTCGTCGGTCAAAGGATCCGGGATTGGTGCATCCAGTGCTCCACCTGTAGATAGAGAGGGAGACGGCGCGGGCGCGGTGGCTTCAGCAACCGCTTCAGGATCAACATCGGCAAAGAAAAAACGAACCGCAGCAGAAATCAAACGTCTCCTCGCGACCAAAACCACGTTCAACACGCTCCTCCAAGACTCGATCGACCAAGGCCGGTTCCACACCAAGCCCAACTACCTCTCGGCTGCTTCGAATCCATCAGCATCGGTGACGGCGGAGGTGGGTCGAGTGAGTACGCCCCAGCGCCACTTTTGCTCGATCTGCGGATATCACGGTGACATGTCGTGTATCAGGTGTGGACATAGGTACTGCAGCGCAGCGTGTGCTGATACGCACAACGAGACGCGGTGTCTTCGGCCTATTCGATAGGCGTTTTGCGATCCCATTGGCGCAATCACAGTCGCTTTCGGTTTAGCCGCTTGCCGTACCCACTTGACTCAGCTCGAATCGAACTCGACTCGAGCTCGAATCAGAGCAAAGCGCAGTCAGTCCTGTGCATCTAACCACACCACACCACCACACGCACACACACACACACACACACACACACACACACACACACACACACACACACACTGGCACGTCGGAACACATCCGAAACCGAACAAAGCAAAATCCATGTTTTGGATGTAGTGGATCCACACGCTCTCTCTATATATACCGCGTCACAGATGCCATATACCCCATTTCAATCACGAGTCACGAATCAGTCGGTCAAACAGTATCTCTATAGATCTTGAAATTTTGGCGGGGGTGCTCGAGATCAGAGCCCAGCAATGACACTCCCAGAGACAGACGAGGGAGTCTGGGCAGGCCTCTCGAGATTCTGACCAGGGGTGTCGATTCCGCCGCGGAAGATTTCGCCAACCGCGCCGACACGGGTGGACGGGTTGAGTTCGCAGAATCCGACTTCGGGGTGTTGAGAGTCGATGTACATGGGCTGTGCGGGGAGGATGGACCATCCTTGTGCATTGCGTTCCTGTTCAGAAAGGGTTGTGGAGGACGGCTCGACGTAGCTCCCGCAGACTGCGTGGCGGGGATGAACGAGCGGCGCGTGCTCGAGGACCCTCGTCAGCAGCCAGGCCATACGCAGGGTCGAGTGTGGCTCCCCGTCGTCACCATCGCCATTGTCGGTAGGAGAGAAGCCAGTGTCGGAAGGATTGAGCAGCACATCATCGTTGGATAGCTGGTTGTGCGAGATGCCCTCTACGATCTCGGTTGTCTTGGCCTGCGAGTCCAGCTCGCCGTTTCCATCCGCCGACTTTTCCTCTTTGCCTTTCTTACCGTGCGACTTGGAGTTCGACAAGTCCGTATCAGTCCATCGTCCCGGACGGCCGTCTTCGCCAGGCAGGGTATACCTGGGCAGAGCTTCGGTAGGGATCAGCTCGATATCGACTTCCTGAACTCGGATGGCGTTTTCTTGCGCCCACTTGCTCTTTCGTCGGATCTGAGCCTTGGTCTCTTCCGAAGTAAGGTCAAAGAGAGCCTTGATGAACTCGGAAGTGGGTCGCCAAAGCCATCGTTTGGGACGAATGCCTTGGAACCAGCCCAGATGGCCACCTCCTTTGGTCCATGCGAGCACCACGTTCTCATTCGCATCCTCGACCTCCTCTTTCGGGGTACCGTCATCGTTGCGACCGATGGCCGCACGGATACCCTTCCAGATCTTGCTGGGCACGATCGGGTCATCTTCGGCAGAAAGACAGAGCAAGGGACGCTTGACCTTGGCAATGTTGTTGACGCAGCCGCCGTAGCGGTAGTAGTCGTCTGCCGAATCAAAGGGAAACTCGCCGTAGGGCTTGGGCAGACCACCTACGAAGCGGGTCATGGCCTGGTCGACCATCTTGAGCGAGCCGTTCTTGATGATCACTCTCTCGCCGTCTCGAGGGCCTCCGTTCTTAGCCTGCTGCTTGAAGAGGTCGAGTTCAACCTGCGGCTGCGGCTTGGGATCGTAGACGTCGTCGAGTAACGAGCGGAAGGGAGGATGGAGAGCAAGTGTGTCCTTGTGTCTTCGAGCCATGCGCTGCAGGTTATGGCACATGGCCGACGAGTACTTTTGCGGGAGGAAGCCGCCGTAGTCGAGCTCATCTGCTCCGGCCTTGAGATCGAAAGGTGTTCCGACGATAACGCCTCCAAGGAGTGGGGTGTTGTCGCCCTCCTCACCCAGATAGCGACCCAGGATGTTGGCGCCGAGCGAGAAGCCGATGCCAACAAGTGGGCTGTTGGGGTACAGCTTGGTGATGAGAAGGAGTGCAGATCGAATGTCTGCAATCTTGAGCGCCGAATAGAGCTGCGGCGATGTGACGGGCAGGTTGGCACAACCACGAAAGTTGACCACGATACCGCGGTAGCCCAGGCCTCCCTCGGATGTTGGCTTGGTGAGGTGGGAGAAGCAGTTTCTTACGTAGCTCTCGTGACTGCCTCCTGTGAGGCCGTGAAGGCAAACGACGGTGGGAAGACCATCTCCTGCGGGGTCGCTGGCAGACTTGAGCTCCTCCTCGCTCGCTGCAAGGCTGGGAGGCGAGATATCGAGACCGACTGTGCCTCCGTCGGGCGTGAGAAACACTCGTCTCTTGTATTCGACCGCATCGATCTGGCTAAAGTTGCCAACGGAAGAGTAGATGGTCTGCAAATGTCCGGTCGAGAGCATAGGCGAGGGTTTAAAGATCGGTCGCTTGGCAGGATCGAGCGTCTCGGTGGCTGCGAGGAGCGATTCGACGCTCGGGGAGCCAGATGCCGTTTTTTGCTTACCCTTCGACGACGTGTCTTGCGTAGTTGGTTTAAAGTACTCGACATTGACGGCAAAGAGGGAATGCGGCGCGACGGGTGAAAGCACCGTCCTACCCAATAGGGTTGCGGTTGTTGACAAGAAAGACGACATGACTTGGTGTATGTTCCCTCTTTTCTGGCCTTATTCTCCAAGATGATCAGTGAAGGACGCACAAAGGCGATGTATCAACAGATGGCCAGGTAGCTCGGTATATATATACATGTATTGGAGAGTCACGACCATCAAGATGAAGAGGGAAAAAAGAGGCTGTGTGGTTGTCGGTGGCTCGGTGGGAGTGTTGCACGAATGGTAGTGTTGGTGTCTACTGGTGCGGTGGGCCGAAGAGTCCAGTACGTGTATGCATCCATGCAGCTCAACCGGCTAGACCCTGCCGGGCGCTTGCTGGAGCAACAAGAGCACTTCCCATGAATGCTTCAGTGCTGTACTGTACTACTCACCGTACTGTACAGTGCGTATTCTGTAACGTTATCAGCTGTAAAACTTGTCTGGTCGCAGGCATACAGGCCACGCAGGAACCAGACACGGCGGTGCGTCCGGAGGTTTTCTTGAGGTGAAGTGACGTTTCGGCTTCGCATTTTGATGCGGTGCAGAGAGCACATGCCAAGGTTTGCAACAAGAAATGCCTTATGGCTGCTCTATCCCTGTGATGTACAGTAGTGTCCTATCATATACTCTAACCTTCGGCAATTTTTCGTAAACGAGGCTGACAATTCTGCGATCTACCTCCACTCTTTGCCGGACCTCGGCCACGAAGAGAAAAGTAATGTAAAATGCATGTTAGACTGTTGGTTGAGCTGGGGGGCGAATGTGACCGGCATCAAGGGTCCAAAGAGGCTTGCTTGTTCCCAAATGAAACGCGCAAGCTCCCACACAAACCACAAAGAGGGCCTGCTGCGCCTTTCTTTCCAGCTCCCCCTTGTACAGTACAGTACTCGTCTCATGTCTTTGAAACCTTCCAATCTTCATTCCACCTTTCTCACAGCTGACTATTCCCGGAATTCTAGCATTCTAGCATCTCTATTCTGATTCAGCACAAATCAAGGCTTTTCCGACATGACGACTGATCTCAATGTCGACATTCACGACGCGGCTCTGGCGGACGTAGATGTATCCTCGGCGCTCTCGGGGCCACTACCAACCACGGCGGGCTCAGCGAGGCAGGAAGCCATGCAATTGCTGCAGCTGCAGAAGCAGATCGAGACCGATATCTCGCGGCATCTCTCAACCCTCACTTCCAACGATGTCGAAATGTCGACCCCGCTCATCGATCCGCAAGGCTTTCCACTCGCCAACAAGGATCTCGTCGCGATCCGTATGGCAAGACAGCGTATCAATGTGCTGCGCAACGACAACCGCGCCCTGCGTGACAGAATCGCCAAACTTCTCGAACTCGCAATGAACGGTCAACCTATCTCGGAATCCTCGTCAGCATCCTCATCGCAGCAACAACAACAGCAGCCACCAGCATCAATATCACCATTGGTCGCGTTTGCACGTGTCAACTCGGTAGCCGAAAATAGCCCCGCCCAGGCCGCAGGACTACAGTCTGGAGACAAGATCCTTAGATTTGGCAACATCGATAGCACCCACTCCCAGGGACTCGGCGCACTGGCAGCGCCCGGCGTCGTCGTTGACGGAACGCAGATTCGTATCACCATTCAGCGCAATTCGACAACAAGCACACTCTTTCTCATTCCAAGCGCAGGCTGGGGCGGTCGAGGACTGCTCGGATGCCATCTTCTGCCCATCTAATCAAATATGCAGCTTTGCGAAAGGTGAAAGAAGGCTTATACAGACGCGTGCCGTGTATTCTAGCGGTTTCTGGCCTCGTTTCCGGAACCTCCTGAATCACGCTGGTGCTCCGAAAAGCTCCCATATCCAAACGTATTGGCCACAGAAATCCGTCTGCCGTCTTCCAGCAGGCCCTGTTCGTCTTCGGCCTGGCTGGTGCGCGCTCTTCGTCGACTTTCGTGCATGGCTCCAGGCCCGTGGCTGCGGCTGCGTCTTGGTCGTGGACGAAGATGTGAGGGTGCGCCATGTTCGATGGTGTATACGCGGGGGTCGAGCTCGAGCTCGCCTGTCTCGTGATTTCTTCGAAGTCGGTGATGAGGACCCAGCTTGTGTCCGCTCGACAGCCGCCACGATGCCCGGTTGTCCCAGGTGCCATCGCGATGGTATGCGCCGCTGACCTCGTGGTCAGATTCTTCCGTGTCCGATGTTCCGTGGCGGTGCTGATGCCGTCTAGTGTGCTCGTCGGTCCGATGGACCGTCGTATGGCGGTACGAATCGGCCTGGCGGCTGGATGCCGAGGTGCCCGAATGGCGATGCGAGTCCGGAACAACGTGCTCTCCCTCCTCGTACGCCAACACTTGCCCTTCGACGTCGCGATCCGAAACCGAACCTCGTTCGCTGATACTGTCAACCTCGGACCCCTCGCCCTTTTCGGACTCGCCTTGCAGCTTGATGGACTTGATGTCCAGACACGTAAATGCGAGCTTGACCAGGGGGATCGCGAGCGAATGGCCAAGGATGGAGGCCAGAATGAGCGAGTAGGTGATTGGCTTGACCAGCACACGGATCCGTTGCGAGACGGGATCCGGATCATCGGGCTTGAACTCGTCGAGAATGACGCCGAGATAAAAGAGCGCGCCTGCGCCAATAGGTGCAAAGTACCCCACAAAGGCGGCCTCGGACACATCGTGGAGGGTCGGTACGAAGCGGTAGAATGCGAGCATAGCGGGCAGCCTGCGGAATAAAAGCACCAATACACACATGAGCATCAACCGGGGTGGAGTGATGCCATTTTCTGGATCGTTGAACGAATCCCAAGGAATGGTGGCGCCGAGAAAGCTGAAGAAGACGAGATTGAGAACGAGATCGAGACTGTTGTCGACCTCGGACTCTTCGCACTGTTCGCGGTAGAAATCGGTCCAGGAGAGCGCATTGCCTGCCACGAAGGCTGCGAGAAGGTCGTCGATCTGGAACACGCCACCGGACCCAACGATAAACACGCCCATGGCTGCGCCGAACAGGAGGAAGGATTCTTTGTCGATGAGGTTACGGTCGGTTGAGAACTCCAGCAGCTTGCGGCAGAGGTATCCGATCAAAGCGCCGTAGAGGATAGCTCCGCCGACCGTGTACAGGCACGTCTCGAGGATCCAGTTGGTGAGTGCCTGGAAGGTGGACATGTCGGAGCGGAGAAGCATGCGAGCGAGAAAGAGGAAAGGGTAACCGAAACCGTCATTTGCACCACTCTCGCCCGAGATGAGGTTGCGGATCCGGGGCGAGATGTACTGGTCGGCAAAGGCACCTTTCACGATGGCGTTGGACAGAACGGGATCTGTCGGGGTTGCCGAGGTTGCGAGTACGAGCCCCGCCAGGATGGGGATGCCAGGAATGACGGCCCAGATGCAGAGCATGGTTGAGATCCACATGACGGTCATGACTGGGATCAGGAGCATGGTCAGACTGCGCAGCTCCACCCAGGGATACTTGTAGGGCAGCTGTACACCCACCAGTGTGAGCTGGATCCCGATCACCACCCTGCATAGTCCAAGAGAAATCTCGTCAACGTCCACCTCCTTGGACGCCCAGTTGAAGATATCACCAAGACCGTACGGACCAAGAGCCACTCCGATGGCAACAGCGATGGGCGCCTCGCCCAGAAACAGACGCTCCTTGATCAGATACGAGAACGTGCCGTAAGCCACAAAGAAGAGTCCGAATGCGGTGCAGATGAGGTTGAGCGAGGTGGTCTCGAGTTCGATTGCCATCTCGGCAACGTTGCAACCCGTCCTACAGGCCCTGCGCGCTAGCTAAGAGATATCGAGGGGGAGGTGATGGTGGCGGCAAGGAGGAAGGGATCCATCATATCGATAAAGTCAAGACGAAAGAGCGATGTGCCGCTCTCTGTGTTGTTGATAGTGAGCGGTACAATGATGTGTCATGCTGGACCGAGACTTTTACCAAGAATGCCAAGGGTCCAGGGTGACAAGGTTGTCATGCATGGCGTCAGCAGCTGCATGCCAAAAGCCACTGCGCGTGCCTCCGCGCCGGTAAGTGTTGCTTGGCAGGAAGCCGAGCACGAAGAAGCTAGGTGGAGGCCAACAGGTCAGGGTCGGGCTTGAATCGTCAATTCACATTTTTTGCACCAATTTCTGGCCTCATTTTCACACAGAATATTATACGTACTGGAAGTGAGTGTGCAAACAAACACACAGGCTTGCTTGATTCTGCACACTGCACCCGCCATTTGTTAGACTGGAACAGACCACCTTGCGCGCTCTGGGCTGCAGTGCTAAACGAGGCCAACCCCTTCAACTTATGCAACTTTGCCATGGGTTTTTTTTTTTTTTTTTTTTTTTTTAAGAGTTGCGCACCCCGGGCTATGGGCATGACAGGGACCGGCAACTATAGCGCCGACAAGATGGTAGGCATGGTGACCTTGCAGTACATAGACTGCATGTACGTTTTGCGGTTGCAGCATCCAGTTTTAGCCGAGTTTCCGAGAAAGGCAGAGAGGAAAAACCCGCCGAGAAGGACGACAAAGAGCAAGGGATCTGCGCCCATTACAGTACTGTACAAGCATGTCCCCTGTGCGGACCGTCCAACCGCCGCATCGGTCTTCGGCAATCTCTACCTCCAACCATGCCCTCCGACGGGTGCCGACACTGACACTTTGCTCTGTCACTTTGCTTTTCTCACCCACGGCGCGAGATCGTCGGATCGGCATCCAACCATTGGCGCAGTGCCCGTACATTCATTGTATGTACTGTGCTCTGATCAGCGACTTTGACCACCAGTGGCATATCCCCCATCCGTGCTGTGGGCGCACCAGCCTACAGTTCCGGGGCCCCCGCAAACAGATCCGGACACAATGCCGCTGTTGAACCACGCCTGAATTGCGCGCTGAATTGTGCGCTGCCAAAGAAGAAGCTCCGCCTCGTCGGACTGTGGTGTCTGACAGGACAGTGACAGGGCGGAGTGTCAAGATGCTATAAAAGTCACCGACCTATTTGCGTTCAATGCGACGGTGACACAAGCTACATGCTCAGCCTCGCCGTACCCCCTCTTCCTATAGACTTTGCCAATCATGTTGACTGGAAAGTGGGCCAAGTTGGCCGCCTTTGTGTCTGTCCTGCCCGGACTCTCGCTCGCCTTCCCTCGCAGCCGCGACTTCAACCTTGACTCGGACTCGCTCTTCAGCCGTGACTACATCCAGCCCGACGTCGACAACTCCAAGGACTACTCCTTCTCGCCAACTCGCAAGCCCGACACATCGCGATGGCCTCAGGGCCTGCACTTTGCCGTCGACTACTACCCGGCACAGTGGCCCGAGTTTCTCTGGGAGGATGACGCCGCACGAATGGCCAACGCCACCCTCTCGTATGCTCGAATCAGCGAGTTTGACTGGGCCATTCTTGAACCAACCGACGGCAACTATGACTGGAGCGTGCTCGACCGCTCCATTGAGGCCATTGGCAAGCAGGGCGTCAAGGTGATCCTCGGCACACCTACTGCTACCCCTCCCATCTGGGCCGTCAAAAACTACGACATTCTCGGCGCAGATGCCCAGGGCCGTTCACGTCGCTTCGGCTCGCGACGTCACTACTCCTTCTCCTCGCCCGACTACCGCATGCTCTCCAAGCGCTTCATCACCGCCATGGCAAAGCGATACGGCCAGAACGAGCACGTCGTCGCATGGCAGTCGGACAATGAGTACGGCTGCCACGGCACCATCCGAACCTGGGACAACAATGCCCGCACCCGATACCAGCAGTGGCTCGCCAACAAGTACAACAACAACATCACCATGTACAACGAGATGGAGGGTCGCGTCTTCTGGTCGTCGACCTACCAGTCCTTTGACCAGATCGATCTGCCCCAGCTTGAGGTCACCGAGAGCTCGCCCGCCGGTCGTCTTGATTTCTACACCTTCAGCTCCGACATGGCCATCGAGTACGCCAAGGAGCAGGTCGACATTATCCGTCAGTACTCGGACAAGGCCGTCACCACCAACTTTATGGGTGCCTTCCTCGACTTTGACCACTTCAAGTTCGCCAAGGAGACCGGCATGGACCTCGCCACATGGGACTCGTACCCGCTTGGCAACACCGAGCAGTTCTCTTGGATCTCGGACGAGTGGAAGATCAAGTACGGCCGCACAGGAACCCCCGACTTCCAGTCGCTCCACCACGCTCTCTACCGTGGTGTCGCCGGTGCTGCGTACAACAAGACCGCAGGACCTTGGGGTGTCATGGAGCAGCAGCCCGGCCCGGTCAACTGGGCACCGTACAACCCGTCGCCGAAGCTCGGCATGGTGCGACTGTGGCTCCACGAAATCTTTGCGCATGGCGGAAGCATGGGCAACATCTTCCGATGGCGAGAGGTGCCCTACGCTCAAGAGCAGATGCACGCTGCTATGCTGCGACGTGACAATGTGCCTGACCACGCCATGATCGAGCAACAGCAGATCGTCAACGAGGACCTGCCCAAGATGGCAAACCTCTTCAAGTCGTCGGATAGCAGCAGCCAGCAGAAGCGCAACAATGGCAACGGCAACGTGGCCGACAGCGCCCCTGTGCTCAAGAAGGATGAGGAGCAGGCCGAGGTTGCGCTTGTGTGGGACTACAATGCCGTCTGGATGCTCGAGGCCGAGCCGCAGTCGGGTACGTGGTCGGTCGACTCGTCTTCGTTCGAGGACGCGTCCATGTCGTACTTCCCGCTGGTCTTCAACTGGTACACTGCGCTGCGACGTCTTGGTCTCAATGTTGACATTGTGGGCCCGTCGCAGCCTCTGGACGGATACAAGATGGTTGCAGTTCCCACCATGCCCATCATTCACGATGACTTCAAGAAGACCTGGTCCAACTACAGCGGTGCGACCGTGTTTGGACCTCGAACGGCCTCCAAGGTTGCAACGCTGTCCATTCCGGATGGTCTGCCTCCTAGCAACGGACCGGTGCGTGACACTCTTCCCATGACGGTTACGCGTGTCGAGACCATCAAGGAGGGCTTTGGAGACATGATTGCGTACAATGGTCAGCAGTACAATGTCTCGGGTTGGGTTGAGTGGATCGAGTGCCAGCGCGACGGCAAGAACTCGTCTGTCTCGATCGACGACTCGGCAACCTACTCGGGCTACCGTGACGGCGCCCCTGCCACCTGCGCTAACCAGGACGGCGACAAATCCACCCATTACATCTCAGCATACACCCCGGTCGAGTTCCTGGTCGAGTACCTCGGCGATGTCGCTGGCCAGGCTGGCGTCAAGACCATCTTTGGTCAGACTCCCAAGGGCTCCTCCACCGACCTTGGGACCGACCTCCGCTTCCGAAAGAATGGAAATGCCCTCTGGGCCTTCAACTACGGTCCTGAACAGCTCGACCTCCCTGCCGCTCCTGAGGGTGCAACCCGCCTCGTCGGCGGCGATGACGGCAAGATCGGCCCCCAGGACGTCGCCGTCTGGAGTCTCGAGTAGATCCAAACCCTCGCGCGACCCCACGCTCCTCCTTTCGCTTTCATATATATTCTCTTCTTTTACTTTTGTATCTCTAGTCCCACTCAGCGGCCGTACTTTGTCAAATCTAGGCCAATTTCCTCCGTATTATCTTTGGTCTCGTGCTTGTGTACTCGTGCGCACACAGATGGAAGCTTGGGCTAGGAGCTAGACAACGATGTCGAGTTCTGGTCCTTGATGAGCGTGGGAGACCGTACAGACAGAACAGCACGAGACAGATCGCTAGCGTCACGGGTCTCAAGTGACCGTCTCCCAGCCCCACATCTCAAGTTGGCCTAAACCGCAGGTTGCTGTCAGCGTGTAGCCTCCTCGCGAGACGCTCATTCTTGCTTCAGCATTACTTTTCCAGCTTTGGTTGTAGCCTACATGCCAATATGATCAATTTGAGACAAAGCATACCAAACTCGCATTGCGTTGTGTTTTATCCGACAGTTCCTTTGTTTTGCGCTGAATCTTGTGATACGAATTTGATGGGCATTTTGGTATGTGAATATTGTGGATGCAATTTTTGTGACTAGTATTCGACGGAGAGAGACCAAGCATATTTGATTCAAGTTGAGCAATGCTCGAGCCTCCGTTTTCGGCATGGAGCGGTCTTGACTGTGATGAGGAAAGGGGGGAGGGGAAGATGACCGTTCTATTTGCGACGGAAGATGTGAAGGTCAGTGCGGTAAGGGTATTCCCAGACGCCCTGGTCCTTGTCGATCCAGTTTCGTCCGAGTTCTTGGTCAGGGGTGTTGTTGAGGAGGTCAGCGATCTGGGCGGTGAGCTGGTCCTGTTTCTCCTGCGGGAGGACCGAGATGTAGGATTTGGAGAGGACACGGTCGATGACGCCCTGGAGGGTGGTTGGGAGGACGCGGTGTACGTGTCGTGGTTCGTCGGGGGTAAAGTAGTTGGCAAAGGCCTGGGTTTTGTACATGGCATGCCACTTCATGAGTCTGTACTGGGGGGTGCCGTCTTCGAAGGCCTCGTAGATGTCACGGATCTTGGCGACCCAGGGAGCAGCGTCTCGGTCTTCGAGGTTCCAGATGAGCGCGAGAATGCCGCCTGGTCGGAGCGACTGTGCGATCTGCGTCAGCGCCTGGTCAAAGTCCTGACACCAGTGCCAAGCCTGGGCGATCACCACTGCGTCGTTGTCGGCACCGCCTTCGAACTTCTCAAAGGCGCCGTCCTCGACCGTGACCGTGACGTTGGGAGAGAGGAGACCCTTGTCCTGCATCTGCTTGACCAGAGCATCCTGACCGGAGATGATGGCAGTATCAAAGTGGGAGCGCATCCCTGCCGATGGCTCGAAAGCAGCGTACGAGCTGATGCCTGCCGGGGGAGTTCCATCGCTCGAAGGAGACGTGGCAGCTGCCATGAGCATGCGAGTAGCAATGCCAGTGCCTACGCCCAGCTCGACCACGCGCAGCGGAGAGCCAGACGATGGAGTCGCCTCCGAGATGATGGTCGAGATCGCCGCGGGAGGGTACGAAGGTCGCGCACGATCGTACAGGCCAGAGCCGCCGGAAGAGTCAAAGCCACTACGGGCGACCTTGTGCATCGCCGAAGGCGCAGGCGCGGAAGCAGCGTCGATCGTCATGCTGGATAGTGCTCGTCGGGATGATGGAGCAGTGTTGAATTGAAGAGTTCGTAGTCCTGCTGTTCGGAACATGTACGAGAACAGTTACCTTGTGCACAATATAAGGCTGAGGTCGATAAGACAGAATCAATGTAGGGACGAAGGAGGGTGTGAAGCTCTGAAGAGTCGGAAAGCCACTCTGACCCGGCGGGCTTGGCAACAGGAACAGCTGCCTCAGCGGCGGTCCACTGTAATTGTGTGTCTCTGTGCTGAGAAACGGCGGCAAAATCCGAAGAGTGTGACCGGCGTACTGTACAATTGTGCAAATGGCCAGGTAAATGAGCACGGGAGGGGCAATGACTGCGGAGATGATGGAGTTGGTTAGATCTGGCGAGCGGGTGCAACGGGCCTTGCTCGGTTGGGTGTGTATTGCGTGCGGTCGTGCCTGCATGCAGGGTTCTGAGGTTGTGTGAATTGGGACGTAAGATGTGGGCCGTGTGTGTGTGTGTGTTGGTGTGAGCGCAGCAGTCGTGTTTGCACTGCGCGAGGGGCGAGACGGGATTAGGTTGTTGGGAGTCTTCTACGCAATTTCCCACTGCAGCGAGCTGCGCGTCGGCTTTCCCCACACCACGCTTAACTCCTTACTGTCTTGGAGTTGAAGGGTCAGCGTGGGCGCCAAAAGTGTCCTGCATTCACAAAGCCGCCCGGAAATCGTCGGTCGTGGTCTAATTTGTTAGAGAACTTGAAATTGTAAGAATCTTACAGAAACTGTCGCAAGTGGAGGTTGAGTCGCGGTCCAGAACATTTTTAGCTTTCCTTTGCAAACGGCAGATGACGTCGATAGCGGTGCAGGGTGAGCTTGACAGCAGCACAGCTGCACAGCATACAACGACAACTTGGCAGCAACAGGCAGCCAAAGTCGCACATCACGTCAAGGTTGTCATGTTCTCGTGCACATGTTCACGTCAGAGGCCTCATGGCCCGTCATGCACCGCCCCGCGAGCCCATGTGAGAGTGCTATTTCTGAACGTACCACTGTAGCTTATCACAATACGGCATTGACGAAGCTACTAGCTGCTACTTGATAGTAAAGTACAGAGTAGACAATAGTGTACTGTACACGCTCAGTGTGGCGGCGAAGCACACATTGGCACTTGACTCTAGCGATGTCATACTTATATAGACACCACAACATCCACCAACCGGACGTCCCACATAGCCCACTACCAACCCGACACTAGTTAAGCTCTTATCAGGCATTATCCAAACCCATCGCAGCGCCATCGACACAAACACTTCCAACTTTCAATCACCCTCGTATTGCTCTCAAGATGCCATCCGTTCACCTCAACCACCGCATGCACCAGTACACCCTGATCCCAAGGGTACTCTACCTCCGCCGATGGGGCATGAAGCGATGGTCCTTTGCCCTTGGACGAAGCGGACGTGTTAGCGTCAACCCCTAAAGCTTTCCACGGGCCACATAACACGGATTGCAATCCGGCTTTCAAGCAGCGGCGAAGTAACTTGATGTTCATGGTGACACTTTGGCGGAAAGAATCCACGACGGACCTTCCATCCAGCGGCGCAGAGCTGCAATCCAGATCGAAGCATAACTGGGAAGGCCCGATTTTTTACTCGCCGATTTCCTCTGTTTGCGATTATTGTCGCAGCCACTAATTCTAACACTCGTTGCCCAATCTCCTACGTTTTGTACATACCAACTCACACTCTCTTGATACCCAACCAATCCGTATGACAAGCTCAGGTGGACAACAGTATCGTGGGGCAGAGCTGCAACCTCCTGCAATGCATCATCGATAGCGGGTATGGCAGTCTGCAAGTTGGGAGAATCCCGAGCTCGGAGCGGCGAAAAGGGCGAAATGGCGCTGTGAGCAGCACCGCGTCTCGGCGCGCGCATGAATCTGGCTCGCTTGGACATCTCTGCCGTTTCCAACCTCGCTCTCACCGATACACCACGAAAACGTGCCCTTGACCTTCCCTACCTTGTATGTCGCCTACATGATTGCTCGAGTGTGAGCGCTCCGATCAGCAAAGTGCCATCAATGCCCGTATGTGATTACCGTCTAAGTGCTGCTGAGATAGCCGACCTCTACCCAGGCCAGGCGTGCAAACAAGCTTAGAGATTGCCGAGACGAGCGTTCCTTGCAAATACGACCCTGAAGTCACGAGGTGTGCTGCGCACTTCTCGCAGTGCTGACCGTATTCTTTGGCGCGGAAATTGTTTTTCATTCATTTGAATCAACGCTAATTTTTACAGCAACAATGGCGGGGCCTCTGAACGTCAAGTTGGCTGGATGTCAAAAACGGTGAGGCAAATTATTCGGACAATTTCAATGCAATTTTTCCTTATACGGACAGGAGGGGATGTGCAAGGAGTCTGAGCAGTCGCGGTATCTGCCGGACTTCGTAAAGAGCCTGAGCAGCCACGGGTTCTGCCGGACTTCACAGGTCATAAGGGGTCGGACATTGAATGAGGATTTGCCTAACGATCCAGCGTGTGTTAGGGCACACACCGCAGGCGACGAGCGCTGTTAGACTTTCCAGTCACAGCGCTCTAACACCCTAGCGTCCCCGCGCCCGTCGCGCGGGGAGCCTGCGCCAGTCGCTCCCCGCGAACTCTCGGCCGGCTCCCTGCGCCAGTCCCTGCGCCCGTCGCGCGGGGAGCCCGCGCCAGTTCCTTCCCTGCGCGCTCTCGGCCGGCTCCCTGCGCCAGGCCCTGCGCCCCTGTAATCAGCATGCGGGGAAACCCGCGCCACCCTGCGGTGCGCGCGCGGGTCCCCCGTCGCCATCTACCCCTGTCCCTCCTGTAGACCTCCTTCCCAGAGGTCGTCGAATGTATTACCTAGCTATCTCACCTCATGGGAGTGTAGCTCAATACTAGTAGACCATTCCCATTACCTGACGTGGTGTGTGCACCTCTCAAGCAAGCCCCCTCCCTGCTCCAGGCCACAGCCCCTATGCTGTGGTACTAAGACCCCTGGGGCCATCCTAACATTACATTCGACCTCCCCCGACTTGCCGACGTGCTCACACCATGAGCCGACGCTCTACTCGAGCTACAGGGCAGCTGTCTGAGGAAACCCCCGAAATGGAGGACACCCCCTCCTCGGCACAGACAGCCCTGGAATCCAGTGACTCTGTCACTCTGCGTATCCTTGCCATTCTGGAGCGACTCGAGAACAAGCTCGATATCCAGGGACAGACCCTGGCGGCCCTGGGTACCGCAGGACCCCTGCGCGCTCCCAGTTCACCCCCCGGGGCCCCCGTTCTGGCCGGCGAGACTTCCGAACAGCGCTACCAACGCGCGCTGGAAGAGCTTGACCCACGCCCCCCGGCGGACGCGGGCCCCGCGCCGCGCGGGGAGCCCGCACCGCCCCGCCCCATGGAGGGCGAAGAAGCCCCCGCCACCAAGCTTCGCCTGGATACCCCCTCCTGGGAAGGCAGACGGGATGAACTGGAGGCTTTCCTGGACCAGTGTCAGATGCATTTTGCACTCAACTCACAGGCTTACCCCGACGAACAGATTAAGGTCCTCTATGCCACCGCCTGTATCTCGGGTACGCCTCGAGAGCGCCTCCGTAATATCCGGGAAGCTAACAAAGAGATCCCCTGGATGAGAACATGGGCAACCTTCAAAGAGGAACTGCGACGCCAGTATGGCGACCCCTCCCCTGCCCACACGGCCGCCGTCAGGCTGCTATCGTTGCGACAGACAGGGACGGTTGCCGACTACGCCGCTCAGTTCCAGGCACTGGCTGTTAGGGCCCATTCAGACCCCAGCCCCCAGTTGTTGGTGCAGTACAAGGCGGGGCTGGCCAGCGACATCCAGCGGGCCCTCCTTGGTCACCGTACGCTGTCGTTCAACGACTACATCACCGAGAGCATTAGGGTGGACCAGGAGATGCGACTCATGCGCACGGTATCCCCTGCAACAACCGACGCCCGCGCCGGTGCCCGCGCTCGGCGGGAGAAACCCCGCGCCCCCGCGCCAGTCAGTCGCGCGGGGCCCGGCGCGGGTCTCCCCGCGCCCGGCGCAGGGCCCATACCCCCGCGCCGGAAGACGGATGGCGACGCGAAGGTGGCGGAAAGGGAGTACCGCCACCGGCGGGATAATAATCTCTGCTACGGCTGCGGAGGCAACCACCTCCGCCGCGACTGCCCCCACGACAAGGAGGTGAAGGCACTCCGGGCCAATGCAGCCCGTCTGGTTGACGGAGACTGTCTCCTCCTGGGAGACCGAGATTCCGACCTATCCGGCCCCGAGGACTCCTCGTCTCACGCAGCCGACAGCGACTCCTCCCCCGAGTCACTGTCGGGAAACAAATCGCTGGTGGAGGCCTAGGTACGGCTCCCACCAGCGGCCCCACCAGTACCTATGACCTGCGTGTGTTGGTAGCACGTATCCACGCGCAGGACCAGGCCGGGGCAACCTACGACGAGTCATCCAAGACCATCCGGATCACTCGCCACCCTGACTTTCCAGCTTACGAATGCGAAGTAGAAGTGGCCGGAATAAAAGGCCTAGCCCTGGTAGACGGCGGGGCCACGGCATCCTTCATGTCACAGTCACTAGCATCCACCATACCGGAACGCATCCAGTTGATGAACTCGCCCCGGCAAGTGCAGAATGCTGGGGGTCCCGGTTTCCCCCTCACGCACTCTCTAACAGGCAAGGTGACCATTTGCGGGCAGCAAGTCTCATTAGCCCATACCTTCTACCTAATGCCCGAGAGCCACCCACCTATCATCCTGGGGGCCGACTGGATAGAATCTGTCCGACCCCAGTACAACCATACCGATCGCACCCTAGACGTCCCCGTCCC
>KZ819202.1:120281-152840 GCA_003144125.1 Testicularia cyperi
CATCTTGACATGGGTCAAAGGCATCCGGGTTATGCAGGTGGTGGCCTCGTGTCTTCCTCGTCATCGGTCTGGGTGGGACTGCCGATGAGGCCAACGTCTGCCTCGCGCATCCGAGCCGCCAGACGTTCCTCCTGGGATCGATGCCGCGACGTTTCATGCTCTACGGCCACGGCCGGCAGGACAGCGGACGTGTCAGACATGCCTGCGTCAGTGGCATGGGTGTTGGGCATGGCGATCTTGGGCAGTTCGCGCAGACGTGCGTGTGAGGCAGAGGGAGAGACTGCGGATGAGGACGGCGAAGGCGAGGGCGCCAAGTGAGCCGTGATCTGGGGCACGTCGACGTTGGCAGCGGTTGCGGGAGGTTGTCTTGTTGGCGGCGGCAGCGCTGGTGCCGCGCCTGTCGACAATGCTGATGGCATAGCAATGGGCGCCGACCTGACGCTTGGCATACGACTGAGCGCCGAGGCGTTGGCCTGCGTTGGTGTCTGCTGCTGCTGTTGCTGTTCGATTGTCGACGGAAGGTACGACCAGCCCCAGACGTCGGCTACGAACTTGGCAATATCGGGCTGTGGCTGGCGTGTCTCGGACTTGCGGATGAAAGGATGTCCCGTCATCTTGTGCGGACCAGGTCGCTTTGCGGGTTCCTTTTCGAGGCAGCGCTCGATGAAATCGCGCAGCGCTCGAGACCACTTGATGCCCGCCTTGTCGTCGTCCTGCAGCTCCGGAACCTTCATGCTGACCACGTAGGAGAGCAGATCGATGGGTCCGAGAGGCGGCTCGCCCTCTGCGGGGAAGGGAAAGCGGTTGCTGGCAACCTCGAGAATGGTGAGACCAAGAGACCAGACGTCCGAGGTGATGGAGTAGGCCAGGCCCTTGATGCGTTCGGGGGCCATGTAGTAGCTCGTGCCCGTGAAAGTGCCGGCAACCGAGTTGATGAGCTCGCCGGACACACCAAAGTCGCAGAGCTTGATCTGACCCTGGCGAGTGACGACAATGTTGCTGGGCTTGATGTCGCGATGGATGATTTTACGCTCGTGGAGGTATCCGAGGCCCTTGAGAACACACTCGGCGACCTTGCCGAGCACCTTTTCGCCGGTTCTGCCGTTGCGCGACTTGACCTTTTTGTAGATGGCGTCGAGCGATCCGGCCTCGGCGTACTCCATGCAGATTGAGATGGACGTGTCGTGGTCCTCGAGAAATGCGCCATAGTAGCGTACGATGTAGTCCGAGTGACAGGAGCGATTGAATGCCAGCTCGCGCAGGATTTGGCGGTGAATGGAGGGATTGGGCGAGGTAGAAATGGTCTTTTTGGCCATGATGAGGCCGGTGGGACGATGCAGCACCTTGTGCACTTCACCGCTGGCGCCTTCGCCGAGTCTGGATACGATCTCGATATTCCCTGGAAGGCTGAGACCGTCGTCCTCTGCATTGCCACTGCTCGTGCCCGTGTTGGATGCGCCAGATCCTGTGGGGGCGGAGGAGGAGGTAGATGCAGTCGAGGCTGTCGGTATGGGGTCTGCCACGGTCGATGGGTGGGATGGTGTGTTACTTGGATGTGTATCATTGCTACGACGGCTGCTATTGTTGGGATCGAGCGCAACTTGGCGGGCGTGGGTGCCGGAGCTGGCGCGGCTGGACGAAGCGTGGGAGTGGTAGCCGCTGGAGGCTCTGTTGCCGCCCATGGCGGGAATGCGGAAGCCGTTGGCATCGACGAGGCGTTCTGCATCGGTGTCGTGGATGGTCATGCCGCCAATGGCGCGGCGGAGGTCGTCGGTGAGGGCGCTGTGCATCTGGGCGTTGGTCATGTGTGGTACGGTGTCGGGGTATATGGTAGAGGCAGTGGAGTTGAGCGCACCGGCGAGGCCATCTTCGAAGCCGTCATCGTGAGAGTAGTGATCGAGATTGGAGGAGGAGGAGGAGGAGGAGGAAGAAGAGGTGTTGATATTGGTGGTGGTGGTAGTGGTAGCGGTAGCGGTAGCGGTAGCGGTATTGGCGGTGGTGTTAGTAATAGGTATTACGAGGGAAGGTTTTTGCGGGCGGCGCTGGGTGGTGGAGGCGGACGCGGACGCGGAGGCTGTATTGGTAGTGATGCCGGGAGCGGTGGTAGAGAAGCCTGGCTGTGGAGTGGGGGCAGAGGAGACGGGATCATTTTGCGGCCGGAGTGATCGTTGGTGATCTGGTGCTGAGGAGGAGGAGGAAGAGGGGCGAGCGGGAATGGTGAGTTTGGGCATGCCCGGCTTGCGAGGCTGCTTGGGTGGGATGAGCGAGGCCATTGTTGACCTAGTATGTCAGCAAAGGACTAGTGCGGCAATGGTGGTGGTGTTGTTGTCGTCGTCGTCGTCGTTATCGTGAGGGTGATGCGTCGAGATTTTACAGCAAGGGACACATCAGGCCAGATGGTGGGTGCGGGGGCCAAGAGACGAAGGATGCGCCGCACAGAATAACCAAAGGGAAAATGCAGCTGCTGCTACTGCCTCTGAATGATAGTATTGAGCCGATCTCGTCGTCGTGTCACTGTGGTGGTAGAGGAGACTCTGGTGGGTGTGTGGGTGGGAGAGAGAGAGAAAGAGAAAGAGAAAGAGAAAGAGAAAGAGAGAAGGAAGAAGGAGAAAGAGGAGCGTTACGATTGTGGAAATCGAAGCTTGCGAAGTGCCGAGGTGAACGGACCCTTTCTTTGCCTTTCTTTGTTTCTTACTTTCTTTTGGTGTTGGAGTTGTGGGGGGAATGGGTGGCGGGGCTGGGCTTTAGGCGAGAAGAGTTGTACAACACATACTTCACACACCAACCAACTGAACGGAACTGCAAGAGGGTACTGTGGTGTCCACGCACCTTATAGATTACAGTACTGTAGTATGGAAAAAGGATTATTGCTACAGTACTGTACTGTATATGCAAACGAAACGACGCTCTTTGACGGCTACTGTATTGCACGCGTCCGTGTGGATAAAGGTGTTGCTTGGCCGAGCTCACAGACATACAGCTACAGTAACAAGTACAGTAGTACAGTATACGTACTGTACTACTGTAATGCGCCCGTTTGTCAGATTGGACCAACGTGCAATCGCGCATATGTGGAGCAACATTGCCTGCATGCAAGCATGTCCCTGACCCGAGCCCTGGCCTCTCCGCCTTCTCCTCTCCGACCCCCCCTCCCTCAGCCATCCGGATCGCAACCATCCACGCCAAGCAAGCAAGCTCGCTCGCTCGCTCGTTCGACCACCTACACGCACACTCTGTCCGTTGAGCGCTCACAATTTTCATATCCTCCGGTCCGACTGTCCAAGCATGAACATCATCGACTCGCTCTTTGGCCGGGCCAAGTCGCCCGCCGAGCGACTTCGCCAACATCAGCGCACCCTCCAGAAAGCCCAGCGCGAACTCGACCGTGAGCGCACCAAGCTCGAACAGCAGGAAAAGAAACTCACCATGGACATCAAAAAGAGTGCCCGCGCCGGCCAGATGGTGAGTCTATGTGTATGCCCGTCCACCGGCCGCTCTGTTCCAAACGGCCAGGGAGGTTCACAGCTGATCCATCATTGCTACTGTCTGCATGCCCACTGATTGCACGCGTCCCGTTCTACCGCCAAATCTTGTCGATCAGCCGGCGTGTAAAGTTATGGCCAAGGATCTTGTCAGGACGAGAAGGCACATCCACAAGTTCTACCAGATGAAGACCCAATTGCAAGCCGTGTCGCTGCGTATACAGACACTCCGAAGCAATCAGCAGATGGCCGAAGCCATGAAGGGCGCCACGCGGGTATGTTGCCTCCCCATCTTAGCCCTCTCTCGCATCACGACCAATGCTGCTACGTCCTACAGACTGTCAAGTTGCTGACCCTTTTCGACGTGGGGCTTGAAACACGATGACCTTGTCAATTCTGCACAGGCAATGGGCACGATGAATCGCAGTATGAATCTGCCTGCCATCCAGCGCATCATGCGAGACTTTGAGCGCGAGAGCGCCACCATGGACATGAAGGACGAGATGATGGGCGAGGCCGTGGATGAGGCCATGGACGACGAGGATGAGGGCGTGGGCGAAGAGGAAGAGTCGGACAACATCCTCAAAGAGGTGCTCGACGAGATCGGCGTCTCAGTCGGACAGCAGGTGAGTATGCCGTGCTCTACATTCTTTCCGTCTCTGCACATGTTTGGCCGCTCACACTGCTTCTGCTTCCATCTCTACTCCGTGCCATCATATCACACAGCTTGGCGAAGCACCGACGGCAGCGTTATCGGCACCACAGGCAGCTCCGCAACAGCGCGTTGCCATCGGCGAAGGGGCAGGCGGAGGATCGGGCTATGCCGGTGGCGCAGGCGGTGCGTCTGCCAAGGACGAGGACGCCCTCCAGGCACGTCTCGACAATCTTCGACGCGACTGAGCCTCGCTCATCGCAGTGGTTGCGTCGCTGTCCTTGTCGCGCCCCCTTTCGCACTTTCTTCGGAGCCTGCCTCTCTTTCTCTCTTTCTCTCTCTCTCTCTCACACACACACGCACACACACACTCTCTCTCTTGTGTATTTTTGATTTGTGTTGTTTGCTCTTTCTCGGCGTCAGTGACATGGTCATTCTATATTGTCTTCTGTTCTTTTATTTCCCACCTTGACACTTTTCAAGACAGACAGCTCGCAGACCGTGAATTGCCGGACGCTGCCAGCACCCCCCAAAATCACTTAACAGTAACGAGACTAAAGAGGTTGCTAACATAATTGTACAAAAGTATATATATACAAATAAGTTGAGGCTCGACGCACAGGCCCTATAGCTCAGCGGTAGAGCGTTGGCTTCCAGTACATATTTGGAATCTTCCAAAGGTCATCCGTTCAAATCGGGTTGGGGTCAGTTCCTATTTTTATTTTTGGTTTGTTATCAATTCTGGGTCATTGTTAGAGTACAAGCATTATGCTCGGGGCTCGATCACCACCACCACCGCCGCCGTCGTAGTGCAACAATACAATTGCAGCACAGTAGAGTACAGTATCGTACTTTTGTGTGTGTGCGTGTGTGTGTGTGTGTAGGAAGGGGCTGAGGCTTCAGACCTCCACGCGTTGCCCTTCTTTCTCTCTTTGGCACGCTCCACACACATATACGTACACACGTACAGTACTACTACAGTACTCCAGTAGCTGTACTGTATCTGAGCAACACGTACGCTTCTCCATTGCCTGCATCTTTCCTTACAAGCTGCCAACCCCTCTCACCACCCACCTCAGCTCGTCGACTCAGCTCCTTCTCGCCTCTACCTTCGACCCCATTCACCTCAGCGCTAACCAACAGCCAAGATTGCGCCTCCCTGTCGCCGTCAGACTACAACGACCCAGCCCCGAATCAGACCAAGTCGTCCTATTTGGACGTGGGACGCAATCGCTCTTGTCTGTCCCTCATCACATAGACCCGCAGTCACCATGAATGCTCTACTTTCTCGCTTTGACAGCCGCGCTGGCCCTTCTTCGAGCTCAGCAGCCACATCGTCTTTGCACGAGCATGATGCGCTCATGATGGGCGCGCCCGGCCAATTTGATCTGCCCAACATGGATCCGGCAACCTTTCTCTCTCAGTACACCGATGTTGACTCGTCCAATCCGGGCGCCAAGATCAAGCTTGCACACGGTACCACCACACTCGCATTTCGCTTCAAAGGTGGCATCATTGTCTGCGTCGACTCGCGAGCGACCGCGGGCTCCTACATTGCCTCGGGCACCGTCAAGAAAGTCATCGAGATCAACCCATATCTGCTCGGAACCATGGCCGGCGGTGCTGCCGACTGCCAGTACTGGGAGACCTACCTCGGTATCCAGTGCCGACTCCACGAGCTCCGCAACAAGGAACGTATCTCGGTCGCCGCCGCCAGCAAGTATCTGTGCAACCTCGTGTACAGCTACAAGGGCATGGGCCTCTCCATGGGCACCATGATCTGTGGCTGGGACAAGACCGGACCAGCGCTCTTCTACGTCGACTCGGACGGCACAAGGCTCAAGGGCGACGTCTTCAGTGTCGGCTCCGGCTCCACATTCGCATACGGCGTGCTGGACCAGGGCTACAAGTGGGATCTCGAGGATGACGAGGCGCAAGAGCTCGGCCGTCGATCCATCTACGCCGCTGCTCATCGCGACGCCTACTCTGGTAACGTACGTTGGCTCTCCCAAAGTCTCTATGCTCACCCTCCCTCTCTGCACGTGTCCAGAGTCTGTTCGATGGCTGACCAAGTTTGTTGGATCTCGTCTCGTCTCGTTTCGTTGCCTTCCGTTTCTGGAACCCTGCGCATGCTCGCAACTCTGCTCCAAATCAACAAATCTTGATTCTCGCCGACTAGACCGTCAACCTCTACCACGTCCGCGAAAACGGCTGGGAGTTTATCGACAATTACGACGTATCGAAGCGTGAGTACACAGTCAACCTCGCAGAATGGTTTCGCAGCATCGGAAATCGCGTCTCGCTGCAGCACATACTTACCAACCGTTTCTGTGTCCTTGTCTTGTTCTTTTCCTTGCCTCATCGTCCATTGGTCGCTGGGTTTTCGGGTATGACTGTTCCGTTGCTGACAACTAGTTCACTACGAGGGACCCGGAGACGTTCCTGGTGCACCTGGCGGAGGTTACGGTCACGAAGTGCGGACTGCAGGCCTGACATCCAAGTTGGAGGCTCAGGCCGGACAGGATGTCGGTGGTCAGGGTGGCCGATTTGCCGACTCGCAACCGCTCACCGCACAGATTCGTCCGGAACAGGCCTAACCAAAGGACCACAGCAGCATTGTAATCTAACAAGCCGATCTTACTCTGATCCTTCTCCCGCTGCCTGTTTGACCTCTCTCCCCATCTGTCTCTGTCTCTGTCTCTGTCTCTCTATGATGCAAGTCGGCTGTGAACGTGCACGGCAGTGGGACTGTAGGACTTGGCGGCGACGTTTGATCTTGTGACCCACTGTGAACCGATGAAGTCTCGCAGCTTGCCAGATGACTGGCCTCCACCAGCGATCCCGAAGTCCGAGATGCACCGAGGGGGACGTAAACGGTATACGCAGAGGCAACCGGGGCAAAGCACCATCCGGAGATCTTGAATTGCACAAGGGCTTCTTTCGAGCGATTTGGACATCTTGCTGGGTTCCACGAGTGTGGTCAGAGCGGGGCTCTCGTCAGGTTCTTGCTACGAGGAGGAATTGCAAGCGCGGGCCGGCCAATTAGGCGCAGAGCAAGCCCAAGTCGAGCAGAACAGGATCGAGTAGAGTACGGTACTGCACTGTAGTAATTGGGAGATGCGCATGAGTCGAATGTTCTACCACCACCTGCCGATCCGAGAATTGGCGAGATGCGGGGTTCGGAAATCTCATCACTAGCTCTGTTCTGCCATTCGACCTTTACTCATCTACGCAACACAAGCTTTGGTGTACAGGATGCTACCGACGGGTCCTCGGCGCTATGGTTGCCATCCGTCGGTCGCCTCGTGAGTCCCCGGTCCCCCCCTGGGACCCCTTTTTTTCCCCGAACCCCGCACTGTGCCCTTGTCTTGACTGGACAGTACTGCTGTAGTGTGTTGAATGGTGCTCACTTTCCGGCAGGTGTACCTCAAGTTCGGGTATTTTTCTTCAGGTGACCTTTGTCGGCCTCGTGCATGTCGTCAGTAACAATACGACACTGTACTGTGCTCGAGAGTATCAACTCCGCACGTCAAAACCACCTGCACAACCCCAGCTTTGGCCAATGTGTGGTGCCCCGCACAATGCAGCAAGCTCGCAACGCAACGCAACACTTTAACCAGCCCCCGTTCCTCGTCTCACTCTAGCTCCGTTGTATTGGATCTGCACCATGACCGCTCTTGCAGCCCTTTCCGCAGCATTGGCCTCATTGCGTTGATGTCCTTGCAGACCGGCAATTCGACAGGCTCTGGTCCGAGTGCAGGAACCTGTCCGAAGTCCGACCAAGTCCTGGCTCCCTTGTCGCTTGCCAGTCTGCCCTGTGGCAAAGCGTATTTCTGTCCACCTTATTCACAGGCCATTAAGTTTGCCAATCGTCAGGATATGCGCAAATGTAAGCTAATTCATGTCCGGACACGGTGGGCAAGCGCCCACTAGTAGCTCATGAACAGCGTTGTTTGCAGATCTCGAGGTCATTTGACTTCTCTGCACACACCCACCTATGAGACATACCGGTGATTTCACGTTACCTGCCAGCAGTTGGATAAAGCGCGACCTTCCAGTGTCCCGAAAGGCACTTGACTCTCTTCCAGCGAAAGATCCCATCCCGACTGTTCCGGCAGATCATCTGTCTGGGATCTTCGATGAAGCGAGACGACGATGAGCTCCGAGGCCCTGACCCGCATGTGTCCTTGTTGTGATTGCCGCATAGCTCGCTTGGTGTTCTCGGGCCTGTGGTTCCGGTCATCTCTCCCACAACTCGGCTGTGTGATGCATGCTGTTGTCCATGTCGAGCTCCTGCTGTGATGCCCCAAACAAGTCGTGCTTTCCCCGGCCTTTGTTGAAGTGTTCCCTGCTTCGTCGTTCGAGATCTGTTGCGCAAGATAAAAAGGACCCAGCTATTTTTGTCTTGCTGTTTTGGCCCCTCTTCACAAAGCCCATCTCTATCCACATAGACCCTACCTTCTTATTCCCCATAGCCGCTGCCGCTCGCCCACAGTCTTTGGGGCGGATCAGGAATCATGAAGCTGAATCTACTGGCACTGTTGCCACTGGCCACATACTTTGTCTCTTCTGCACTGGCAGCATCGATTGCCCACAAGCACCAGTCGTCCTCCTCGTGGCCCCATGGCCCTTTCTACACCTCAGGTCGTGACATCAAGAATGCCAACGGACAGACGGTGACCTTTGTCGGCACCAACTGGCCCGGCTCGGGAGAGACCATGATCCCCGAGGGCATCGAGTTTCGTCCGATCGCCGAGATTGTGCAGATGATGAAGTACGTGGGCTACAACTTTGTGCGACACACCTACCCGATCCAGATGATCGACCAGATCTACGAAAACAACGGCCAGGATGTCTCGGTCTACAAGGCCCTGACGGAAGCCATGGGACAGACCAACGGCACCCGCATCATGAACATGATCTCGCAGCAGAACCCCGAGATCACCAAGGACACCACGCGCCTCGAGGTCTACGACCTGATCGCCAAGGAAGAGGCCAAGCAGGGCATCCTCATGCATCTCGACAACCACATCTCGCGCGCCATGTGGTGCTGCAGCCACACCGATGGCAACGCCTGGTTCGACGATGTCGACTTTGACGTGGCCAACTGGAAGCGAGGCCATGCCTACATGGCAAATTGGGCGCGCAAGCACAGCAACATCGTCTCCATGTCGCTGCGCAACGAGCTTCGCAAGTCGGCCGAACGCAATCTGGACTACAACTGGGTCACCTGGTGGGGCAACGTGACCGAGGCGGCTGAAAACATCCACGCCACCAACAGCGACCTGCTCATCACGGTGAGCGGCTTGGACTACGACATCGACCTCAATGCCGTCACTGTCAAGTCGAACCTGGTCACCGCCGAGCACGTGGCAAGCGACGTTGACGTTATCCCAAACCCCACGCAGGTGAAGCCCGTCTATGCGGACCTGCAGCAGACCAAGTTTGGCAAGGCCAACAAGGCGGTGCTCGAGCTGCACGCCTACAAGATGTCCAGCTTCTACTCGTCACACCTCGAGGACTGCGGCGCCATCCAAGCTGGTATGTACAAGTTTGGCTTCAACGCGCTCGGCAAGTCTGCGCGTCCCTCGTCGTGCTCGTCGACGTCGAACTGGAGCGACCCCTACGCCTGTCCCGATGCCAAGGTGAGCCTGCCTGTGCTGCTCACCGAGTTCGGAGACGCCCAGGACTCGAACTACAAGTCCAACACGATGAACAAGTGCCTGCGCGACTTTACCACCAAGAACAAGATCGGCTGGGCCCACTGGGCGCTAGCCGGCTCGTACCGCGTCCGTGAGGGCATCACCTTCAACAACGACACGTGGGGTCTCACGACGCCCACCTGGAACGCCTTCCAGTCGCAAGACGCAGTCGACAACTTCTTCCGCCCCTGGATCAGCGACATGGGCACCACCGGTCTCGAGCTCTAGAGACCAGGCCGGGCCCGACGTTGTGTGAAACTTCAGAAAGTAGGTTTTAGACACTCTTCGCTGGACGTCTTGTAGTCTTGTATTTGACTTGCTTGTGACGTTCGCAGATCAGCTAAAGCTGTAATATATCCGGCAGGATCTTTTCTACGGGTCCTTGAAAGTACCATTGTGCCGGGTTGGTGTGCTGTGAGTCGGATTGGCAGCCTTCGGCCGGATCGATGTTGAACACCGCAACTTTGCCGCCATTGTGATGGAGCACGTGGTCTGAGAAGCCTGCGGCGGGATAGACGGTCGCCGATGTGCCGAGGACGAGAATCAGGTCACAACGATCGATGAGAGCCTGGATACGTTCAAGGCCAGGGATAGACTCGCCAAACCAGACCACGCCGGGGCGAAGCAAGCCATTGCATCGGGGCTCGGATGCGCTTGCGGATCTGGGACGACGACAGCGGGGCAGCTGGTCCACAGGAATGGGACGGTACTCGCTCTCCAAGTTGTGAGTGCCCTCGAGCGCCGGCGAGATGGGATCGTCAAAATTAAGCCGCACATCAGAGCAACACGTACAGATTGTCTTGAAGAGGTTGCCGTGCATCTCGATCACGTCGTCAGAGCGAGTGACGTCTGGCGCATCAGACCCTGTCCCGGGCTGTTGAGACTGGAGTGAGGAGAGCGCGCGCAACGACAGACCGTCGACATTTTGCGTGATCAGGTGGAAGGACTGGGCCGCCGGGATGACCCGACTGCGGGCCGAGTCACTGTCCAAGAGCAGTTTTGCAAGAACCACGTGTGCAAGGTTTGGCTCGGCTCGAAGGACGACGGATCTGCGGTAGTGATAAAATTGCCAGACCTTGGACGGATCGGCGCGAAATGCTTGGCTGAGTAGGATTGGGTACATGCATACGGGCGCGCAGCACATGCGAAGAGCTAGTTAGCTCTCGAGCATCGAGAAGGGGCCCGGCAGACGCAGATGAGTCGGACTCACGGTGTTGCCAAGGACAGTGCATCGTGTTGGCGCCACAAGCCTGTGGAGTGTAGCCGGTCGTTTGCACAGCAGATTCAGAGGCAGAAATCAAGGTGATATCATAGCGGACCAAGTTAGAAGGCGCTTGCGTGTTTAAAGTGGATACGGTTAGCGAGGGGCACACGTACCTCCAGCCCCGCGAAAGGTGGGAATGCCGCTGGCCGCGCTGAGACCTGCGCCGGCGAGAGCTACGGGATGCTTGGCCTCACCAAGTGCTTTGCGAAAAGATGTGAGCGAGCTCGACATTTCCAAATTGTGCGTCGTTGATGGCGTCTGCCGGGAGGTCGTTGAGTTGACGAGAATAGTTCTCAGCAGCGTTGGTTGTGCAGGTAAGCGGGCCGGGGCAGTCTACCGTTGCAACTTGGCTTTGTCCAAAGAAAGGTGCGATCACCAACACTAGTCGAAGGGTCGGGGATGGAGGTAGGGGGCGGCGTAGTGTGGCTATTGCGGGGGGGCCATAGACACCAGAGACATGAGAGTACTGTAGTGCGAATGATCAAGAGAAGTGCTCGGGTAGGGTTATGGTGTGGTGGGATGTGCGCAACGAGACACGGCGGACATGGAAATTGCGACTTGTGGAGGTCATTTCGGCAGCCGAGTTTGATCAATCGATTGATTTATTCATAAAGTAGTTCTTTATATTCTCCCTGCGATGCAACATGAAACTGTGCGGTACAACGACATGCTTGCAACATCCTGATTCCGTCTGGCAGTGTAGATAGATCAAAACGATCAGTGGCAAAAGCTCACACAGTCGGATTTGGATGTTTGAAAGCACTACTGTACTGCAATTCTTCAACGTCCGCCGACCGAGGTGAAGCCGGACTGGTGAGCTGCATACTTTGCGCGGTCGGCTCGCTGCTTTTCCTGCTCCCTCTGCAGCTTGCGTTGCTGTTCTTCCCGCTGCTCCTGCTCGTGCAAAGAGATGTCGTTGAGCATACAGTCTAGCTCTGGTGTGACGACAAACTTGCGATGCAGCTCGCCCAGCGTGGTTGCAGTCTGGTTCTGTGCGTCCAGCAGCATGACTTGCTGCAAAAAGGTGCTCTGCGAGCCACCTGTCACTTCCATCACAAGCTCGCCAAAGCGGAAAAACACACGACCGTCTCGATAAACATCGAGCTTGCCAATCTGACCCTCTGGTCGCGGCCGAGAGCGGGATTGCGATCCGAGCTTCTTGTCCGTCGGCTTCACATCCTCTTGATCGTCGGAGGAGTCGGATTCCGAGTCAGACTCGTCCTTTGCGGATCCTTTGACGTTGTCGTCGCCGCCTGCCGTACCAGCCGAGCCCGCACCGCCCGTCGTTCCTTCGGCAAACGACACACTGCGCCGCTTGGCCGCTGCTGCAGCGGTGTTGTTGGTAGCAGCTGTGCCCTCTTCTGCAACGTCGGGCTGGACCGGATCGGGATCCTGCTTCTTGGATCGAGACTTGCTCTGTTTGAAGCGAGGAAAGAGCTGCGGAAACTGGAAGAGATAGAGACGGTTTTCTGGCGATGCATCTTCGAGGTCGTTGAAGACAAAGTCGTCCACGAGATCGTCCATTATCTCTTCTCCCTCGCTCTCGCTCAAGTCGAGTGCATCGGCTGTGTTGACCTTGCTCTCGTCTTCGGGCTGCGGGGTCGCTGTGCCACTGGAGACCGTGACGCCCCGCTCTTGCATCGTGCCGTGGATGTCGCCGTCCTGACCGTTGCCCATGAGTATGTCTTGGTCTGCTTCACTTTCCGACTTGACGCGCACGCCATCGACTGTTTCCGACTCTGCCTTGATGCGGCTGCGGATCGCCTTTTCACGTTGGTCGGCAGCTCTCTGTCTCTCCTTTTTGCTCTTTTTCTCTGCAATACGTGGCAGAGCGCGAGGGGCAAGCTCGTCGAGAGCGTGTACCTGGTCGAGATCAATAATTTCGACGCCGCCATCCTCGTCGTCAGAGTAGGCTTCGGCATCCTGAAGCTTATCGGGATTGCGGTAGGCAGAACGATCTGGATCGGTTTTGGTGAGGGCGGAAGAGGAGGAGGAAGGATCGGTGCTGGAAGAGGCGGAGGAGGAAGCGAGATTGGCGCCGCCAGGACCCATGGGGACGACCTTTGCGCGTGCAGTGGGGCGTGAAGAGGGACCGAGAGCAAAGGGACCGGAAGCAGTCATCTGTACGGGCTGACGCGGCGGGCGAGCTCCTCCGCGACCCCTGCCTCGAGATGCACCTCCACGGGCATATGAGCCTGCGGATGTACTTGTACTTGGCCCAGCTAGTGGGGAAGCGCCGGTAGAGGAGGATTCGGGCGCAGGAGACGGGGCGGGAGACTCGGAAGCCTTGCGACGCTGTGGCATGACGGGACGGAACTGCATACGTGCCATCCTTGCGGCAGTTGGATTAGAGCCAGATGGCATGGGCGATGGTGAGGGCGATGCATACGAGGCGCGGGAGGGAACCATGGACGCATTGGAAGGAGCAGCACCGGGCCTTGGCATGCCGCCACGGAGAGACGCGGTTCCTCGGGGTGCGGGCATGCCGCGCGACGGCCTGGTAGAGGATGCATTTGATGCATTTGCAGGAGTAGCGGAATGGCCATTGGGCAGCTGCTGACGCTGCGATGGATTCTGATCCGACATGGCTCGGTGGAGGAGGGTGGAGAAGGTGTCCAGACCGGGTTATCTAAGAACAGGTCGTGAGGCGGCGGCTGGGTCGCAGTACGAGCTGCTGCGATTGAGTAGGTGTAATAAGGCGGATACGGAACTGAATCGAGTAATGCTGAGGTTCAAGATGATCAAGACAATTACTACGATACGAAGCAAGAGGAGAGGAATGGCATGGTATTGTTTCGCAGCTGGCTTGCAACCAGCGTTCCGCCGGCGTTGGGCCTTTCAAAAAATTCGAGTCTGCAAGGATGATATTCGAGGGCCGAGATCCGTGTCCTTTCCTAGGCTAATCGGGATAGTCGACGATCGGGAGATTGTATTAGAAGAAAAACAGGGCAGACTCGATGTTAGAGCGAGAATGCAAGAGAGGTGTTGTTGCCAAGCAAGCGAACCCAACAACGGCCAAGTCGTCGCAGGCAGGCGCTACTGATGAATTAATATGTTGGAGTGCAAGTGCAGCAGACTGATGACCTGCACGGTGCTCATCGATAAAAAGCGCAACCACAAAAGGACGCGACCTGCGAAATAATACTAGAACAGTGCAGTGCAGTACAACAGTACAGCAATCAATGTACAGTACAGTACTACAATACTGTAGTAGTGTAATTATTGATGGATGCACAAGAGAACCCTGTCGAGTCCACCGCAGTTTGATCTGTGCCTCTACAGTACCGTACAGCAACGTCGCTTTGACAGTCCAAAGGGTACCGTACTGTACTGTACTGTACTGTACTGTACTGTACTGTACTGTACTGTACTGTACTGTACTGTGCTGTACTGTACTGTACTGTGCTGTATATTGGAAGATGCGAGAGCGCACAGGCCGATCGTCGGAGGAACAAGAGCAGCCACATGATTGATATCCAGAACCAGCACAGCACTCTCATTACTCTACTCTATTCTACTGCACAGTAGTACTGTATTGCACTGCACTGCACTGCACTGCGCTGCGCAGGGAAAGCTCCACTTTGACTTGCCATCTTCCCGCTTCTTTCCGCTGCTCCCAACTCCTCGGCTCACTTGACACTCTCGAAGCACACACACACACACACACTCCTGCACTCACGCACTCACTCAGAGAGAGAGACACGACCAACACCATTCTCGCCCCAGTCCGGCATCGGTTGCTACATCTTTTGTCCCTTCACCACCACCACCACCACCACCACCATCTCGTTTGTCATCCCATCGCCCGCACTCATCATTGCATACTGCCCAGCATGTCTCTCTCTAGCAAGCTCGGAATCTCGGATGTCGACCTCAACGGCAAAAAGGTCCTCATCCGTGTCGACTTCAACGTCCCCATGGACGGCGACAAGATCACCAACAACCAGCGCATCGTCGCCGCCCTCCCCACCATCAAGTATGCCATCGACAACAACGCCAAGGCCGTCGTCCTCATGTCTCACATGGGCCGTCCCGATGGCAAGCCCGTAGCCAAGTACTCGCTCAAGCCCGTCGCCGCCGAGGTCTCCAAGCTCCTCTCCAAGGACGTCGAGTTCCTCCCCGACTGCGTTGGCGCCGACACCGAAAAGGCCGTCGAGTCTGCCGACAACGGCAAGATCTTCCTGCTCGAGAACCTGCGATACCACATCGAGGAGGAGGGCAAGGGCACCAACGAGGCCGGCGAAAAGGTCAAGGCCGACCCGGCCAAGGTGGAAGAGTTCCGTGCCAGCCTCACCAAGCTCGGCGACGTCTACATCAACGACGCCTTTGGCACTGCCCACCGTGCCCACTCGTCCATGGTCGGCGTCAAGCTGCCCCAGCGCGCTGCCGGCTTCCTCATGAAGAAGGAGCTCGAGTTCTTTGCCAAGGCGCTCGAGAGCCCCGAGCGCCCCTTCCTCGCCATCCTCGGCGGTGCCAAGGTGTCGGACAAGATCCAGCTGATCGACAACATGCTCGACAAGGTCAACTCGCTCATCATCTGCGGCGGCATGGCCTTCACCTTTAAAAAGACACTCGAAAACGTCAACATCGGCACCTCGCTCTTTGACGAGGCCGGCTCGCACAAGGTCGCCGAGCTCGTGGAGAAGGCCAAGAAGAACAACGTGCAGCTCGTCTTCCCCGTCGACTACATCACCGCCGACAAGTTCGCCAAGGACGCCCAGACCGGCTCGGCCACCGACGCCGAGGGCATCCCCGACAACTGGATGGGCCTCGACTGCGGCGCCGAGTCGCGCAAGCTGTTTGCCGACACCATCCTCGCCGCCAAGACCATCCTCTGGAACGGCCCCGCGGGTGTGTTTGAGTTTGACAACTTTGCCGGCGGCTCCAAGGCCATGCTCGACGCCTGTCTCGAGGCCGAGAAGAAGGGCTCCACCGTCATTGTCGGCGGCGGTGACACTGCCACCGTCGTGGCCAAGTACGGCGCCGAGGAGGGCATCTCGCACTGCTCCACCGGCGGCGGTGCCTCGCTCGAGCTGCTCGAGGGCAAGACCCTGCCCGGTGTCAAGGAGCTCTCGGAAAAGTGAATCCCAGCCTCGTCTCGGCTCTGAGTCCACCAAACACCCAACTCACTAGTGTGTCTAGCACCTCACAGCAACCCCCCAAAAGAAAACCAAAATATTCCAATTACCCTGCCCGTGCGCTGCACTTTTCCCTGATCCTGTATCAGTCGTGTGTTTGTCTGTCCCATTGCGTTGCGCAGCCCCGTCTGTGAGACAAGATTTCGCTGTCATGCCACTGAAACGTTTTTGTCAACAGAATAATGTTACACCTGGGAGAGTGAGAAGCCCAAGGATAAAGTACTAGAAAGGTTTGTAAAAGCACTATATTTCAGTTGGCAACAAGCGGGTTTCATGGCGCAGTTGGTTAGCGCGTCTCCTTAACAATCAGTCATTCGCTTGTTAAGTTCGGAGGAGGTCGCCGGTTCGAACCCGGCTGAAATCATGATTTCTCTTTTTTTTTTCTTTTTTCCCAATCCCTTCTTACCCTTCACTGTTACAATGTCCAAGTGCATGTAAAGCCGATGGATGGGTCCCCATCGCAGCGACGGACAGTGTTGCGACAGTGACCCGAGAGGTCTTGGTCTTGACTGTTGGATGCAATTCTCTGTAATCAGATAGGCAGATGGGTGTGAGGGTGCATGTTCTGATTCGTTTGGTCTTGCGGCTGGTGTCGGATCTGACTGTAGTCAAGCACAGTACAGTACTAGAGTACAGTACAGTACTCTGTATATCGCTTGATTCCGGCTGCACCGCGTACTTTTCCACGTCAAGTCGAGAAGAAATCAGCAAATATTGATGTGCATCTCTCAACCAAGGCTGCTTGTGACACTCACATCCACCCGCTTTCGTGTCCCATCTTACCTTTTCACCCTTCATCTCGCCCTATCAGGAAGGATCGGATCGTACTTGCATTAGCAATCACACGCATCACCATGACTTCGACCGCAGCACAGATCCTCAAGGGCTCCTCCTCCAAGGTACTCCGCCTCGGCATGATGCCCGCCGACGGCATCGGTCGCGAGGTCCTCCCCTGCGCCCAGCGTGTCCTCCAAAACGTTCCCGGCGCCCCCAAGTTCGAGTTTGTTCACCTCGACGCCGGCTTCGAGCACTTCCAAAAGACCGGCTCCGCCCTGCCTGAGGAGACCGTCCGTGCGCTCAAGAACGACTGCGCCGGTGCCATGTTCGGTTCCGTCTCCTCCCCGAGCCACAAGGTCGAGGGCTACAGCTCCCCCATCGTCAAGCTGCGCAAGGAGCTCGACCTCTACGCCAACATTCGCCCCGTCATCGGCGTTCGTGGCACCAAGGACGACGAAAAGTTCATCGACTCCGTCATCGTCCGTGAAAACACCGAGTGCCTCTACATCAAGTCCGAGACCAGCGAGCAGGGCCCCGACGGTCAGGTCGCCCGTGCCATTCGACAGATCACCGAGAAGGCCTCTACCCGCATCGGCAAGAAGGCCTTCGAGGTCGCGCTTGCCCGTCAGACCCTCCGCAAGACCACCATGCCCTCGTACAGGCCCGCCGTCACCATCTGCCACAAGTCCAACGTGCTCAGCGTCACCGACGGTCTCTTCCGCACCTCGGTCCGTGGCCTCTACGAGAAGGACCAGAAGGCAAACGGCGGCGCCGGCCGCTACGACGGCATCGCGCTCAACGAGCAGCTCGTCGACTCCATGGTCTATCGACTCTTCCGTGAACCCGAGGTGTTTGACGTCGTCGTCGCCCCCAACCTCTACGGTGACATCGTCTCCGACGCCGCTGCCGCTCTGGTCGGCTCGCTCGGTCTCGTGCCCTCGGTCAACGCCGGTGACAACTTCTTCATGGGCGAGCCCGTCCACGGCTCCGCACCCGACATTGCCGGCCAGGGCAAGGCCAATCCCATCGCCTCCATCCGATCCGCCGCCCTCATGCTCGAATACATGGGCTACACCGAGCCGGCACTCAAGATCTACACTGCCGTCGACGATGTTATCCGTGAGGGCAAGTTCCTCACCCCCGACCTGGGCGGTACCGCCTCCACCACCGAGTGCGAGGAGGCTATCCTCAAGAAGATCAATGCTTAACCATCCCATTAGCTCATGAACTGCTTGTCATTACTGGGGGGAATTTTCTTTTATTTATTACGGCGCTAGACCTCCGCGCCTCTCACTTCACACAACACACCCAGCCCAAAAGAAGCCGTCTGCGGCTTTGTCGTCTATCTGCAGTCAGATTTCATATCAAAACGTCTGGCATGAGCCCTCCGTACAAACGCATTGGACTGTGCTGAGCAACGGCCTCGCACAGTGTGTTGTCTTGCTCCCACCTGGTCCACTGCAGAGTATGGGCCGGAAGTTCAACCCGGCCGTAGAGCCCACCCACACACGTTTGACCTTGAGCCTACCAAGTCGATTTATTGTCCTGAATCAGCTTCGTAGGCGTAAGCTTTTCTGCATTCACGGTCTGACTTGCCAGGCCGACGGCTACACTCTCATGGACCTTGAGTATCATAAACTTTTGAGACCGGAAAATGTGTCGCGCTGCATCGTCCGTCATATTAAAGAAGATACATAAAGGGGCAGAACTTGTACGGCCCTACATTCTAAGTTGTTGCTTCCCAGACTTTTTCTCCTCCAGAATACCTTCTCCAGTAGCACAATTCAACATGGTGAGGAAAATGCCAGGCTCTCCAACAGTTGTCGTTTCGACTCTTTGAAGACCCTTGGATCTGACCAATTCTTTTGTTCCCACAGCGATTCAACCTTTTTACGGCGGGTCTTGCGCAGCTGTTCGCAGTCAGTGTGCTGGCGGCTCCTCGCCCAGACACAGCCGACGCCGTGGCTCAGACCAATGCCGGTAGGATCATCGTTGACATCTTTGGCTCCCCTGGTTCCCACCAACTCAGCTGCTACACCACGGTCGATGATGTCAAAAATGGTATTCTCCAACCCTACAGCCAGAGCCCGTGGTCGGTGCAGTATCTCGACCCTGCCGCCCACAACGGTCGCAAGTTCATCGAAATCACCTGGAACGGCCCTCAGAAAAAATGTTTCAGTACTACCGACGGCGAGAAGCCATTTACCAACACATTTGGCACATGCACCGTTATGAGCCAAATGTGCGTCCCTTACTAAGCATATTTTGTGCTATTCTTTCGCATTGCTTGCCTCGTTCTTTCCTTTGGGGTTCCGATAGCGCCCACCTGTACGAGATCACTTCGACTAGCTTAGCATGCTGTCAACAGTCCTTGCTCGTCCTTTTTTTCTCTGCGTGAAGCGAGTGTGTAGATCCACTTATCTGCAAGGGTATTGGCGTAATAATCCCCCCACAACGATGTGGATGCAATTCTGCCGTGGCGCTGCGCTGCGCAACAACAGCGGCGAACTCGACGAAGGCCCACTTTCGCATTCCTGTTTCGTTACCACACTAGGCTTGCAGCCCCACCTATGGCTTCTCTGATGGAATCGGCTGTTGAAAGCGGCACGTCACAACAGATGAAAGCGCACAGACGACGAGATCGATGGCACCAAACAGAAAAGGCCACTTTCCCCACGAGTCCGGCACATTGGTTGGCACTGACCTGCTACCATCTTGCCACACGGCCTGTTGACAGGCAAGATTGATGAGAAGTGCCGTCGTCACATGTGTGCGGCTTGAACCGCAGTGGCTTGTGGGTTGACGCCCAGATTTGCACGGGGGCTGTGATACCACCGACGTCGTTCTTGAGAATGCTGACGTGTTGGCACCTTCGGCGTGTCGATCAAGGAGGCAACATCCATAAAAGGTTGCGCAAACTGGGCCTACCACGTCTTGCGCTCGGTCATTGCATCCCATTTGCGCACACACACTATCCAAGATGACTGTCAAATTTTCCACCGTTTTTGTCCTGATTGCAGTCAGCATCGCTTGCGTATCCGCCAACGCCGTGTCCTGGTGCTGTAAGTATCTGCTTCATCTTTTTTTTTTTTCCTCTCTCTCTCTCACTCTCTATCTCTTTCTTTCGTCTTGACCAGCTTGTTTAACTTGTTTTGTTTTCCCTCTGATGCTCATTCCAAACAGACGTGAATGGACTGAGCGGGGACTGCGCAAAGCCCACACCCTCAACGCTGACATTCGCGAGCTTCAAAGGGACCACAGACATCAAGCTGACGCCCTGTCACACCGACAAGTATGCGGCCCAGACGTATGGGTATCTTCTCGAGGTGAATGCACAAGGAGCCAAGCAGCCGTTCCCAAACAGCTCGGCAAAGGATCTGGTGAATGATGCTCTAAAGTCAAAGCAATGCCTGGGTGCGCAGAGCCTGGTGGCCTGTACAAACAGCCCCTCGGTTCTCGCAAACCCACAGTGCAAGTTGTGGTAAGCCCACTTACCTTGCAGCATGAAGCGCGAGCAACCGGCAGCAAAGACCGACCAAACAGACAACGGCTGGCTCGGTGGGGACACACGGCCGCACGCACTTTCCGTTGGCAAATCTGACTCAGCCGGCCTTCGTCAGCGCCGCACCCACATGTCGGCGATATCGCTCTCCCGTACACGATGCAGCTTTGAGCTACGTGACCTCTATGCAATGCAGTCCGTTGACGGGGTCTGATGTGTGTGCTCTGTCGCTGGCGGCCAAAGCTCTAGCCTGAGCACTCGTCGTCTCTTATAAAGAGCAGACTTCTGTTGGAGAGACACGCGTGTGGGTGATCGCCACTTGTTTACATGCTATCTTCTGAGGAGTATCACCATGCGTCTCACTTCAACCTTGACTGCTTTCCTCGTCGCCAGTGTTGGCTATGCAGCCGCAGAGCGCCTTGCCGCATGGTGCTGTGAGTTGCGCTTCCTACTTGTTGAATGTACACGGGGTGACAAGGACCATGTGCTGACGTTTATTCTTGGCTTACTCACGTTTCATCACAGACACTACCGGGCTCACGAAACCCTGCCTGAGCAACTCAAACTGGCCGTTGACCTCAACGTACTCAAGGCTGCAGGCCTGCAACTCGGGCAAGCGCTCTGGTCTGGGCCCCGACACGCATGGCTATCTGGTTTACATCAAGGACTATCAGAACGACCCAAATCCGTTCCCTAGAGACTGGGCTCAGAATCGTCTGCTGAATATCCTGATGGCAAACAGATGTGTTGCCGACAACACCGTGGAGATGCAGTGCTCCAACGACGCAGACCTGCTCCAGGATCCCCAATGTAGCGCCTGGTGATGTGCTTGTGCGCATGCGATCTCTGGCTTGGCAAGCACAAGTGCCAGTCGAATGCTTTTTGTTTTTTGCTTCATTTCCCGCTTCCACTCTCGGTGATTCTGCCTGAATTCTCAGTTTGTTTGCCATCTCTTACTGGACTTTGTGGCTCTGCTCAGAGTGTGTCAGAGTGTATGTCTTGTCTCGCAACGCAGTGGGAGGTATCTGGTGGCTGTGCTTTACCAATCGAACTGGTGGGCCTATTGAGCCGAAGGGCTCGGTCTCGGCCTTGCAATCTTTCTTGCGCCCTGAGCGCCACCTCTTTATGACGTACAGGTCCAGAGGCTACACAGATGAAGGCGCAGTTCGTGCACCGCCTTTTTCCAAGTGGGTCGGCTCGATTTTGCTTGTCTATCCGATGACAAGTACGTGGCTGTCAGATGAAGTCGGCCAGCGCAGATATTCAAGGGTGTGTGGAATGACAAATGCTCCTGGTACTACAGTAGTCGGGAGGGAAGGTGGGTTGCAGGTCGGCGAAACATACAGTAGTGACCCTCCTTACAGGCCGCCACTGGGCTCCCACCCGCGCTAGAATGATGATAAAAGCTGACCCCTCGACCTTTTTGTTTGCTTTCCTCTCCTCCCTTTACAAGACACAAACTCGCACAAGAGCAATCGGCAAGATGCTGCAAAAGAGTGCTCAGCTTGTACTGTTTGCCCTGGCCGCCGCTACTGTCGGGGTGTGGGCTGACAGAAAATCAGTTGCGGTCGCATGGTGCTGGGCAGACCCGAGCGGAAACAGCTGCAGCGAGTACACCGCACAGCAGACGCAATACACGATCATCCAGCCGTGTATCGTGCCCATGGCCATACAGGCCCCCTACAATGCCAAAACATACAATGGATACCAGATTCGGGCATTGGACGACCCAAAGAAGGCTGCTAGTGAGGCAGACCAGGTTTGTATTTGCCTTCTGCATCGATGGGGTCGCGCATGGCAAGCATATAGACTGACTTTTTAACCGTCTTCTGTGTTTTGTTGACCATGCGCGGGCAAAATTCAACTCGCAGCGTTTTCTGTCCATCATGGGAAGCTGTCTTGCTCAGAACGTCCAGCACAAGTGCTATACCGATCCCGAGCTACTCACCCGTGGCTGCGGCTAGGCTGACTAGCTTACCATTTGTCAACGACATCAGGTCCAAACTCGCGCCACCCATCCATTCTTAGAGTCGGTGAAGTTCCCGCCCATCCATTCTGAGAGTCGGTGTAGTTCCGCAAGTCGAGTACTATCTTTACTTTGCTCGCATTGTTCACACTGCGTCTTGGGTCTACAGAGATGCAGACTCAAGCATCAAGCTGCTAGGATGAGAAAGAGTGGCAGTTGCAAGCAGAATAAAACAAACGAGTGACTATACATGGTCAAGGCCATAGGCGCAAAACATTGTGGCGAGGGGCGGGAGAGGGGGGGCCGGAAAAGAGATAGGCAGGTAGGGGTGGGTGAGAAGAGGTTTACTGTCGGACGGCGTAGGCCTTCTCGCGGTCGACGCCGCCGAGGCCCTTTTCGTTGAGGCCGAGGCCGTATCGTCGCAGACGGATGGCCTGGACGGTGATGAAGCCCGAGGTGGCGGCCGAGTCGAAGCCGCCCTGCTCGTCCATGGAGGTGAACTTTTCGTCGTAGAGGAGCTCTTCGGAGCTGCGGCCCTCGACGATGACGTTGCCCTTGTAGAGGGCGAGCTTGACCTGTCCGTTGACGGTCTTTTGGGACTGGGGGATGCAGGAGCGGACAAACTCGCACTCGGGGGAGAAGAAGAAGCCGTAGTAGAGCTGCTCGGAGAACTTGGTGGTGATGACCTGGTCGCGAATTCGGCGAACCTCGCGGTCGAGGGTGAGGCCCTCGAGGTCGAGGTGGGCGGCGCGGAGGATGGTGGCACCGGGGGACTCGTAGCAGCCGCGGGACTTGACGCCGATGAAGCGGTTCTCGACAATGTCGATTCGGCCGATGCCGTTGGCGCGGGCGAGGGCGTTGAGGGTGAGGAAGACGTCGACGGGGTCGGTGTGCTCCTTGCCGGTGGAGAGGACCTTGACCTTGGAGGGGATGCCCTGGGTGAATTCGATGACGATGCGCTCGGGCGTGTCGGGAGCCGACTCGGGGCTCTTTGTGAGCTTCCACATGTCGGCGGGCGGGGTGGTGTTGGGGTCCTCGAGGATGCCGGCCTCGTAGGAGATGTGGAAGAGGTTCTCGTCGGTGGACCAGGGCTTGGCCTTGGTCTGGGTGACGGGGATGCCCTTGGACTCGGCGTACTCGAGCAGAGCCGAACGGCCGGCGAAGCGGTTGAAGAATTCGGGGATTCGCCAGGGGGCAATGACCTTGATGTCGGGCTTGAGGCCGTAGAAGGCGAGTTCGAAGCGGACCTGGTCGTTGCCCTTGCCGGTGCAGCCGTGGGAGACGTACTGGCATCCGGTCTTTTCGGCGGCCTCGATCATGCCACGGGCAATGACGGGACGGGCGAGGGAGGTGCCGAGGAGGTAGACGTCCTCGTAGATGGCGTTGGCCTGGACGGCGGGGAAGATGAGCTCCTCGATAAACTCGCGCTTGAGGTCGGCAAGGATGAAGTCCTTGGCACCGCACTTGAGGGCCTTGGAGCGGGCAGCCTCAAAGTCCTCCTCCTGACCGACGTCGGCCATGAAGGCAATGACATCGTAGCCCTCGTCGATGAGCCATGCAAGGATGGTGGAGGTGTCGAGACCACCCGAGTAGGCAAGAAGGACCTTTCCAGACTGTCCAGGCATATTGCTTTGCGTTTGAGTATGTGATATGTAAAAGAGAAGAAAGGGGTAGTTGTCTTTTTTCTTTTTTGTTCAAGACAGAGAAGGGAACTGACAAGAGAGTATGAAATGTGTCAGGGCAAAGATGGTTGTTGAGAGGTGGAAAGGGAAATGCTGGATGCTGCAGTCGAGTTGATTGCGGTTGTACTGTAACTGTGCTGTACTACCGTATTCGATGCTCAACCATCAGCCGACCAAGGAAGATATCGCGTCGGGACACCGAAAAAAAAGGAAAATGCCAAACTCGGAAGAAAAGAGGGACAGTAAGTGTAACGTTAGCAGCTAGAGCAACTACCGCCGTACTCTGTACTGTTGCAGTGTAACACTCACTGTACAGTAGACTGTACTGTACATGCGTTGCTGATTTGAGGCAGAAGAAGAAGAAGAAGAAGAATGAGCAAATTGGCCGAACAAAGAGCCACACTGCACAGGTGCCTGGTGTAGCTGCTCACGCACGAAATTCCACTTGGCTGCTGCGAGATAAGAGCCGCCCTGCAAACAAAGTGCAGCAGTGCTGTACTGTACAGTGCAGTGGTCGGTGGATGTCAAGGCAAGCGAAGCGCTTCATGGTTGACTCGACGGCAGAATTTTTTATTTTTTATTTTCTGTTTTTCTTTTTCCTTCTTCTTGCTCGCATTCTTCTCTCACAGCGCTGTCCGTCTCAATCATTATATGATTAATGATTGCGTGGTCTGAGCGTGACAGAAGAGTTGGATTCTGCATACTGTCCGGGTAAATTCGGTTACAAGGGCCAACAAGCGCGACCATTGAATTGTCACTTTATACAAAACGGTATTATCTATATATGCACTATTCAGCATGCTTTTCAACAAGCAAACAAACCAGGCCGGTTGGCCCAATGGTAAGGCGTCTGACTACGATTCAATTACAATCGCAAATCAGGAGATTCTGGGTTCGAGCCCCAGGCTGGTCATTCCTTTTTGCCTTTTGCCTCTATCTCTCTCCCTACAGCCTTGGCAAACTGGCTACTCTGCTTTCTTTTTTTTTCGTGTATATTTCTGACCCCAATTTCTTCCTAGCTTTCCTCATCTTCATGAGAACTTTTTCGACCAACTCAATATCCCTGCCACACTCCCTCTGACCGCTTTACCCCTCGCAAAATGAGACACTCAAAGACAAACATGCTATGGCCAAGCCAAGACTGTCAGTTTCAGGGACAGTGTCCTCGATCCCTTGCAAACACCAATAAACTCTGAGCTCACATCAGCCAGTACAATGACTGCACCTTACCCGTACACCACAACATGGAACAACGACAAGTCCACACAAAAAAAAAAGTTCTGACAGCCAACCGCAAAAATGATTTCAGCCGGGTTCGAACCGGCGACCTCCTCCGAACTTAACAAGCGGATGACTGATTGTTAAGGAGACGCGCTAACCAACTGCGCCATGAAACCCGATTGTCTCAGACTCAATACATTGTAATTATATACGCTATACAGGCACCCTCAAATTTGAATCCCGTGTTCAGCATCTTCTCTCAAAGCGTTCTGCCTCAGACTTCTGGACGGGGGTCGACATGCACCCATCCATTCGCTTTCCTACACCATCTCTGTCGACGTACTTCACACCGAGAATCGTGCAAAGGCTACGGCGTCGAACAGAACATCAAGCTGCATTGAACACACACCTTTTCATGGTCGGTTCAGGTAAACTCGTTCTTCCTTAATTTCCACCATTTGGTCGCTCTTGAAATCCCCTCCTTCGGTTGCACGCACAGTCGCCTTCGCCTTTCACTGATTCTTCAACGCGAAAAAAGTTTGCAAGATAGCGACAATATGGTATGCATGCAATTGTACAAGTATCAGAGGCTAGTGTGAGCCGAGGTATGATAAACAACACTGCCACTTGAGAATCTGAACATGGTATCACGATCGAGTACGACAGCTAATAGTAGTGCCCCTTGGAAGCTTCGGCGTTCTGGTATCCAGTCCGAGATTGCGCATCCGAGGGCGACGAAGCCGACTGCTCCTCTGGCGATGCGAAAGCATTCACCAGTCCGCCAGGCATCTGGTGTTGCTGCTGCTGCTGCTGATGCTGATGCTGATGCTGATGCTGAAACTGCGGCGGCCCACCACTGCCGCTCGTGTTGCTGTACTGGTACTGCGCCACCGGCGTCGACTGCTGGTATGGCTGCATTGGCTGCATCTGTGGCGCACCGGTCGCGCTACCGCTGCGATGACCACTGACCATCCCGTTGACGTCTTCTTGCCCTTGCACGCTCTCCGCGTCAGTGCCCTGCACGGTGTGGCCGTGCACTGCTGCAAAGCTGCCAGACCCAACGCGCCCGAGAAAGCCTGCTGTGTGTCCGGACGAGATCGCAGTAGGCTCACCGTATCCGCTCGTGCTCGAAAGCGTCGAAGTCCATGAATGGCCTTCGTCGCCATACTTCGTTCCAGGAAAGCTCCGTGAGAGTCCGAGTTGGTGCGCGTTGCCATCGTCGTCACGCGTATGGCCTTCAAAGCGACTGGGCACGCCGCCTGCACTTCCGCTTACGCTGCCTCCAGCACTGCCGCTGCCACCAACACTGGCGGTACCGCTGGTGCTTGTGCTGCCGTGTTCCAGCTTCGACATGGTTGCGGATCTCTTGCGTCCTTCGCCCTGCTTCTTGTTCCCAATGCCGCAACCCTTGACCAGCACGTGTCGCTTAAGGGCATCCTTGCGGCTGAAGGCCTTGTCACAGTAACCGCACGGGAACGGCTTGACCGCCAGGTGGATGCGCGCGTGTCGCTTGAGGTCGTGGTTGCGGCTGAAGATGGCATCGCAGGCCGAACACTTGAACTGTTTGGGCGGTGGGAGCGACGAGCGCGCCTTCAGCTTGCCCCGGTCGGCATTGGATGTAAGAGTGAGCCGCGCCACGGCTGCTGGAGGAGCAGGAATGCCTGCAAACGCCTCCAGAGGGTTCGATGCGAGCGGCCACATGGGCTCAGACGAATCAAACCCATCGAACATGCCGGTATGAGCCTGCCGGGATGTGGTATCGCTGCCGATACTCATAGTCGATGAAGCGCCTGCGAACGGGGCAGCAGTAGGATATGTGCTCTCGCCAGCAGAACCTGCAGCCACACGCTGGCCTGCCGACATGTAAGGCGCCGTTGGGTACTCGGTATATTCCGACGGTCCGGGGAACGCCCACGAGGCTGACGCCGGCTGACTGTAGACAACAGGATTGCGCAGGTGGGGTGACGAGCCATCGTAAACATAGTTTGCCGCCTGCCCCGCGTATCTGGCCGGATCGTGCAGGCCTGCTGATTGATGAGGATGAGCATGATGTTGTTGTTGCTGCGGCTGCTGCTGTTGCAGTAGCGAATGTTGGGCCAGTGGTGCTGACGGGGTTTGCTGATGTTGTGAATGATGCTGGGGATGGGGCTGTTGCGACTGTGACTGTGACTGTGACTGTGACTGTGACTGTGACTGTGACTGTGACTGTGACTGTGACTGCGACTGCGACTGCATCTGCATCTGCATTTGCATCTGAGGGTGAGAAGAAGCGACGAAATTTGATGCGTTCGCAGCTTCACGTGGACGCTCAATTGCGTACGGCTGCTGGGACAAGCGAGGCACTGGCCAGATTGCCTCTGTGCCCTGGTCGTGACCTGTCCTTCGGTCGCTTCCAGGTGCACCGTAGGTGACTGGGCTGCCCATCTTGCCAAAACTTTGACTGAAGCCGTGAGGGCCAAATCCGTCTGTGCGATAGACTACGTCCATCGCCTGATTCTGTATGCTGTGGTGAGGGTCGCTAGCGAAGCCCTGCGCAATGTCCCGAGACGTCTCCGAGCCAGCGTGTGGCAAAGGTTTCGGATAACCGACTGATCCACTCGATTGCGTCGAGGGTACCAGCGAGGGCTGCGGCGGTCCTATTGTCGAAAGAGCCGCAATGGTCGCGGGTAGACCTTGAAGGGCGGGGGTGAACGGGACGATGGCGGCAACACTGCGGCGAGAGCCCAAAAGCGAGGCTGGCTCTCGAAACAAGCTCGTGTCTGTCAGAGAATTATTGTCGCTCTGCTAAGGACTAGCGCCGGAGGCTGAAGCTGCAAAAGAAGGCCGATACCAGGAAAAGCGAGGAACGATCGCAGATGGAGATCAGACCTGCGGAAGAGGGGAAGAACGTAATAGATAACGAGAGACTGTTCGTACGATGTAGTCAATGTCCTGTGTAGGACCGTTGGCAGCGACAGACAGGTGTCCGTGCTTTTAGGTTGGAAGGATGCAAGAGCGTGGGTAAGGACGCAAGGCCTTAATATGAGCCAAGGTTAGAAAGGAAGCCTAGGCAATCCAAGAAAGACGCAATGAAGTGACGGGTGAAAAAGCTGTGGCCAGACAGGGCGAGGAGTCGACCGGCGTCTTGAACGAAAATACGGGGGCGAAAGCTGCGACAGATGGCCGATAGAAGCGACGGGATTGGGGTTGCGATATGAAGTGACAGCACCCCAAGGTACTTTGTGCAGCGAGACAGGGGCTGTAGGACCGACCCGACGGGGAGCCCAGTCAAGGGAATATGCGCCGCACGAGGGCGAAGCGGCAAGCCGAAAGCCACGAAGATGGCCACTGATGGCGACAGTCTGTGCGGGCCCAGCTGCTTTTGGTGGGGAAGCGCCGGGAGCGGAGAAGCGGATTGCGATACTGTGGCTGCACTGTGCGCGTCGAAAGGGTGGGCAGGGTGGAGCAGTGGGCGAAGCACGGCTGTAATCTGCAGCAACACCTGCAACAATGAGGTCGTGACGGTCTCGCGGTGACCTGGTCAACGATGTCTGGTGGCGAGATGAATGTACACGGCCAAGCGAGCGACTTGCGCAGAGCTGTCCGAATCGTAAGATTAGTAAGGCGTCGATTCCTAGGCAGCGATCGCCGAACGAAGCGGTATAGGAGGTCCGACGGCTTTCTCTGCGTTGCGTGTGCCCAGTACCGATCGATGAGCTTGATGGTCGGCGGGCAGACAAGATCAGCACGCTGGAGCTGATCAAGAGATCCGTTTCCGCTTGATTAATCGAGAGTCAAAGGCAGGCGTCGGGGGTGCCGCTATGCGAACAAGGCAAGGGCGAACACGGTCGAAAATACTGCAGCGACGTGATGGAAGCAGGGCAAGGATAAGAATTGTGCTACGATAGATGCTGTACTGTAGTGTGTGATGGGATGTATTGTCGATGAAGAGAGAGTCAGAAGCAGAGTAGTGTGGGGACAGGGGAGAAGCGACAAAGGGGAATCTGATTCCGAGGCCCGGATATAGGTGCAATATACGAATAGGAACGACAAAGCCGAATCGGAACGCTTCGTTCGTGCTGGCTGACACGCTGCAGATGGCCAGTTTGCAAGTGCCTGATTGATCTGTGTGAAGAGGATTAGGGGCAGAGCTAGTGTGACTGAGCAAGTCAGAACCACGACGAGTAGGAACACGTGTGCAAAGATGCCCGGGTCGGAATGGCAATCGCAATCGCAATCGCAGTGGCGGTGTGGTGAGGGCGTACACACAGCCAGGGTTGGAGGGAGCTGCAAGGACGAGCTGGGTGGTCTGCGCTGGTGTCTGAAGGGCTGATGACTAGCTGGCAATGCAGGTCGAAAGTCACACTGACGAGCGAGCCAGGGGCCAGACAAGAGGTGGATTCGAGGCAGTGGACCCAGGGTGGTGGACCACTACTCTGGAGAGAGATCGTGGTGGCAAAGCTACTGTAGCAGGGGAGGGAGAAAGTTGTGGCAGTCGGAGCGGGGGGAGGGGAATGTATGCCTTGGGTTGCTGGCTAGACCGTGGTGCACCCGCTGGCCGTGGAGGCTGCAGCGTGCAATGCAGACGGACAAATCATGCGAGCCGAACGACGAACCGAAAGCACAACAACCGCACGCAGCGACAGCGATGACATCCACCAACGACGATACAGGTCTCGAACAGCGACACAGTGGCGAGCCGATCAGACGAGAATGTGAGTATGTGTGTGAAGTACGTGTGTGTGAGTACGGGTGTGCGTGCGTGCCTGGAGGTCAAAGCAACAAGGGATTCAGTACGGCGACCAAGGAGAGGGGTGAGGCGATGGGGAACGGCGAGGAGAAGAATTAGTGATGGTTGGGGCCAAGATACCGTACCGAGGGTAGGTCCCTGAGGCAGGCAGAGGCAGAGGCACAGTCCGAGTTCTGTCAGTCGATCCTTTGCAGTTCCCAGTCAGTCGGGGCAAGACGGTGCTGAGCCATCATCAGTCCGGATAATGTGCATGTGTCCATGGAGCGTAAAGTGTGGCAGGTGAGTGATAGGGATCCAGGTACTTGAGGTGGGTGCAGCGGCACACCCACCAATAGTACAATCCTGCATTGGCACTGCACTGCACTGCACTGCACAGTACCGTACCAGCTGCACAGTACTGTCTCCTTCTACATTACCCTGAGCCTCCTACCGAACACGGCAGCTGCACCTTGCTTGTCAAAGGCAGGGGTGCTAATATGGATCTTGCCAGACAGGGCACCGCCGCCCAGTACCGAGTCGGAAGGCGGTGGAGCACCGAGGTTAAGTTCAGGTTTGGTAATGCACAGTACAGCACTGCCTGGCGTGGTGTGGAGCTGACACTGCAGACCGCTGCACGGGTGAGTGCGACGGTACGCGCGTGTGCGTGTAGTAAAAGAAACGAGAGGGAGAGAACCAGGGGGAGAGAGAGAGGAGAGAAAAAAAAAGTAGCGAGGTAGGCGAGGCACAAGGTACTGTACAGTCCAGAAAAGCCGTCGTCGGTGTTGTGGGCGGATGCCTCATGTGGGTGCGTGGGTAAGTGACGAGAAGAAGCCTTAGCGATGGGCCAAACGCCTAGAACAATCACACAGAACAATAGGCGGTTGATATGAGGGCCAGGCAAATCGAAGTGGCAAGGCCGGCTTCCACAGCGGCGCACCTGACTGACTGGCCCGGGCCTGTGGGTACGGACAGGTGGACAAAAGCGAGGACGAGGAAAAAAAAAAAACGCACCTGCCTGCATGCACCCACGCACGCACGACAGGCCGACAGAACAGACGGAATAGCCGATTGGACAGGCCAGGCCAGCACAAAAGGACACCAGCAGACAGGCCCGACAGGCTAAGACCGCGACAGGGAAGCCAGTCCGGCGCGTAGGCGGAGAGTCAATTAGGCGAGCACGGCGGAACGTACGCGACCAATTCCCATTGATGAGGTCAACCACCACCAGCCGAGACTAGGAAGCTCGCTTGCCTCCTCGCCCCACTCACATCTGCACTGTACCGTACGTGCTCTCATTCTCTCGCACAATGCTCCCATTCCCTCGTCTCGTCTCGTCTCGTCTCGTGTAACTGTACCTCGCTCACCCGCCCCTCTCCCTTTCCGCTCGGCAGTACAGCAACGCGTCCGTCTCGTCCTTGCGCCTGGCCGTGAATCATGGCGTGCCCTGCACAAGTAACATGTAGCACAGCCAGTACGTACGTTGCGCGTTCCGCTCCGATTTCTGTGGAAGCATCGGAGAGTCTCGCGGGTTCTTGGCTCGCACATGCATAGGTACATGGCTGTTCCCCACTCGTTTATTGGTGTCTCGCGTTTGCATCGCTGCTTCTGCTGGGTTGCCGTCGCACCATTACGGCGAGATACAGTAGCATCTCAGACATGGTGATAAAGTGCGTTTGAATCTCTGCAATTTCGCCGAGATGAGGTGATTAGTGTGGGAGAAGATGTGGTTGCAACGAGTTATTCCGACGGTGACCTGCAGGCAGGCATCAGAGGGAAGGGTGCAGGGGCAAACGGCAAGAACAAGAATTCGGCTGCAATACCGCTGTTGCAGAGTTCGACGCGGGAGACGCGCATGGGCGCAGCACGGCAGATCACGGGGGATGGCCCGAATAAATGATACACGTACGTACTAGCTGTTCAGTACCTGTATGTACAGTGAAAACCCTATCTGCAACCGCAGGCAACCTTGCGCCCAGCAAAGGCCAACCAAAACAATAATTAATCATAACATATGATAAATAAATTCCCTGTGCCGTACTGTACGCATGTCTTGCTGCAGCGTTCGGCTTCCGGCCACCCGAGAGACTTGGCCAATTCCTCACAAAATCCCAGTTCACGTCGTCGTATCTTTTCCCTCCTAGTCTTTCCCGGTGTCGTGAGTAGACTAGCTGGATGTTTCGATTCCACTGATAGGATGCGCCGAGCAAGTTGGAGCCAAGGCCAAGATCAGCTAGGCTAGACTGAGCCTGCGATGTGAAACCCAAGCCTGAGGAAGCGAGCCAGCAATCATGTAAACAGCTGTACAGCCGAACAGGCACGGCGTGTCGACCTGGCTACGGGACGGTCGTACCGCTGAGAGGGCTGGCGAGTTACACAAACTTGAGTTGTGCTGAACGGAGGCCCGAGGTTGAGCAACGAGCAAGTCCAGTCAAGCATAAGCTCCGTTGCTTTGTCCGACTAGTGAC
>KZ819202.1:152884-174613 GCA_003144125.1 Testicularia cyperi
CATCAATCTCGTCAGTTGTCGCGACAGGTGGTACGGCAGTCTTGGTTGCGGTCCGTCGGTACCTGAGAAGGCAACGTGAAACTACCTCCTTCTATTTTTTATTTTATTTTTATCATCATCCATTAATTTAAATATTTTTCCATTCCGATTGCTAGCCCGGAGCGTGAAACTTGACTATGCGCTCTCTTGCTGCGTCAGGGGCGAAGCATGCGCGGCCTCTGCCATTATGCAGTTGAGCGCGGGCCGCGAGCGGAGGGGTGAGATGCAGCTGACACAACGCACACAAGACCCTCCGAGTGTCTGAGTGTAGCAAGATTGCGGCAACATTCGCCGACAGGACGGGCCCGATGGACAGGTCGAGCCAAGACCAAGAGAACCATCACTAATCGGAACAGCAGGCTACTTGAGCAGCGCCTAGCGGCTGGCATTGACGCGATCGCATGACAAGAAACTCCTGCACACTGCTCGTCCCGTGCCGAAGCCAGACCCGGCTTCGTCTCAGAAAGGTCGAGAGCCGGGCCTGAGAGCCCAGACAGGGAGAAAAGCAAAACAAGCACAACCCGAAGACATATCCCGGCATTGCGGACTCTGCCCGGGCCAAGCTTGGCTGGTGTTGGAAAGGCATCTACCCATGTCTGAGCAACCGGCGCTGTGCCGCACTATAGCGGCACCAGTGCAGACAGCGACAATCGTGACACCTTGCAGCCGTATCAAGATGTGGAGCGTCGTATCTACGCACGCAGGAAACGCACAGCATGGTACAGTGCGGTGGTACAGTACAGTACAGTACAGTACAGTACAGTACAGTACAGTACAGTACAGTACAGTACAGTACGATGGCTGGGAGAGAGCAACCCAGTTTTGACCTGCAAGTGCATTCGCAACACGGGAGAGATGAACATGGATGGCCGAAGATGTGTGTCCGAGGCTCCACACACCGAAAGTGACTGGCATGCTGAACAGACTGGCAACGGCAGCTAGCAAGAGCGGAGCGGTCAAAGGCGTGGACGCCAAGAAAAAAAGATGCCGCCGTCATCCCGACGGACGATGGAGAAAGCAGGGATGGCCAAGGACGGACAGGCGGCTGAGACAATAGAGAAATCGTGACGGGGGCGGCAGGAACGGATGGGCCGGTATGCACGCAGCAGTCTGTTGTTCGGATGAAAGAGCTGGCACAGACAAAGCCGGTCGGGGTCAACGGCTTACGGGCCAGCTTGACCAGAGAGAAGGGCCGTACGCAGCGGTCGACGAGTACTGTACAGTCCGTGGCAAAGACGCGGTCCGGCATAGCACGAGCTTGACACGCGACGGGCACCGTGTGGCGTGACTGTGCTCACTATGCTTGCTACGGAACGGTAGCTGGATAGACACAGTAAGTACAGTACGTATGTCTGCGGGCGGGGAGAATAACAGTAGAGAGAATAATACAGCTACCGTCGTAGCATGTAGGGGTGGACGAGTGCCGCGGAGCAAACCATCGGGAAGGGCAGAGGCGCCGTTGTGATTTTTTGGGTTTGGCGTGCAGGTGCCGTTTTGGATCAGCTGTTCAAGGGTCCGTTGTTCTGTCGCAGCGGCAGCAGCAGTAGCATCAACCCCTCTCCGCTGTTGCTCTTCCCTGCTGCTGCTCAATCGCCGTGTGTGTGGTTGGGGGCGCTTGATTTGAATTTTACAAGTCAGGGGAATGGCCGAGCGCCTTCTTACAATAATGACGATTCATTTATTATTATTATTTTATTTTATTTTGTTTTATTTTGGCGCTGAGCGGAAAAAGGGGATCAGCTGCTCGTCGGAGCTGCAAAGCTTTTCAGTGCGGCGGGCGAAAAACAAGGCTCACCAGTCTAGACTAAAGTCGAGTGCAGCAAGGCAAGTCGTACCGTACCACCTTGTACACTGCACGTCAGCATTCACAAAAAGTGCTTTCCTCAAGCAGTGCAGAGCCAAGCCGAGCTATTTCCCCTCTTTTCTCTTTCTCTCTCTCTCTCTCTCTCTCTATATGTGTGTCTGTCTGTCTCTGGCCTCCACCGTCCACCGTCGCCATCGAGCACAAAAGATGGCAAAAGTGTCGTTTGCAAAGGACCTTTTCGCGGGCATGCCGGGTCGTTGCAGCAGACGCAGGCTTAGCGCTCTTGGACTGGGAAATGCATGCACCCGCTGCGAACCGATGTGCGGTGGTTGCCCAAGGTTGTCGGTATCTGCAATTCGGCAACGCAAACGACAATCATCCCCACGTTCGGATCCAAACTTTTCATCGTGTTCTTCCCCCTCCCGAGCGTGCCGTGCCGATCGTGAGAAAAAATCCTCCTTTCTCTGTCTCGCTTACCTACTCCTCTCTGCTCGCCTCTTGTATGTTGGCAAAGTCCATACATGCTGCTGCCTCGTGTTGTCGCTCTACCTTCTGACGATGTCTGAGTCCAGATCCGCAATCACGCACACTTACTCCTTGGTGCTCGTGCCGCCTCGACCCGCGGAGTCCGACACATGATGTATGTATTTATTATTAATCCTTTCGAACCGACTAGACAAATTCGGTCGTCACAGTGACCAGCGAGTTCCGTAGGAAGTGCCTTCCTACTCTGTCTCGACAGTCGATCCCAAGAGACAGGCTTAAGCTGCAGTGGATAATAGTTCGTACGTGCAACCCTGCGTTTGTCTCGGTTTGATGCTTGTTTGCGCGGACCTCGATGTATTCACGATGCAGTCTCCCCATGAATCATCTTGTGAACCCAACTCGCCGGACTATGAGTCAACTATACCGCTGCCTTTTCCGTCTTTGACTGCGTCTGTCGGATTTGACCACGGAGCCCGAACAGCCGAGCTCGCTGAGAGCCTGACGCGGTCAGTCGGAACCTTGGCCGATCCCTTTAGTCAGCTGCCAAGCAAGCTTTGTTGACTTTAGAAAGCACAGCATGCAAATTCAAACATCGACAGCATGCATGCATTCCGCGTAGCTGTCCACTCCGAGGACTAGCGATCCGTGCGAAAGGCTTCGCCGTAGCTGCTGGAAGGGGAAGGAATAAAGGCGATACCGGGGCGTCGCCCGGTGTACCTCGCCGAGTGAGAGCTTGTCCACTTGGCCGATCCGCTGCTGCTCGTGCGACTCGGGTCCATAGTATGGGAATGCGGCGTGTTCACATGTCCACCGCGATGCGAGAGTCGAATCTGATTCGTCGTGGCAGGCAGGCCAACCAGAGGGGAGGCAGGCAGGCCACTTGCGCCACACCGACCTCGCTTGTCCGCTCTTCTTGACCGGCTCGCCTTCCCCTTGATGCACGCGTCGGATCGCCTGCAGTCTGACTCGCGTCGACGTCCTTGGCGGCGCGGGACCAGCCAGCTCAGATTTTTCGCAGATTTCTGCCACCTGCCTCGTGTCTGGTGTCAGCGTGTCCGGCGCCATGGGATGGGACCCCTTGGCAATATACGGTACTCGGCTGAGCAGCAACAGGCGACAGGACCACATCTGCTTTGGCGACAGCGACACCGGCCATCCGGCCTCGGCAGCGGATGCTTAGCAGCAGCCCGTCACCGGCCAAATCGACGAGGTACGATGGCATGGCGCATGCGATCCTATAATCTCTCTCTCTTTTCTTGTTTCTTCTTTCTTTATCTTTTGTCACTTTCTTTTCTGGCTGGCTTGGTAATGTCTTGTCGGCTTCTCCGCCCAAAACGTTTCCCTGTTGCGCCTGTCTGTCTGCCCCACCGACCAGACAAGAAGAAAAACAAATGAAAAAACAAAGAACAAAGAGCTTGCATCCAATCCACCCGGCCGGCAGTAAATTTTCTTGTTTCCAGGGTGAGCTTGTCCTGAAAGCTCAGCTGCGCATGGGATGGAGCTCTACAGACATGCATGACCAACCATACTTGCACGCATTTCCGACTTATGTCATACAAACCGTTTTTTTTTCTATCGTGCGATTTATTGCTATGTACAATGCGGCGTGAATCAAGTCTCGGTCTCGCGGATCTTTTCGACCCACTGGCGGAGAGTGGCGGAGAGGACCTCAGGCAGAGCTTCGACATCTCGAACGACGACGTAGTAGTCGAAGGGGAAAGTGTCCATGTATCGCTCCATCTTGAGCTGCAGCTTGCCGTTGCCATCGGTGTAGTACGAGACGTTGCTCATCTCGAGAATGGAGCTTCGCTGCTGCTGCTGCTGAGGAGTTTGTTGACGAGAGGCGGAAGGAGTGTTGGCACTGGATGTAGGTTGAGAGGGGGGAGGGGCCTGAAGGGAGTCAATGACCACAAACACGAGCATCACCCTCTGTTCCGCAGCGCGTCGCAAAAGAGCTCGTAGCTTGGCGTGATCCTGACAGATGCCATCCGAGATGATGATCTCGAGCTGCCAGAGATCCGCGGCCTGAGAGGCCGAAGACGACGAACGGCCGGCTCGCGCCTCCGCGAGCGTGTCGAGTGACTTTTCAACCAGCTTGAGCACATTGGTTCCCCTCTGCTGGAATCCCAGGCGATCAATCACATGTGCGCCGTTCTGCTCGTTGAAGGTACCCTTGCCAAAGTCGTGCAAGCTCTCGACCTGCTCTCCGAACCGACAGATCGAAACGTCTCCTACTTCCAGGCGTGACAGTGCGCCAGTGACAAGTGCAAGTGTCTGGTAGGCCAGATGAGCCGAGCGCGATTCCGACATACTTCGACTGTCGTCGACTGCCAGCAGCACCTGATACTCGCGCGAGGAAGGCTTGGTGCGTCGGAGCCAGATCTTGTCTTTGGCAAAGTCAGAGGCAATGAAGGGCACAATCTTGCGCATGTTCAGTCGCTTGCCTGTTCGGAAGTCACCATTGAGTCGCGTCGCCAGCGTCGGCGCTAGTACTAATCGCAGCTGTTCGCAAAGGGCGAAGGCCAGGTCGGCGGTCAGTGAGGCGTAGGAGCGCCACAGGTCGCCGGCCTTGGCAAGGCGATCCTCGCCATCTTCGATGGAGCGGAATGCCGCAAGCTGCTGCTGGATTTCCTGGTCCGCACTTTCGCGACTGTCGTCTGGCATGGGAGTCATGTCTTCTTCGTCCTCTCCATTGACCAGCTCTCCGTCGCCGTCGTCGTCGTTGGCCAGATTGGCATCGCCATCCCTGTCGATTAGTGCCTCCTGCTCTGCAGTGAGAGAGGACGTGGCGGGCTTGATATCGGACGGCATAAACGCCTTGGTCTGACCATCGCGCTTCTCGTGCTGCTCTTCGGGATGATCGGGAATAGGACGAGGCTCCTGCATCGGCTCGTCCATCGGCTCCTGCTTGACATCTTGTCCGCGAGGCTTACCCTCGGACGCTTCATCCTGGTCTTCAATTCCTAGGTCGCCGAGATTGCGCACCTCGTCCTGATCCTTGGCAGCGCCCAACGCCTGTTGCTCCGCGTTTTCTTCGTGGGCGACGTGTTCGACGTCGCCGTCCTGTGGCATGCCGTCGCCATCTTTCTCGGCCTGCTCGCCAAGAATCTCTTCTTCGTCCTCACGGGCGGCCTGGATCTCTTGCATCTGACGACGGAAGGCCTGCAGAGCGTCTCCCATGCTGCGAAGCGGGTTGGCCTCGACCTCCGCTTCGTCGTTGCCGGACGGGTCTGCATCGTCCTCCGTCTTTTGCTCTTGAGCGCGAGAGCCACTGGCACCGGCGCCTGGAACCTCTTCGGCCGTGTCCGGCTGCTCGGACTCGGCAGCCTCGTCTTGGTCTGCTGTGCCTTGGTCGGCTCTGCTCTGCTCCTGCTGTGCACCAACGCGCCGGCCTTGCTTGGAGCGAGAAGACTGTCGCTGCTGAGCCGACTCATCCTGCCCGCCATCCTCGGCACCCTGATCGATTGCATCAATGTCAAAGGGATCCGCCTGGTTGGCGTTTGCCTGATTCTTTGCGCTGTCTTGCATTGCACCGCTTTCCGGTTGAGCCCCTTGCTCCATGGCCTCTTCCTCGTCTTCGTCCATGGCATCTTCGCCTTCCTCCTTGGACAGCTTCTGATCCTCGTCGGCAGGATCCTCGTCCGCGTCGCCATCCTGATCGGCGATCTTCTCGAGTTCCTCCTTCGAAGCAGCTTCGTCGATCTGATCATCCAGATTCGACTCTTCTGGTCGCTGCTGAGCTTCCAGGTTTTCCTCTGGAGGTTGTTCAATGTCGCTCAGATCGTTGAGGCCGTCTTCGTCCTCGTCGCCGCCCTGCGAGCCGCCCTCGAGATCCTCCATGTTGATGTCGTCGTTGAGGTCCAAATTTTCCCCTTCGTTGGCTTCCTGGTCGATCTGCCGGCCACCACCCTCGCCCTGCATGTCGACATCACCCTCTTCCTGCTCTGCTTCTTCTTGCTGATCCGCATTCTCGTCATCTTGCTCGTCGGGGGGACTCTGCTCCTCGCCTTCCTTGGCATCACCATCATCTTTGCCCTCAGTAGACTGATCTTCTTGCGTCTGCTGCTGCTGCTGCTGCTGCTGCTGACGCTGTTCATCCGACTCTTGGTCCTGGTTATCACCAGCGAGCTCCTTGCTTTCGTTCTTGTCGTCAGAGGTGCCCTGCTCGCCAGACTTGGGAGCTGAATCGGCCTTCTGATCGTTGTCGCCGTTGGCACCCAGATCCTGATCGGTCTTGTCTTCGGGCTTTGAATCCTTCTCCTGCTCCTCTTCCTCGTCGCCATCCCAGATCTTCTCGTCAACCGCATTCGGGTCGAGCGGATCGACGTCGCCAATGGCATCCTCGGGCTTCTCGGCCTGATCGTCTTCTTCGTCCTGGTCATCGCCTTCTCCGTCCTCGTCGCCATCAACACTGACGTCGTCCATCGCACCGCCGAAGTCCTGATCTGCCTCGCGAGCATTCTTTTCGCGCTCCGTCTTGTCGCCGTCTTCACCCTCGTCGAGCGGATCATCCTTTTGCAGCTCTTCGATCTGATCGTCATCTTCCATCTTGTCGGTGATGTCCTTGGCTCCAGATCCGTCGCCGAGTCCGGTGCCGCCTTCGAGCTGCTCGCCATCGTCACCCTCGCCCGCATCGTCCTGTTGCTCCTCGGGAGGTTTACAGAAGCCCTTGCTTGCCAGCGCCACCATCAGATTGCAGAGGATGTGGTCGAGCTTAAGCAGACTGCTCGAAAAGGCTGTCGAAGATGCAACATGAGCACGCAGGAGCTCACAATATTCGTGAACGAACGGATACACACGTGCAAGCTGAAGCTCTACGTGCTGATCAACTTGGGCATCGTTGTCCCGAGGCGTTTGCTGCGCAGTGTCCAGGAAGAGCTGTAGGGCATCCAAGAAGCTGTCGGATCTCAGGAAGGCCTGATGCGATTCGAGCCTCTGGAGATCCAGCATCACAGCCTTGTCAGGGAGATCGTCTGCTTCGTCCTCCGCCGGGCCGTTCGACTTCGAAGCGGCGGCGCTCCCCCGAAGATCTTGGGCAATCTGCAACACCGAAGAGATGACAGCTTCAGCCTGCTGTGCCAGAGAAATCTGCTCTTTGGCAACAGCCACTTCATTTGTCAGGCTCTGACGATACGCGGAGAACACCTGGAGCTGATCACGGATCCAAACTTTGGTCGGGTGAAGAAGTGATTCCAGAGCCCACACTTGCTTCTCCCCGTCAGCGAGGCAAACCTCAAGTGCGTGGACCTCAGACTCTGCATTCAGAAGGATCTGCTGCTCGTCGGCCGTGACCAGATGAAGCCGACCATCGATGGATGCTCGGGCAGCGATGTCAGCGACCAGACGAGCCTGCCTCGATAACTCCTGGCGGTGTGTGCCTATCTGGGCAACCACCGACTCGCTCTGGGAACTGTGACGAAAGGCCGAGGTAGCAATGAATGCAGATGCCTTGTCACCAATCTCCTGAAGCGCGCTTGTGAGTCTGGCCAGGAAGTCGGAGGCTTTGTTGATAGCATCAAGACCACGAATTCTAACCAGAGGCGAGGCGCTCGCGCTGTGAGCAACTTTGAGCCGCTGAGCGATGCCGTCCAGCGTTTTGAGCACTTCGAGCTGAGACGCGATGCGTCTTCTCTCCTGGAAGACGATGCTGGTGACGTGCTCAATGTAGTTGATACCCCGCTGCAGCTCTGCAGTCGACAGATCAGGGCTGTGTCCCTGCAGAGAGTTGCGGACCTTTGGCAATGTGGCCAGCAATCGGAAGTGGAGCTGATCGAGACCGGCAACGTCATCCAGCTGCAGCGACGAGGCATCATCCAGCAAGAGACGAGGCTGGACGTACACGCTCGCCACGCTCTGGTTGCTTTCGGCCACCCCAGTCTTAAGGAACGAGCTGAGCCCAATGCGGCGCAACTCCTTCAGCAGATCAGACCAGGCCTTGCGCTTTCGAGCGGTGAGATTCTTGATCGCCTTCTCGTTGTCCTCCTTGGCAAATGCAGGGGTCAGCTTGGCGAGTTGCTGTTGCTTCTCGATAATATCGTCAGCAAGCTCGGACAGGGCAAGTCTGGTATTGGGACTGAGCAGAGAGGGCAAGAGTTTGCCTGACCCCATCCTCTGGAGCACCTGCAGGGTTTTGTCGAGGTTTCGAATGTGGTCCGGTGCCATGTCCTCCGCACTCGACACCGCCAATTGCCAGGTCTGGACGTCCAGGTTCGCTGTTATGTGCTCGAAGCCGTGCTCGGACATCGCAGGCATGTCTCTGCGCGAAAGTGCGTCCAGATGCGCGGCCAAGATTGGATCGACTGGCTGCCGAAGAATGTCGCGGAACTTGCGGATTGTCTTGTGCAATTGTCGATGGGTTTTCTGGGCCGACTGCTTCAGTGCGTGGACGTTGAGATCCTTCCAGCTCGCGAGCTTGATGAAGCTGGCAATGTCCTTTTCGAGAACACTGCGCTGTGAGGCAAGCGTGCTCGAGATGCGCTGGTCAAACTGGCGGAAGAAGGAAGTGACATTGTGCAGGATCAGCGCGACTTCGCCGAATCCGTGGCTCTGCTTGGGAGGTGCAAGTCGCACCAGCAGGTCCAGATAGCGTGCATAGGTCTCTAGCAGACCCAGTCGAGCTTCGAACTGACCGATTGGACTCGAACGGACAAATTGGTCGACCGCGTCAATCATCTTGTCCAGATGGGTCTGGAACGCGTTCGGACCCTCGATGCTGGCACTTTGTGTTCCATGAACGAGGATCTCGTATACGCGGAACCACCACTCGGCGACGCCCTCCTCAAAGGTGCGCGCCTGAGCGTTGAGCAGCTCGGCCCAACAAGACAGCTCGAGTCTTCTCCATTCGATGATCTGGCCTGAGATCCTCTCTCGGTGCTGCTTGATGGAGGTCTCGGAGCTGGCGAAGCCCTCCCAGTCCTCGGTGTGGGTCAGGAGCTGCTCGAGCGCACTTAGGACCTTTGCTACAGGGCTGCTCGCATTGAGTCGCAACACCGCGTCGCAGCGGTCGCGGATGTGCTGTAGCACCATCTGTTCAGGCCAGTCGCGGATGAGTTCCGAGAGACGGTCGCGCAGTTCCTCGACGATGACTGTTGCCTTGCGAATTTCAGCTGGTCGTGGGTCAACGTAGAAGTTGAAGTCACCCGCCGTGGTTTGAGACAGAAGTACATCTTTGATCACGGCGTCGAGCGCGAAGGCAGCGCCCACCTGGTCGAGATGCTCGTTCCAAGAACCATAGTGCTTTCGAAGCAGCTTTTGAACCAATTCCTCCCGCAAAGTTTCGAAGACTCGGCTCTTAGGCTCGTCTGAGCTAGCTCCAAAGGCGGCAACGTGGGTGTGCCAGATTGCAACATGGTGAGCCGCAGACAGAGTCGCCTTCTTGTTGCTGTCAGTTGGCTCATCTGCGTTGCCATTGGTGCTGGACTTGGGAACTTGGTCAAGGACGTCGCCATCGTATTCGGGGAAGAGAGCCATGAATTCGCGCTCTTCTGCGTCAGCATCGAGCTCGATCGACTCTTCAATCTTCCGCGACTTGTACAAGCTCGTAGCCTCCTCCTCGTCGCGCTTAGCTCGCTCTCGGTCGAGAGACCAGAGATGGAAGATCTGCTCGTAGTATCGGCTGAGATGTCTGAGCGTCTCTGGCACGTAAACTCCACGTTCACCTAGCTTGTTGCGGTCGAATGCCACCGAGGCTGCAGAGATGACCAGAAGGAGAGGCCCGACATCCGAAGAGCGCGACTTTGACTTCATCGGAAGGGCAGATCCGAGCTCTCGGAGCGCCGACGTGGTTCGAGTGGTAGGGAAAGTCACCAGTGCCTCGACAATTTTGCTCCTTTGTGCCACCTCTTCCGTGCTGTTGGACACGCGGGCCGCCTGGATAAGCATTCGGAAACCAAGCTGAAGCTGGAGCAAAAATGCGCTCATCGGCTCGACAATGTCGCGAAGCGCGGCAAAGGTGTGCCGAAGTCGATCGCCGAATGAAAGCATGCTGGCTTGTAGACTCTCTTCTCGCTGTTCGGCGTGACTATCGAAACGGTAACGAATTGTCTCCACGAGGTCTTGCATCCGTGCTGGGCTGATCACCTCCCGCATGAACGAGTGTGCTTCGCGATAGAATTGTGACAGGAGGCGCAGGTCTGACTTTCGCCAGGCTTGGCTCTGGCCTGAACCCTGGCCGTTTGCAGCATTGGTCTGCAAGGCTTTGAGCAAGCCCTTGAGCTCTTTGACGAGCACATTGTCCGCGTGACCTGTGATGGCAAGCTCGACCATCTCCTCCAACTGTAGCGATGCCCTGAGCTGTTGATGACAGAAGTCCTGGAAGCGAGCATGCGTCTGTCGAGACACGATCGGATCCAGAGCGACATTGGGAAGGTACATGCGGAGCAAGACCAGCGACAGAGAGATCCATGCCTGACCCATCAGCATTGCGTCAACATGCTCGTGCGTCTGCAGCATCGACGCATCGGTCAGGTGGCTGCTCCATTCCGTCGCCAGCGCCGCAATGCCGTCCGGCAAGCTCGGTTGCTCCGAAATGCCTCGGAAGATTGCCGCGAGCTGGCTAAAAGATGCATCTGACAGGTCGCTGGCTCGAGTCTGAGTGACGTGCTTCTGCAGACCTTCAAGGAGCGAACTGGATACAAGGCGCACGAAGTCTAGCAAAATTGAGAGCATCTTTTCGGTGCGACCGGGCGAGCTGGCCGGCATGACGGCACCTGCCGTCTGCACCAGTCGTCGTCGACGAGCATCATGCTGAGCCTGCTGACGGAGTGATCGATTTCCTTCGCGCGAGCAGAGGAGCGTGTGCAAGATGATGGGCTGGAATAGCGTTTCTGGCCCCCGGTCCTCGCCGCGGCGCCCAGTGTCCACCCAGAGCCTCCGAATCCAGGTGTGATCTGTCATCAAGAGCCGCAGCTTCGCTTCCGAGCTCGTCTCTGAAGCCCAAATACCAGCCTTGCACGCAACAACGGCAGCCTGGATGGCCATGTTTGGTGTGTTTTCTAACAGCTGGACGAACGTCCTAGAAGCCTGGGTTTGCGAGCTGTCAAGTCGGCTCGCGGATCTGAGAGTTGCTTCCATCACATTCAGGAGGACAGCCTCGGGTGCATCCGCTGCGGCGGCGGCAGCATCCATGCCACTATCGTCGTGCTGCGCTTTGCGGGCCTCGTGACCCACCATTTGCAGAGCTTGGCGACCGAGTTCCAGCAGTTCCTGCGCTTGGAAGGCTGAGCACGATTCAACACCCGAGATGCGTAGGGTCGCTGCGATGCCTAGGGCATTTCGGACCAACTTCTTGGACAGCTGGCGATGAGACATGACCTGATCGACAATGAGGCGTGACATATTCATGTGCATGCCGCGTTCCCCGGTAAACAGACTCCAGATAAACTCGAAACCATGTCCTGTCGTCAGCTGTAGGGAGCCGCCGAGAGCATCAACGAAGCGAGACAGGTCCCTGTCCACGCTCAGACCCGACTGCGCTAGCTCGCGCAGCTGGCCGGCAATCGATCGAACTAGAATCTGAATCGAGGAAAAGTCCAAGTCCTCAGAGTCACAAGACTGTCGAAGGAAGAGGCAGTAGTTGAGCAACATGCCCAGTTGCCGCAGTGTGTCGACAGACATGGCCATGCCTTCGCTCACAGCCTGTTCCGACCAAGCCTTCACGGCCTGAGTCAGAGCGACGCAGAGGGGGAAAATCAGGCGAACGGCTGCGACTGTCTGATCCTCGTCCGGCGACGGAAGCTGACCTCCGGAGATGGACGATCGCTCCAAGATGCTGAGATGTTGCGCTTTCTTTCCTCGTGCGGCGGACGCAAGCGAATGCAGCTCTTGACCAGATACCAGAGCGCGAAGCAGAAGATCGGCATTCTTCGCCAATGCCTGAACATCGCTGGCATCCGGAATGATACTGAGCACATTAGAGTCATAGCGCAGGTCCGTGGAGAGGCGTTTCATCAGGTCAGGGGACATTCGACCTACTCGACCGACGGTCTGATGTCCCGCGCCGCCCGCCAGACAGGTGCGGCCATCTATCAGCAGGCAACACACAGAGGCGGGGAGCTGAACGAGATGCGGCACCGCAGAAAGTCGCGTCATCAGTTCGAGAGCCTCAAGCGAGGAGGCTCGTATCAGGAAAGAACCTGCAAGATCCGCAGCTGCTCGTGCCGTGCTGGCAGTGAAGGTGGCGAAGACTGCGGAAGCGAGCAGCGAGCTGCTGAGAGCAAGTTGGCTCAAAGCCCACGACACGGGTGGCGACACCGCATTCTCCGCACCCGGGATGGAAAGCGCCGCGAAGCCGTCTTCGACACGACCACGTCGTGTCCGCTGCGCACCCAAGACCGAGGCCATGAGCTGCCGTTGCGTCGACAGATGACCTCGCGTCGCTGTCCAGTCCGAACTCTGATATGCGGCAGAGGGAACGGCGGGCCCACACAGCAGACGTAATCGCTGTGCATCGTCGGTGGCTGGGCCCGAGCGATCGAGCACTGCAATTTCGATGCCGCGGTTGCGCATCGCCCTCGAGAGCTCGCCGTGCCGCGGATCGAGGCACATGAAGACACGAAAGTTGGGATGAGGCCTGACCACCTGCACCTCGCCGTCAACCATGCCACGCTCGCTGATCATGAGGGACCCGTCCGGCTCGAAGAGCGAGTTCAAGCGGTCCAGCACCGAAGCTGAACAGAGGTTGGCATTATCGAGCAGCAGCCAGTGTCCTTCGCGGAGTGCTCGTAACAACGGCCCCTCGACCCACTCGAAGCGACCCGAAGCGGGCTCGGAGCTGCGTGCCGACTGGGTCTGCTGCAGCAGCGTCATACGTAGATCTTGCATGGCTTGCAGCAGAGCAGATCGATCTGTCACTCCGGGAAGTGCAGCGACGCTCACGAGCATTTGCATCATTTCGTCAGTATCGAGAGGCATTTGTACCGTGTCGCCGCAGATGCGCTCAAGCTGAGACAGGACGAATGCGCGAGCCGCTACAAAGGAAGAGACGGACGCAGTGCTCGCGAGAACGTTGCTGTCAAAGGCGGCCTCGAGCTCCTGCAGCAGGTGGCTCAAGTCGTGCCTCAACTTGGCGAGTGGATCGAACTGCTCGAACGTGCCAATGAGGTCCATCGTGTCGGTTCCTGAATTCATCTGGACCTCTTCAAGACGAGATCCAGCCAGCTGCGCCAGCAGCCGCACCATGCTGGTCTTGCCTGTGCCGGTAGCGCCGACGAGGATAGCCAGCCATTGCTTGTGTACGCAGTCGATGAGCGTCTCTAGACACGGAAGCTGTCGTTGCAACAGCGCCAGTTTCCGTGAATGTGCGGGATCCTGACGGTTTGAGTTTCGTGCGAGTACGGCGTGTCCAATACGAACGTGATCGGGTGTGATGGTGGGCAGACTTCGTGGCTCGACCAGTGGTTCAGCACCAAATGCGTGTTGAAACAGCTCTCGCGCCTTTTGCCGATCCGTCTCGGTTCGGAACCGCTGGAGGTAAAGCGATGCAAGATGCTCGACGGGATCGCCAAGCGCGTTGAGACCGAGATCCGTGTGAAGTAGGTCGAGCCATCGGAGCAAATCACGCAGGTTGAACTCCCAGGGTGCGCCGATCCGACCGAATGCGTGCGTCATGACCGTCTGACGATGGAGCTCAAAGTTGAAGCGAATCATCGACTGCAGCTTGGCCGGCTCAAAAGCGGAATAGAGATGACCAGTGATAGCCAGGATGTCATCGGCAGCTAGCTCCTCGACGTGAACCTTGATGAATCGGTTGAGGAACGACTTTGGGAGACCCTTCCGGCCACCGCCCTGGTGGTGTGGATTCTGGGCAGCGAAGATACGGAACGACGGGTGCTTCTCGAAGCTGCGGCCGAGTTCAGGCACGTAGACGGTGCCTCGGTGGTCCAGACACGAATTGAGGCCCTCCAGCACAGTCTGAGATGCTAGGTTCATCTCGTCGAGCAACACCCACTCTCCGCGTTGCATCGCCATCAGGAAGGCGGCATCCCGCCATGCAAACTCGCCCGGTCCCCCGCCTTCGAGTGGCATGTCGGAGCCAAACAGGTCAACCAGCTCAGTCTGATCTGATAGGTTAATTCGTGTAAGAGGCTGTCCAGATGCTTTGGCCAGTGCGGTGATGAGGCTGGTCTTGCCTGCACCTGGGCTCCCCTCGAGCAGGACGGACTTGCTTGGGACTGACAAAGCCCGCAAAACCCGCATGGCGTTGGACGCCGAGGTACGGGCACCAAAACTGAAAGATGCTGATTCGGACTCTGACTCGGACGCCAAAGCACCCCGGGGAATGTTAAAGGGCCCGACACCAAAGAGAGTGGGCGTGGAGCTCACCTCGAACAGCGTCGGCACCTGCGGATCATACTCGTGTGGTGCAATTATCGAAGCCACCTTGGAAAGGCAACGCTGCCTGAGTTCCTCGAGACCCGCTTTTGACATGGCGGCAGTGGCCGGCAGCGCACCGAGGCCATCGATGATCGAGAGAGAAGCGCCATGCGCAAAGCCCAACGCCGGCGGAAGGGCCGGAGGGCTGACGGCCGACACCGCATTGATGAAGGCGCTCCAGCTGAGCAGATCGCGAAGACCAAGACCAGACTGGTCGCGGCCACCGACCTGGTGCATGAACCAGTCGGCAAAGTCGATGATCGGTTCCGTCCAACATGAGAGGCTCGAGTCCTTCCACTGTGCGTTAATGATCTGGATCAGATCGGTGCGAATGTCGACGTGTGGAACCCAGATCTCGGTGAAACGGTTTCGTAGTGCGGGAGACAGTTCCTTCTTGCCGTAGTCGCCGCCGGGGTTCATGGTTGCCAGCACCTGGAATCCATCTGCACCTTGGATTTGCGCCGCGCCAATGTCCGAGGTCTGTCGATTTGACGACGTAGCTCGCTCTGCGAGAACAAGGGTGCGTGCAGGTTCGAGCACACTGTTGAGTCGTTCGAGCACACTATCGTCTGCCAGCGAGATCTCATCGAGGAGGACGTGGTCTCCGGAACGCATAGCGTGGACGAGCGGACCGTCCTGCCACTCGAACAGCGCCGTGGAATGGTTGAGGGCCCGAAGACTTTCCTCGAGCTTGAGCTTTGCACTGCTGGAGTCTTCTGCAGTTAATTGAGAGAGCGAGGAGGGCCATTTGGCGAGGACAGCCTCCAACTGGGCGGCGACGTCTTCCACCTTGCTGTCGGGCATCACGTTCGTAGCAATGCCGAGTGTTGCCAGGAGCTCGAGGGCGTTCACCTTAGCAGCCTGCTGCTGAGCTGCCCGGTTACGCAACGGGCGCTGGCCACCGAGCAGATCGGCCGTGTCCGTGTTCTGGTGGCAGTTGACGCAATGGAGCTGCCGATGAAAGGCTGACGCCAACACCTCGCAGACCGAAGTCTTACCGGCGCCTGTCTCGCCGACGAGCAGGACCGGCTCGTTATAGCGCAGACATGTCGCGACGAGGCAGAGGAGCCGCTCGAAGGCCGATGTTCGCACAATCGTCGTGTGAGAGAGCTGCTCAACGATGGCAGCACCAAGCGCAGGACCCATGCGCGATAGCGCGGACTGCGCGGCCGGACCGTCGAGCGCATACATGGAATCCACGTCGAGACGGATCTTCATGATCTTTTCAATCACGTCCTTGACGGTGTTCTTGTCGTCCTGGCGGCGGGCCCGCTCGGCAATCAGCATGTAGCCATTCTCGGCTAGCTGCTGGTAGCCAACGGCCTCGCGATTGCCCCAGCGGAACAAGTCTCGGAGTGTCACAAAGGCGTGCTTGGTCTCGAATACCTTGGCCGCCTGCCGGCGCTTTTGCAGCTCCTCAAACACGCCGACGATGCGCGACGAATAGGATGGCGCAATTTTGCAGCGGTTGGTGAGGATGGTCTCGAGCTCGGGTCTCGGCACATCGTCAAAGTGCAGCTCGAGGAAACGGTTACGAAACGCCCGACTGAGCACTTTGCGGCCCGCATACAGGCCAGGCGGATTCTGCGTGGCGAAGAGCATAAAGTGAGGATGCGGTCGGACAACCTCGCCCGTTTCAGGGATCACGAGCTCGCGATTGTCGTCGAGCAGGCGATTGAGCGCCTCGAGGACATCGGTGGGTGCCAGGTTCAGCTCATCGAGAACGATCCAGTCACCTCTGCGCAGGGCCTTGACGAGCAAGCCCTCCTGGAAGCTGAGCTTGCCAGAGTCCGGGTCCGAAGCGTACGAACCAATGTACTCTTGGATGTCGGTATGCTCGTGGTTATTGATACGCACGAAGCGGTGGCCAGTGCGGCGAGCAAGATACTCGACGGCGCTAGTCTTACCGGCCGAGGTCGGTCCTTGGATGAGCACGGGAAAGCGTCGAGTCAGCGCGGCTCGCGAGAGACCCACCAGCTTGGTCTGCACCGAGGGCGTCAGAATGTAGTCCTCTGCGGCGTCCAGCGGCAGGGGACCCGTGGGAAGCCAGAAGGGTCCAACTTGGACCCATTTGCCCTCGTCGGCGTCCTTGGGTGCAGGTGGCACAAAGGTGGCAATGGCACGCGCGTTCTTGGCCTTGGCCAGAATGTGTCGTTCGATGATGGCTCGAACTCGGCGCGCACTCTCCTCGTCGAGCAGAAGGCTGAAAGCCATGATGAAGCCCTCCCACAGGCCTCTGCGAATGCCGTACTGGGGAGCAATATCGGTGGCAAAGGTCAGAGCACGCGAAAGGGTGCGGATGGAGAAGTGAGGGCGCTGGTTGGCGCCGTCGGCCAGCTCGTGATGGTGGGCGAGCTGCCGGATCTCGGCGTAGCACTCGGCCACGTCCATCACGGCGCCACGATCTCCAAGGCAGTGCTCTCCGATGTACTTGTCAACGATGGAGGTGAGCGCCTCACGGTCCGAGTCCGGGCTCGGCACATAGAGCTCGGTGAAGCGGGAACGCAGGCTGGCGGGGAGGTCCTTCTTGCCAACATCGGTGGCGGGATTCATGCAGGCAAAGAGACGGAAGTTGGGATGACGCGGCACGGGCTCGAGATCGCCGCGCTCCGTCAAGGTGACACTGGAGGTTGCCGACTGAAGCAAACCGGTCAGGCCGTCGAGCGTCTCGGCGGCTGCGAGGTTGATCTCGTCGAGCAAAATCCAGTCGCCTTGCCGGAGTGCCTTGACGAGAGGACCCTCGACAAAGGAGAAGACGAGGTTCTTTTTCTTGGCTCCGTGTTGGATGCCAAAATCTCGTGCGAGCTGGTCAAAGGCCTGCCACTCCTTGTCAAGATCGGCCTCGGCCCTGGCGTCGTCCAGGGCAGCAGGCGAGCCTTCCATCACACCGCGGGCCGTCTTGCGCTTCTTGCGCGAGCTCGACTCTGCGCGTCCGTCGGTCTCGTTGGCACTAATGGGCTCCTCGGTCGATGGCATAGCGGCGGTCGTCGAAGCAGAAGCGTCGTCGCGCTTCCGCTGGAAGGCCATCTTGGCCGACTCATGCCAGAGAGCGGCCAGGCGCGCCCACTTGCCGGAAACAAAGGTTTTGCGCTCAGCATCGACAAAACGTGCATTGCGGCGCGACGAAAAGGTACGAGCAAAGAGAGAGGTCCAGATGTCGTGCAGCTCGGTTGCAGGGACCCGAGGATCGAGCGGCTTGAAGGCGCCCAAGAGATCTCCACTCTCGGTCTGCTGGCTGAGATTGAGGGCGGTCATGGGTTGGCCGAGCATGGAGGCTAGGTGCTGTACCACGGTGGTCTTGCCTGTTCCCGTCTCGCCGACCAAGAGAATCGGTTCGGACAGCGCAGTTGCGACGCTCAGACGCTCGAGCAGAAGTAGCGACGGCTTTGTCATGGCAAAGTTGCGGTTGATCGGAACTGCCCTTTTTGCCACATCTCGGCTACGGCGGACGAGCTCACATCGACCAACCTGAATGCGACTCGACGCAGAAGTGGCATCGCCAGACCGCACGGCGAGCTCTGGCTTGCGCTCGCCGAGGACCCACCTGGCCCGCTCGCTGCTGAGTCCGAGCTGCTCTGCCAGAAGCTCAGTGAGGGCATTGAAGCGATCCGCAGCCTGGCCACTGGTCATCTTGGCGCGCGACTTGATACTTGCGTCAGAAGCCGAGATGGAGCTGGAGGATGGAGGTGGTACCGAACCAAGGAAGACGTCGCAGGCCTCGAGAAAGATTTCCTCCTGCTGCAATGGATTTGCCAGAGGGTCGGCCAGACTGTCATTACTGGCTATGAGACGCTCTACACGCTGGCACCACTTGATGAGGTCACGCAGTGTGGCAGTGCGTATGCTGCCAGCCAATGAGCCCGACTGTGCTTGTGAAATCGAGTCGCGCGAGGCCGAAGGCGTAGTGGCTTTGCGCAGACGATTCCAGGCTTGCACGAGGCGCGAAACAAACGACTCGTGCCGGTCAGCAAGGCGACCAAATTTGGACTTTAGGATGATCTCGATGTCACGCTGGTCAGGTTGGTCGACGGCCACTTCGGACCAATGCGAGCTGCCGAGGAAGGACGGACGATTGGGCGCAGATCGGGTGCCTTGCGCAGAAGAGGCGGGTATCGAGCGCGTGGCAAACAGGGCGAAGCCCGTGCCGGCCACGACCTTGCCACGGTTGCCGAGGTCGATGTGTGGTCGGGCACCAAGAGCCTTGGTGGGGCCAAGCTGCTCAACAAGACGCGCGACTGTGCTAAGTACCTCGGAGGCGGCCTTGTCGATGTCCTCAAGAACGACCCACTTGCCTTGACGGACAGCACGAGTGAGGGCGCCCTCGGACCAGACAAACTTGCCGGGCTGAGTCGGGCTGGACACGAAGGAACCGAGGAGCTGCTTGGCATCGACACCGGACTGGTCACCGAGCTGGATCGTGAGAAGGTGGCTTCCGGAGGTGGCGGTGGGAGTGCCTCGGACGAGATTGGCGACATGTCGAACGACGCTGCTCTTGCCACTCGAGGGGGGACCCGAGAGGAGGATGGGAAGACGTGCGGAAAGATGGAGGGCGATATCCGAGAGAGATGCATCGAGACCCGGTGTTTCGACGAAGCGATCCAGGCTGTCCTCTCCAAGATGCCCGGAGCCATCTGCAGAGTGCGTTCCCGAAGAGACGAGTAGCACTCCACCCACGCAGCAGACGCCTGGAGCGAGGTCGTCGACCTGTATCGAGCGAGAAACGACAGCCGAGACCTCGGTCGATGCAGGAGCTTGCTGGGATGAAGGGCGGAAGATGAGCTTGCGGGACGAGACGGCCTCTGCAGCTCGTCGGATGCGCTCGAACTCGATGACCTCGATGAGCCAAGCGTCGACGGGCTCGGACTCGTATCGAAGTGGCGCATTTGCATCCTGGGAGCGCGATGTGGATGGTTCTGTGGTGGCTATGAGAAGACATTGGTTCTGCAAGTCGAGCTTGAGAGATTCGCTAATGCCCTGGTGGAGAGCAAAGAGATGGAGCGCAAGCAGACGAGTGGCGAGTGGCAGCCTGTCGGAAGAGGAGAGAACGATGCTGTGGATCCAGCTACTGTTGAGAGAGCAGCCCGACGCAGGATTCAACAGCCAAGGAGATGCCGACGCCAGCCTGAAGAGGTCGAGCAGCAACTGGTTCAGATCGAGCAAAGCGTGGCCCAATACATGCGAGCAGAGGCGCTCCCACTCAATCGCAGCGGTAAAGTGAGCTGCGACGTCAAAGATCTCTGGATAGATGCCGACGAGCACGGCGAGGCAGTGCAGCACCTGGAGGGATCTCTCGTCGCCGTCGGACGAGAGAATGGTGCGCTGACAGAGATCGATAAGCAGCGGTCGGAAGCGAGCCGATACTGTGAGCGTCAGATGGGGCACGAGGAGCAGCTCAGCAATGCAGCTGAGCAGCTCAGCACTTGCAACGGCAGACGATGGCTGTTGCAGGAAATCCTTAAGTTGCTGCAATGCCAGCACGTCGGTCTCGCCGCCTGTCTCGTGAAACAACTGACGTATGCTTGCCTCGAGGTCTACATCCAAGGCAGAGGGAGCCGCGACATCACGGCGCCCCTTTTCGGGCCCTTCCGATGCTGGATGTATACCCATGCTCGGCTGGCGATGGGTTGACGAGAAAGAACTTGAATGGTATGTATTATGCCGCCATGTAGGAGTCGGAAATGCGGTCGGCGGCTGGATCTTCTTTGCAAGTCTATCAACAAGTCACCTCGTATAGCTGATCAAGGTAGTTGTGAGGTGATGATAAAGGTAAGGTACGATGATGAGAAGATGGTGAGGTTCTCATTGTCTGTGTTGGAGGAGCGTGCTCGACTGTACTGTACTGTAATGCTTTCTTCCCAACATACTACTGTAGCTTGGTAGGTCACCAGCACCCACTTTTTTTTTTTTTTTTTTTTTCCGTTTGCTGTCAGCTGCTCCACACCTATATTCTGATGCCGTACTACTGTACTGTACGTACTACTGTGGTGTAGTCTTTCCCTTCTCGCTGCTCCGCTCGGCTGATTGATCTCAGTCGGGAATTTTTTCGGTCTTCAACTGAAAAATTAATTTTTCTTCCAACCAACCTCTGAGCAAACGCGCATGCGAACCCTTTTGGCATGCCGCATGTCCGAGTCCCGACCACCTTCCACTTTTCTTTTTTTTTGGAGGTCGCTGGAAAGCCTCTAGCTCTCTCTGCTTCGGTTTAGCATCATTAATAATTGTAACTTCTTGTCGGCACGACACCTTCCCTTGCCCATCCCCATCCCCACTGCCTTGCTTCGCCTTTTCCTGAACCGCATTCGCCATCTTGCAGCTCAATCTCGAGCAATCATCACGCTAGCCATGGCTCCATCGATCCTTCCAGGTAAGTGATGCTGGACCCGACCCTCTAACCACTCGCGTTGGCCAGACAGGCTACGCCAAACATCGACGCTGAACCCGCCCCCAATTTTGGCCATATGCCTCACTTTTTCGCTCTTACTCGATGCCCTCAGACAAGATCGGCTCGCTCCTGTTTTGTCCCAACTGCGGCTCGTTGCTGGACGTTCCCGGCGATGAAGACGTGATCAAGTGCACCCCATGTGGAGCAGTTCAGAATGCTAAAGGTAAGCGACCTGACCAACCTATCGGTAACCGCTTTCCTCATCCGTGGCTGACAGCTTCTACTCTCCTTCTCCATCCACAGTGTATGACAATCTCTCGATTGTAACGAGATCCCATCCATCGGCATTCCCATCAGCTCTCCGTCAGAAGCGCCAACTTGTCAACACGGCAGCAGCCTTTGGAGACGACCAGAAACCACAGGAGGCCACCATCAAGGAAAAGTGTCCCGGCTGCGGCAACGAAGAGATGAACTTCCACACACTCCAGCTCAGATCCGCAGACGAAGGCTCCACCGTCTTTTACGACTGTCCAAAGTGCGGATACAAGTTCAGCCAAAACAACTGATGCACTCGACACAGCCATTTCCTCCGTCCTCCACCCTCGATTTCTCCTTGCACTTCTCCTTGCCACCCACGCTCGTTTAT
>KZ819202.1:176923-223014 GCA_003144125.1 Testicularia cyperi
CCTTTCTATGTTGCAATGTCCCATTTTTGACTACTTGCACTGAACTTGAACATATGGTAGACTTTATTGAGACTTGGTGAAGAAGCGCAACAAATGACAATGCAATTTTTTGATTTATGTCGGACATTTTCTGAGACGTGTCTACACCCTGCTTGCTCACCACCACCACAATCTTGACCGGCGCAGCTCCAGCAATGTCTCAATCAATGTCACCGCCTTCACCGTCCAACTTTGTATGCTCCTTTGCAGAGGAACACAGTATACTTGATCTTGAACGTGACAGTCAATCAGCAGAACTCCAGTGCTACAACACAGATGAGCCAGTAGAACATAGCACAACAAGCTTGTTTCAGGTGGACAACGTCTTTCCCTCTTCATCTGCACCAGAACCAGAAAATGCCACTGCAATAAAGCCTATGCAGATACTGCCAGCACAGAAACGTGGAACAAACTGGTCAGCCTATGACCGCTTCTGCTTTGTCAATGCGTTGGACAACCACAATCCTTGGATTACGGCTACCAATGAAGAGGCATTGATTGCCTGGACAGAAGCAATTGACAAGACCAATCAAGCACTTGTGCATCACAAGCGTGAGACACGCAACCAAGGTGCATTTGAGGCACAATGGCGCAGAATGGTCAAAGATGTGCGGGAGCAAAAGAGACGCAGTCTGAAGGCAACAGGAGCAAACTTTGACGAGGACCAGGCATATGCCATGCTTTTCAATCTGGTTGAGCTATACAATGCATCACCGCTCAAGCTGGCATTCCTCAAGCCGCAAGGTTCTATGTCATCTGTTCCTTCAAGTCAGCTGGAACGCTTACAGCGGCTGAAGCGCAAACAGGCTGTGAGTGCAGCACGTGAAGCTGGGCAGACTGGACAAACGCTAGCCCTCCAGAGACTCCGTGACCGTCAAGCCACAAGCAATCTTGATGCACTTGGCAATGAGAGCCAGCACGTACAAGCTGATGATGAGGATGACACACAATCAAGTTCTTTCAGTCAGGCAAGTCCAGTGCAGAAGCGCCGGCGGACAACCAAGGCACACATTGGCAAGACGCTTGTTCAAGGTCTCAACAAGCTTATTGACTTACAAGCAACGGCACTTTCTAGAAATCAACAACAAGATAGCGGGCCTCCTGAAGTTTCAGGCAATGAAGTGCATCAAATCAAGAGTCAAGTCAATCAATTGCAAGGAGAAATGTCCAACATGAACAAGAAGATGGACGCTTTGTTGCAGATGCTTATGCAACAGCAGGGATCAAGTCGGTCTCTCTAAAATACATTTCCAAAGACGGTGGATCCAATTCAAAATACTGTGATGTGGTGTTTCCCTTTAAGCAAGACAGAGCATTACAGAGGATAATCCCAACAAGGTAGTCACTTGCAACTGGAGTCAAGAGGAACTTTTGTTGCTGTCTGTTGTTTAGACGGGGGAAGAGCACTCCAACTGAGCCAATAGCCCATTCTACTGTAATACGGTACTTACTCATGATCACATTGAAATGAGTTTGCTCGGCAGTGATGTTGTTGCCCTTATACGGCACAATGAGATTGCTGTCCAGATGATAGCCTTTGTCACCAAAGAGAAACAGCTGTTTATTGTTTTCCTGCTGTGAAGCCATTTGCAGCCATTCTGCAACTCCAGACTTTTTCCAAACAGACCAGTCATTCTCGCTTCCATCCCAAGGTCCCTGTGCAAAGATAAGTCCGTCTGGTGTGCTGATGATTTGATACTTGAGTGCATGGAAATGTTTCCAGCCATTGTATACAGCTTCTTGACCTCTTGTTGGCCGTGCTACAGGCCGTAGAGTACCATCTACAAAACCCCAAACTAAATCCACACCGCACTTGCTGCGGATTTGCTCTGTGTAGGTTTGCAGATTGTCCTTGGACAACAGCGTATTTCCACACATCCGTACATCCAGAAGATGGCCCCATTTCTGCAAAATAAGTTCCACAATTTTGGCACGTACTCTACTGATGCGGGATTTTGACCACCCGTACTGAGATTCTAGTCCACAGATAGTCCTACCACGGAGGTAGGCAAGCAGCATGAGAAGAGCAGTGCAGCTATCTTCTGAGTCTTGTACATCTGTCTTGATCAGCGGAGGGAGCTTGAGAGCCTTGTGTATCTGATCAAATTCAGTATGGTTGATGCCAAAGTTGTCTTGGAAGTGCTCGTCTGACATTTCAGTCAAGTCATTGTAGCAACGCCGCAGAACAAGAAGCTGGTTGGTGTCGCGGACATCAAGAATGTAGTAGATGCTGGCAACAAATGATGCAAGGGCCGAAAGCTGCAGAAGTGGTTGCAACTCCATGATGATGATGATGGTTGCTTGTCACGCATGCAGCAGCAGCTGGATTGTGCAACCTCATGCGTCAGACTGCTCCCAGCAAGCCTGACACAAGATCAACGCACTAAAATTTAGCTTTTGGAATAGCTTTTCGACGAGCTAAATCTGGCCGTTTTTAGCTTTTTGCTTTTTCAAAAGCTATTTTATAAAGTCACATTGTGATCTCAGAGTGAAAATAGCTCACAAAAAAGCGCTTTTTTGGCACACCAAAAGCTCTCTACTGTACTGTAATGCTTTCTTCCAAAAATACTACTGTAGCTTGGTAGGTGACCAGCACCCACTTTTTTTTGCCTTTTTCTTTTCCGTTTGCTGTCAGCTGCTCCACACCTATATTCTGATACCGTACTACTCTTGTGTAGTCTTTCCCTTCTCGCTGCTCCGCTCGGCTGATTGATCTCAGTCGGGAATTTTTTCGGTCTTCAACTGAAAAATTAATTTTTCTTCCAACCAACCTCTGAGCAAACGCGCATGCGAACCCTTTTGGCATGCTGCATGTCCGAGTTCCGACCACCTTCCACTTTTTTTTTTTTTGGAGGTCGCTGGAAAGCCTCTAGCTCTCTCTCTCTCTCTGTGCTTCGGTTTAGCATCATTAATAATTGTAACTTCTTGTCGGCACGACACCTTCCCTTGCCCATCCCCATCCTCACTGCCTTGCTTCGCCTTTTCCTGAACCGCATTCGCCATCTTGTAGCTCAATCTTGAGCAGTCATCACGCTAGCCATGGCTCCATCGATCCTTCCAGGTAAGTGATGCTGAACCCGACCCTCTAACCACTCGCGTTGGCCAGACAGGCTACGCCAAACATCGACGCTGAACCCGCCTTCAACTTTGGCCAAATGCCTCATTTTTTTTGCTCTTGCTCGACGCCCTCAGACAAGATCGGCTCGCTCCTGTTTTGTCCCAACTGCGGCTCGTTGCTGGATGTTCCCGGCGACGAAGACGTGATCAAGTGCACCCCATGTGGAGCAGTTCAGAATGCTAAAGGTAAGCGACCTAGCCAACCTATCGTGGTTCTTCTGTCTTCATCCGTTACTGACAGCTTCTACTCTGCTTCTCCATCCACAGTGTATGACAATCTCTCGATTGTAACGAGATCCCATCCATCGGCATTCCCATCAGCTCTCCGTCAGAAGCGCCAACTTGTCAACACGGCAGCAGCCTTTGGAGACGACCAGAAACCACAGGAGGCCACCATCAAGGAAAAGTGTCCCGGCTGCGGCAACGAAGAGATGAACTTCCACACACTCCAGCTCAGATCCGCAGACGAAGGCTCCACCGTCTTTTACGACTGTCCAAAGTGCGGATACAAGTTCAGCCAGAACAACTGATGCACTCGACACAGCCATTTCCTCCGTCCTCCACCCTCGATTTCTCCTTGCACTTCTCCTTGCCACCCACGCTCGTTTATGTAAATATGTATACTAGCCCCACACTCTCCAGACTCTGTTATTGCATTGCATTTCACGGCACGCCTAAGGGTATCTATGCGGTTTAACAGCGGCATCTGTCCATTCTGCTGGATCCTCTGCTATTCGGTCTCGTCCTCCTCCTCGTCTTCGTCCCAATCAAGCGCCGCCTCCATCTCTTCCGCCTCGGCGTACATCTTGTCCAGCCCCGTCAGCTGCTCGAGGTACTTTTCCTCGTTAAACGCCCTCAATAGCATCTTGAATCCTTCGGTCTTGTATGCCTCCACCACCGCGGCGCTGCAGCCCGTGCATCGGTCGTACGCCTGACCCACCACACGCAGGTTGTTGAACTGCGCCAAAAAGCCGCGCAGCTGGTGCGGCACAATGCCCAACACGGTCGTCGCCGCCTCGTTGGTGTCGCTGGTCGAGTCGCTGCGACCGCCCTTGCTGGTCTCTCCAGTCGATGCCGGCGCATATGGCCCCTGCTCGTGCTGGAGCACCGACACCATCAATTCCACCGCCGACGCCCCTGCAATGGCTGCTAGTCCTGGACGCGTCACTGTGCACATCTGATCCAGCGTGCGGTCAGTCAGCGAGTCGGAGGGCGCCACAACGTCGTTGCAAAAGTAGCATCCCAAACGGCCGTGCCACCTTGACGACTGACCATCGCGGTCATCTGACGAGCTGGTCTCGGCGGCGTTCAAATCCGAAGGAGGCGCTCCATGTCGCATAACGAGGTAGCTGTCGAATCCGAGCGCAGCATTGATCACGAGCTTGCCCTTGGCAGCTCCGAGCACCGTGGGAAGCCATCGACTCTCGCGCGAGTCCATCAGCAGGTAGACGACATCGTGCTGGTCAAAGAGCTCCTCGAGCCTTGCGATGGCCTCCTCGGTCTGGGGCTCGGAGCCAGGCGGTATCGGATGGCCGGGCATCGGAATGCTCATCGTGATGCCCTTGGCCTCGACGCCCGGATAGATCCTGGCAAGCCGACGCGCCGCACACTCGGCCTTGGGCTGTCCGCCGTCGAGACAGTCGTCAAAGTCAAACAGCGGCTGTCGCACGGGATTGGAGAACGACACTTTGGCGGAGTCGACAAGGGTAATGCGGCGGACGCCCCATCCGAGCAACGTCCGCGCTACATAGCACCCGAGCGTGCCCGCGCCGAGCAAGAGACAGCGTGTGCTTTGGATCTTGTCCAGCTTGATGTCGGGCATGATTCTCCAGCGCATGAGCTTGAGGTTGAGGTCGACGGCCTGATCCGCGAGCTGTCGTGGATCCATGAGCGGGCCCAGATCGGCCACTTTGGGCGCCAGCTTGCCCTGCGAGTTGCGTTCCCAGCCGACCGCAGCTGGAAGCTCGGGATCCTTGGGCTTGCAAGATATGCAGGTGGACCGACCTTGAAAAGAAAGCGTGGCAGGAGCCGAATCTGCAGCCGCGGGAGGCAGATACACCTCGCCAACCACGCTACGTAGAGAGTCGATCCCCGGCGACACGGCTGCAGACTCTCCGACGACCTCGTCCTTCCAGCAAATGACACTGATGCGTTCGACGGCAAAGCGGGTGTGAAGGTATGCCAACAGATTGCGAAGCGGCCAGCCGGGCGTCGATGCCTCGGCCGATGGATCGACAAAGCCGACGTAGCAGTGGTCACGCTGTACGCTGTCGTCGAAGAAGGAGTCGTAGTGTGCAATGCGGGCAAGCTGTGCTGGGCCCTGAGACGTTGTTCGAAGCAGAAAGAAGCCAGTGCCGGGATGCTGGGCAAGCCATGTGTTGATGGCATCAATGTCGGTTGCGGATAGCGCCTTGTGGATGGGTTGCCACGGCTGGCTGCGCTCGCTCTGCTGCAGGTGCCATGCTGGATTGGTGACGAGGCCGGGATAGGCGAGCCAGTAGATGTACTTGTACTTTTTCAGGTCGGCAAAGGTGAGGAGCAAGAAGCTGGCTAGGTGCTCCTCGGGGTCGGTGCCGGCCGTGATGCCTTGCCACATGGAGCGCACATGGTTGTCAAAGAGTGCTTGCTTGTCGGCGTTTTTAAAGTCTTCGATGGTGTTGAAGTTTTTGAGGACTCCGTTGGCCCTGATGGAGATGGCAGAGAGAGGTGGAGGTGCAGCTGGCGAGGCCGAGGTCGAGGTCGAGGCAGATGTGGACGGCAGTGAAGAGGAAGAGAAGGTGGTGGTGGTGGTGGTGGTCGTCGTCGTCGTCGTCGAGGAGGAGTGGTTTCGTATGGCTCTGGCGTCGAGGCTCATGGAGCTGGCCAACGCGAGCTCTTGTCCGGTGTGTCGGTCGAGAATGAGCTTGCTGGGAGAGTAGCGGGCAGAGATGGGTACCGAGGCATCGCTGAGCTGGAGTTGGTCGATCTTGAGGGATGACAGCTCCTGCCAAAAGGTGGGGTGGATGTTGGCGCTGAAGGGCGCGAACCTGACGATGTCCATTCTGTGGACTGCTGTAGAGCGCCAACACACCAAAGTGCAGAAGCAGCACCAAAGATGATGAAGGAAGGGGGGGAAGGAGAGGAGGTGTGATTGTTGGTGATGTTGCGATGGAGATGGGTAGGGGGAAGGGACGATCAAGGATGCAAGCAAGCACCAAGCATGGTGGATAAGCACGTTGCAGTACTGAGCCATGTGGAGAAAGACTACATACAGTATTATGCGTGCATACTGTAGTCCAGTACTAAAAGGGAGAGGGAAAGCAGAGAAAGGGTCTGCTCACGACACTTCTTTCACAGAGTAGAGTAAGCAGTACGTAAGTCAAGAGTGTACTGTATGTTACGCGTCTCGAGTTGCTCCACGAAATTCGCCATGTTAGGTCACACATGCCAACTTCCGACGTCGATTCCCGAGGCATGGTGGTGGGTACTGTAGTATCATGCCATGGCGCAGGCACAGTAGAGTTCTACACAGTACTGTACTGTGATCCTGCCACCCTGGAGAGCTACACTGTACATGAGGATGCATACAGTATAGTACAGTACAGTACTGTAGTGATGGGCTGGGGCTGGTGTGAGAGAGCCATCGACGTCGGGCCGCGGGTTTGCGGAGCTCGGCAATCTCTCTTGACACTTTACCTGTACTGTACTGTACTGTACTGTACTATACTGTACTATACTGTGTACTCTCTACTACTGATGCTGCACCCTGCCTGACAAAAAGGGGACGGAGATCAATTATTGCCGCAATTCTCTCTCTCTCTCTCTCTCTCTGTGTGGCATGCATGCACTTTAGAGTGTGTACAGTACTGTAGTACAGTACTGTATCGTGGTGAACTTGATTGATTGGTGTCTTCTTTGCTCTCGACAAAGATTGCCGAGACCATCATTCCAACTTCGGCTATCTTTTTGACCGTTGTACCATACAGCACTGTACCACCAACACACACCACCTGCACACACCATTCTATTCCTCCTCCCTTTCTCATGTTGGCAGAGATTGCCGGCCACTCCCTCCTCACACACACACTCCATACATACACACTCTCTGTGGTGCCGCTAGTGTATGTTGGCTCGACCGTTGATACAGTACTTGCTTTGCATGTTGCACATCCATGTCGGTGTGTCTGCTTTCCACTTTTTTGTTTGCCCCCGAGCTCGGGCTCGCCTGTGCGTGCAGCTGCTTGGACCCTGTCTTTTGTGCTCTCCCCCTTCTTCTCCTCCTCCCCGTACTACTGCTTCTGAGTCATGAGACTTGCCCCGCCTTTGTCTTGGCCACGACAGAGTCAATGCAAGCTCACTAAGTCCACTCCATACGTCGACCTTTTCGACGTTAACGCCCCGTCCTTTCGGTCCTTGTCGTGTTCCTCGCACCCATCTGCCGCCCCGTCGATCTGATCCGAGCTCGGCTTTGCCTTTCTCGTACCCGACGCACCACCGGTAACCTTGCGTCGATCCCCATCCTGTGTCTTTGGTGCCATCCCCCCCCCCACTGACTCCAAACTGAGCCTGAGCATAAAATAAACCCCCGCAGATTCTCTTTCTCTCTTATAAGCTACATCAGTCTATCTCTATTCCTCCAGCTCGACAACTTATACATTCACACTCTCTGCTCGACACTTGGGCTCAACATGGCCGGAGTCAACCCGTATGCCGCTGGCGAGGACGCCACGCCCACCGCACTCAAGAAGCTCGACTTTGAGCACCCGCCTCAACTCTCGCAGCATCCCATTCGCATTCATCCTGCCGCCCTCACGCACTCGCGCGACGAGCCGCTCGTGAGCGACAAGCTCTACTCGGGCTTTGTCGAGCATCTCGGTCGCGGAATCTATGGCGGAATCGTCGACAACCCTGCAAAGCCGAGCCCCGCCAATCTGCTCGAGGTGCAGGACAAGGGCGACGCTCGCACAAAGGGCCGTCTGGCGTGGCGCAAGGATGTGATGCAGATCCTCGCCAAGGATGGCCAGCTCGAGATGCCCATCCTCCGCTGGCCCGGCGGAAACTTTGTCAGCAACTACCACTGGCAGGACGGTATCGGTCCCATCGAGCAGCGTCCCAAGCGCATCGAGCTTGCATGGCTCTCGACCGAGTCCAACATCTTTGGCACCGACGAATTCATCGACTACTGCCGCGCGCTCAAGGTCGAGCCCTACTTTTGCATCAACATGGGCACCGGCACGTATGAAGAGGCACTCGCCTGGCTCGAGTACTGCAACGGCACCGGCGACACCTACTGGGCCAACCTGCGACGCAAAAACACGGGACGCCACGAGCCGCACAATGTCAAGTACTGGGGTCTGGGAAACGAGATGCACGGCCCCTGGCAGGTGGGCTTCCTCAACGCCACCGACTACACCAAGCTCGCCAAGCGCTGGGCACACGGCATGAAGCTCGTCGACCCGAGCATCCGGCTCGTCTCGTGCGGCAACCAGGGCAACTCGGAGTGGGACCGCGAGGTTCTCAACGGCCTCATTGGTGTGGTCGATTTCCACTCGATCCACCTCTACTCGATGCTCGGCCACGAGCACTACAGCGGCGTGCAGGGCTACGACTACGAGAAAAACGTATTCGGCCCCGCGGCGGCCGAGCGCGGCATCGAGATCTGTGCGTCGCTCATCGACCTGGCCAAGATCGACAAGGCGCAGTCGCTGCTCGACTGGAGCAACCGCGACCAAAAGGTGGCTGCGCGCGACGTCAAGATCTGCTACGACGAGTGGAATGTGTGGGACGAGCTCAAGGCGCCGGGCTCGAGCGGCCTCGAGCAGGCCTACGACTACACCGACATGCTCGGCGTCGTCGCCTGGCTCAACATTCTCGTGCGCAAGTCCAAAGACGTCGGCATCGCCTGCATCGCACAGAGCGTCAACGTCATCTCGCCGCTCATGACCAGCCCCGAGCGCCTCCTCTTCCAGACCACCTACTGGCCCCTCGCGCTCTTTTCCAGATACATGAAAAACGGACGTCTTCTCAATCTCGCCTTCACTCCGGACACGTACAGCGGCCCAACGTATCCTGAATGGATCCAGCACATTTCCAAACCGGCCTATGTAGACTGCGTCGCCATCCTTGTCGAGCACGAGCACGAACAACAACAACAACAACAACAACAACAACACCACAACAACAGCAGCAGCAGCAATAATAAAAAAAAGAAGGCCAGCATTCGCCTCTGTGTGCTCAACCGACATCCCACTGCCGACTGGTGTGGAGATATCCGCTTCGACGGCTTCCGTGAGTTTTCCCAGAGCCATGTTTTTGAAACTACCCAGGTAAAAAGACCATGACGGACTGACGCAGGGATTTCCCTTCCATTTTTATTATAATCCTTGTGCTTGTCTCTCTTGGAAAAACAGAGATCGAGCAGGTCGAAGAGCATGTCGTCTACCACGACGATCTGCTTGCAAAGGTACGTCCTCCCACCAACACCCCCCTCTCCCCAAAATCTCACCGAGACAGGCGCATCGAATTGATTCGAAAGCAAGAAAGAAAAAAAAGTGTGGACCGCAGCTGACGTACTGGTGGATTATTATTATTTTCTCTCTCCGCGGTTAACGTCGCTCAACGCCAAACGCCAACGCCGATGCTGGTTGGAATCTGTTGTTGGACGGCATGTATGGCGAAACAGAACACGTTTGAAAAGCCCAACGAGGTGGTGCCGCAGGTGACCAAGCTTAGCGGCCAGCAATGGACCGACCGTGCCAACGTCCCCGTCAAGAAACACTCGTTTGCCTTTTTCGTCTTTGACGGCTTGCTCGACTGAACTACCCTATCTCCTTCCCAACACAAAATAAAAGTTGACTAGGGTACTTGCATCCATCTTTTTCGTATCTCTGCCATAGATTACAACCTTTTCCCTTTTCCTTTTTTTTTTCATTCCATTCTCCCATCGACCATTTGCAAAGAAACGAAAGTCAGACAGCAAGACCGTGGCAAGGCGATATGCGTGCACAACATTGTGTGTGTTTCAAATTTTAATGAATTTGCAGGCGTCTATTCGTCACTGTCCTCCTCTTCAGAACTCTGCTGGCTCTCGAGAATGTAGCGAATGACTTCTTCGGCAAGCTTTCGGAGTTGCAGGTTGCGCTCGCCGCCCTGTGTCGGATCCGTGCTCTTGGACGCCGCCGAGCGCCACCAGTTGACAATGTTTTCCTCGGCAATCACGTCGTCGTTGTAAAACTTTTTGAGCAGCGGCACAAAGATCTTGTAGTACCGCTCGTGGTGGGTGGCGCAAAAGTTTTGCACCACGGCGAGCGCCTCGACCTGGTCGTCTACCGCGACGATCGAGATGAGCGGACACCACTTGTCGAGCAGCGAGAGCATGGCCTTGGGCGACTCGGGCGCACACTTGGACAGGATGAAGCCGATGACGGTCTTGCGCACCTCTTTGAGCGGCACGTTGGACGCCATGCGTAGCGTCTTGAGCTCGATCGCGGCGTCGTCGACCGTGTGGTTCTCTTCAAACGCACGCTCCAGCGAGGCCGTGGCCTCGGATCGAAACTCTTCCAGCCGCTTGACGGCCGCCTGCTTTTCCACGTTGGTCTCTCCGTCGCCGATCGACAGCAGCATCGATCCCTGGCCGAATCCGTCGTCTTCGGAGTCGTCGTCCGTCATGCTGTCGGACAGATCGTCGCCGTGTCCGTGTCCGGATCCGGCGTCGTCGTCGCCATCGTGGTCGTCGTCCGAATCGCCATCGCCCGCATCGAGTGACGACACGTCCGACAACGAGTCGGAAAAGTTGAGCGCCTCCACATCGACACCCAGACGCATCAGTCGCAGGTTGGCCGCACTCTCGATCTCGTCGGTCTCCATCTCCTCTTCGTCGTCGTCGTCGTCGTCGTCGTCGTCGTCGTCGTCGTCTTCATCCTCGTCCGAGCCTTTTGTCGAGCCGGTAGCTCGGCTCGGCTTGTCACCCAACGCAGGCCATAGATATCCGATCGCCTGTGCGCCGAGCTCCTTGGAGTAGGCGGCCGCCTTTGCAGCATCCTTGGCATCCTCGCCAAAGTCGTCGCCGTCGTCGTCGTCGTCGTCATCCTCATCATCGTCATCACGGTCAAAGTCGGTCGGCGAGCGATACTTTTTGGTGCCTACTCGTGTAAAGGCCGCGAGCTCAACATTGGGACCAATGGTGCAGCCGTCGGCAATGATGCAGCCCTTGTTGAGCTTGACTCCATCGAGAATGCAAACGTTTTCGCCGAGGATGCTGCGCTGGACACTGCAGCCGGCACCGATGTGGACATTGTCCCAGACGTACGAGCCGGTGACGGTGCTTGCGTTGCCGATCTTGACCGATGAGCCAATGACCGACTGGCGGATGACGGCACGGTCGCCCACCTCGGAGTCGTCGCCGATGAGCGAGTTGGGACCAAACTGGCATGTGCGGCTCAACACAACGCGCTGACCGAGAAACCTGAGACCCGGTCGCGAATGGTATCGCTGGCCCGTCGGAAGATAGCCAGCGGGGCCGAGGGGATGCGTCCATCGGCTGATCACGTCGCGCGATACGGCGTCGTAGTCGGCCGCCGACTTCACACGCGCGGCATAGCCACGGCCGTAGGTGGAGGTGCCGACCACATCGGGGAAGGAAGAGTTTTGAATCTGCGCCGTGGCCGACGATGGGCCGGTAGGAGCGACATGGACAAACACCTTACTGTCGAGAAGGTCCGAGGTGAGGATGCCGAGCACAAAGTCCTTGCGAAGGGTCTGGTAGTCAAAGTTTTCGGAAAAGAGTGGCGGCACGTCGACGGAGCAAATGTCGATGCCGCAGTCGACGAGGTCGTTGCGAATGTCGATCTCGGCGCCCTTGGAGAAGCCGCTGGTGGAGGCTGCGGCGTCCTCGTCAAAGAGCTCGAGGGGCAGGCTGGTGGACTTGAGACGTGGCGCGGCGGGGACGGGTGCGTAGTGGACGAGCTGGGAGGTGGTGGGCTCGATAAAGAAGAGCGAGAGGTTGCCGGGCGTGCGGGTGTGGCTCTGCCTGCCCACGGGCATGGTGCAGATGGTCATGATGGCGTCCTTGTCACGCTTTCTTCGACGCTTGTGGGCGTCGACGATGCTGGCCAGGTCCATGTTGGCGACCGAGTCGGCGTGGATGAGGATAAAGTCGGAGCGAATGATCTGCTTGCTGTCGAGCTCGCGCATCACATCGCCGAGCGACTGCGCATCGGGCGTAGCAATGACGGTAAGCTTGGGTAGCGATGATCTAGCCGACGAAGAGGCGAGGTGCTTTTTGATCTGATCTGTGAAGCGGGACGAGAGAACAAAGATTTCTTCCACACCGGCGAGTGCCAAATTTTCGAGAGTCCAGTCGAGCAGGGGCACGTTGCATAGTGGCAATAGACAGGCAGGTTTGCTGGATGTGAGCGGATCGAGTCGATGGGAAAAGACATCTGCGAGGACGACGGCCTGGAGAGGATCGCGTTGGAGCTCCTCTTCTCTGGAAGCGTGAGACTTTGCTCTTGAAGAGGCACCGGCGTTGGCTGCGTCCTTCCTTCCGCCGCCTTTTCCACCCTGCTGTTGCTGTTTGGGCGGCATGGCGTGCGTAGGATGGTCACAACAGTGCCGTGCCGTGTGCTAGCCACAGGTAGTGCGGTAGTAGCCAGGGGTCGGTGCAAGGGATAGCTAAAGAAGCAAAGGCGATGGTGTTAGTGGTGGTGGTGGTGGTGGTGGTAATGGTAATGGTAATGGTGAAGTGTGTTGTGTTAGTTGGTTGGAGCCAGAGTGGGTGAGTGCACGTGATATTCATTCTCTCTTTTCTTTTCTTTTTCCCCTTTCTTTCTTTTTTCTTTCTTTTCTTTTTTGGCTTCTTTTCTTCGCATTTTCCAGTGCATTTTGCATATATTTTTGCAGCAATTTTAAGCGTCGGTGAATTTTGCGGACCCTTCTTTTTTGGGCGTAAAACGGCACACTTTTCTTTTTTGTTTTTTTTTGTTAAAAAAGACTTTTGAATTCTGATTGACCAAAAGTGGAGTCCTTCTTGTCATCTTTTCTTCCTTCTCTCTCTCTCTTCCTTGTCCATGGTATCGTAGCCATCATCGCTCTCCCTGTATTGAGATGCCTTTCAGCACATAAGACAGTCTCACTCATTGGCATCATGCCTGCTACAAAACGCAGCGCTCCCCTCAGCGCGGTGGCGGCGCGCAAGGCCAGGGCACTCGCCGCATCCAAGCCCACACACGTTGCCGACCAAGCACATCACAATGTGGAGAATCAAGATATCATCCTATTAGACCACGACACCACCGATGATGATAATGATGACAACAATGATCCCCACGACGAAGAAGACGACGACGAAGAAGACGAAGAGCACAACGACGGTGCTGCGTCCAGCTCTGCGTCCATCAACAATGACCAAGATGCGGTCCAGGCCATTGCCAGTCTCGACTCGGATGCATCTGCCTCTTCCACACCGCGCACCAACTCTTCGCCGCGCAAGATGAGACGGTGGGGCTCATCGGCGACGCCAAGAAGTGGGCCCTCGGTGCAAATAGATGCCGCCTCTGACGGCGAGCGCTCCTCGGCAATACCCACCAATGCGTTGGCCACCCCCGAGCCTCAAGAGACCCTTCCACCGACAGGCCCAACAATACCATACTCCAACTTCCACCCAGATACCAGCAAAACAACTCCAAACATTGTCGTAGATGCCTCCGAAGCCAACGACAAATGCGCCGATGTCATCACTGTCGGTCTTCGACCAGGCCAGACTCTCACTCTGATCGGCACTGGCCGCCTCGAGGTCCTAAAGGGCTCGGTGCAGATGGGTGGTGTGGTGCTGCGAGAGTCTTCCGGCTCGTCTCCAGCCATCGCGTCGGCTCGCATCTTTGCTCCCATCTTCCACCCTCTGCCCGTGATCAAGGCGCTTGCCAGCAAGAGTGCCACTTCCACCAGATCGAGGCGCACGAAGCTCGACAAGTCGCTCGCAAACCTGCCCGCTTCGTTTGCAGCCGACACTTTCTGCAGCATTGTGCGTCTGCTTCCGCTCGAGTCCGACATCACCAGCATCGCCAACGTCTGCACCATCTCGGGCGTATCTTCTCCCTTTTCACCACCGTCCAATCTGCCTCTGCTCCGCTTCCCGCAGCTGTCAACACTCACGCTCCTGTTCGAGCCAGACGCTGCCTCGCTCACCGCACAGCAGCAGTTCTTTCTCGCCAACAACATTGCCATCCCCGTCGGACTCAGTGCCATCTATGTCCCACACGCGTGGCAGCATGCTATCAATGCGCTCTCTGCGTCCCTCATCAACGCCGCACGCGATCCGCAAGAAGAGCCAGTCATTGCCCTCGTCCGAGGCGCCAAAAAGGTGGGCAAGAGTACACTGAGTCGCATGGCGCTTGAATGTGCCATGTCTCTGGGCCCGCAGATCGGAGGCCAGGCCGCGTTTCTGGAACTCGACCTGGGACAGTCCGACTTTGGTCCACCGGGTATGGTCGCCTTGCATGTCTTTGACGTCCAGCCGGGAACCGAGATCAGCGTCGGACCAGCTTGGTGCCAGCCGCGCGTGCCTGCGCGAGCCCACTTTATCGGTGACGTCTCGCCAAAAGAAGACCCCAAGAGCTACATGGACGCCATTTCGGATCTGGTCCAGTACTTTTGCAACAACGTACAGCGCTCTGCTCGACCTGCATTCACCAGCAGCAACCGTGGTGACGACGACGACGACGACGATAAAGGGGTGCCAGCAAGTCGTGTACCCCTCATTGTCAATACGCAAGGCTGGACAAAGGGTCTCGGTGCCGACCTTGCCACTCGGATCGAGGCGCTGCTCTGCCCTACGCACATCTTTGACGTGGTGCCTCGGGGCCAGTTTGAATCCGTGCCTCGGCCGATACGCGGACCCGCGTGGCTAGATGCCGAAGGTGCCATCCTGGCGTCTGGGCCCGAGATTGTCACGCTCGAGAGCGTCAACCAGGTCGGATTCGTACACGGCACCTTCAGCACCAAGGCCACCGACGCGCAAGCATATTCGTCCGAGGACGCCAAACACGGTCCTGGCGACGGAGGGCCGGTGCCACCGTCGTATGTGAGCGAGGCGCCGACCAAGGTGACGGCTGCCGACGTGCGCACGCTCAGCATCATGTCGTACCTGCATGCGCAGGAGCTGCACGACGGCGTTGAAGGTGGCGCGGTGTCGGACACGCTGTGGGACTTTGGCAAGCCGCTGGTGGAGGTGAGGCCGTTGGTGGTCGACGTGAAACACGGTCTGGCGGCCGGTATCAGGGTGTTGCCGTTTGGCTCGTCGATACCGGACAGCCTCAAGCTGGCCGCCCTCAACGCGTCCATTGTGGCAATTGTAGCCCAGCAAGACAGAGGCGTGTCGAAATCGGACAATGCCAATGGCACGGTAGCGCAACAGACTGGACTACTGGCAGCGACGTCGTGGCAGACGGCGTTTTCGAGGGGCAGAGCAAATCTCGACGTGGGGCCCGATACGCGGTGTCTCGGTCTTGGCCTCGTCCGCTCGATCGACGTGGAGCAGGGCCATTTGCATCTCGTCACGCCACTGGCCACGTCGTTGCTGGCACGGCAGACACGTCTGGGCGTGGTCAAGGGAGCCATCGAGCTGCCGATCTGGGCCTCGCTGGACTTTGCAAGTGCCCGGGATGCGAGGCAGAGCAAGCTTCTGCTGCCCTTGGCGTCGTCGTCTGATGAGCCCGAGCCGCTGTTGGCGGGTGTGCCGCGGTCAAGAGTGCCCTATATTGAGCTACCTGCTGCTCCGACTAGCCATCTCCACCACCGTCATCACCACCAGCACAACCAGCAGCACAGAGGTGATTCGAATTACGGCTCGGCAGACACACAGGCCAAACAGCAGCAGCAGCAGCAGCAGCAGCAGCAGCATTCTACGTTGGCCTCGCTCGGCTCGCAAAAGCGCAAGGTTCGTCGCAACGTGATGCGAAAGAGTCAATTTGCATAATCCCCCCCCATGGACCCCCCCATGACCCATTATCCATTAATCCATTGTCCAAGGGTGGGGGGGGGAAATCTTTGCGTGTGTCGCAATGGATCACGCCGAGTGGGGTACTGCAACTGCTGCAGCAGTGGGCCAAGGCAATGGATATACCTGGACTTTTTTTGTTTTGTTTTTTGCAGACTTGTTGGAAAGTTGAAACTGTCTGTCTGTCTGATCATCTGTTTCAACGTGCCAAACAAGGCCGGTTGCAACCACGCCACGAACTTGGTGGAGACTGCACCATCCTTATCCTTGCTTGGCCTCTTTTTGTGTGTGTGTACTGTATGGAGAAGGAGAGATTGCCGAGGCTGCGGGAATTGGGCAAAGTGCTGTGAGTTTTGCCCGAGAGCGTACATCATTATCATGCACATGGCAATACATGGTACAATGCCCGACGTTCATGCGAAGACTGCGTGAGAAGAAGAAGAGGAAGAGAGTGTGAGTGTGTGTGTGTGTGTGTGAGATATCCGACACCAGCGACAATGAGTAGCCATGCAGAAAAAAAAGAGAGAGAGATTGCCGTCGACTCCGACGTTGGGCACTCACTCGCAATCAGCCATACGCTTTGCTCGCTCGCTCGCTTGCTCGCTTACCCTGCGCACGCTCGTTGTCATTGTTGCTGCACACGACACAATCCGATCCAATACACACACTATACACACACTATACAGTAACAGTACACTTGCGGGGCCCTTTTCGCAGCACTTTCAAACCAAGCAGTTCGTAGTGGTGGTAAGTAGTGTAGTGTACTGAACGACCGAACAATACAAAAGAGAGAGAGAAGAGAGAGAGGAACAGAGCACGTAAAACTGCTTCTACAACTAAGAGAGATTGCCGAACGGAAAACCGCTTTCCCTCGCCTCGTCTCGCCTCGCCTAGCATTGCTGTATTATACATTGTACTGCATTAATGTACTGCATTGTACAGTATAGTGTACCGGATTGTCTCTTTTTCTTTTGTCCATTTGCTGCAATGATTGCCGCTCTCACCGGCATCGGCTTTCTTCTGTTTCCTTTTCTTGCTGCCAGGCAATGGTACTGTATCCCCTCCTTGCTCTCCCACGACCCTTTTCCTTGGATGAAAAAGAGAAAACGTGGGTATTGTCCGTCCCTTGTCCATGTACTGTACTGTACTGTAGAAAAGAGAAAAGAGAGGCAGGTCCAGTTGAGGCCCCTTTTGGGGGGTAAAAACAAAAAAGAGGGTTAGGGAAAAGTAGCCCTGTCAAGCAGTCGGTGCTCTGCAAATCGGCCATTGCTTGTCCAACATGGGATGGGGACCGACCTGGCCCTGTCCCCTGACCTTTGCAGCGGGGCAACGCTCGCTCGTGCCTAGCAAAGGAAACGGCATACACATCATCAAGCCGGACCAAAGTGTCGGTCTGTTGAGTTGGTATCCCGTTCCCCCTTCCTTCCTTCCTTCCTTTGGGCGGCCCTTGCTTTGTTGCAAAAAATGCATAGGAACCCCTCCTCCTCCAGCGCCGGTGCTGTACTGTACTGCCCGAAAGGGAGTACCTCGGCTGCCTTGCTCGGTTCGTACCCCATGGGGACCCCGCACTCTTTCTTCCTTCGACTACCCAAGCGAGAGAGAGAGAGAGAGAGAGAGAGACCCTTGGACCGGACTGGACTGGACTGGACTTGTCATGTACTGCCACTTCTTGGACAGTAGCTTGGTATAAGTATCAGCCTCTTTTTGTTTTGCCCATATGTCCATCAAAAAAGGAGGACACACACACACACGCAAACAGAAACCAAGTCTCTCGACGGGCGCTCTCCTCTCCCTCTCGCTCTCCCTCTCTCTCTCTCTCTTCCTCCTACTAGCTGCATCTCTCTATAGCTGTTGCTGATTGATCACCATGAAGTTCTTCAAGGCGCTGATCGGCGTCGCCGGCCTGGCCATGGGCCTGGTCAGCGCATCGCCGCTCCAGAAGCGTGACTTTGGGCCCGTCACCATCTTTACGCCCCCGAGCACCTACACCAACGAACGCACCCTCTATGCACGTTCGCTCATGCTTACCGTCAACGATGTAGGTTGCGCCCTTTTTTTTCCCACCGGCACACTAGGCACTGCTCGGAGTGTATGACTGACTGACTGACTGACAACACAACTGTTCCTTTACAACGCCTTGAATCACCCCTTTCTTTGATCCTTTTTTTGGGGGGGGGAGGACAGAACGCAGGTACGCTGCTGACGACGTGGGAAAACTACTCGGGCGGAGTGACGTGGTTCCCCATCTACCGATCCACAGACCACGGCTACACGTGGACGGCCTACTCGAACGTGACGGACCAGGTCAACGGCTGGGGTCTGCGATACCAGCCGCACCTGTACGAGCTCACCACTGCCTTTGCAGGCTACCCGGCGGGCTCGATTCTGCTGGCGGGCAACTCGATCCCCGCCGACCTGTCCAAGACGCAGCTCGACCTGTACATTAGCACCGACAAGGGCAAGACGTGGACTTTCCTCTCACACATTGCTGCCGGCGGTAAGGCGGTGCCCAACAACGGCGAGACGCCCGTGTGGGAGCCGTTTCTGCTGCTCAACAACGGCCAGCTGATCTGCTACTACTCGGACCAGCGCGACTCGGCGTACGGCCAAAAGATTGTGCACCAGACCACCACCGATCTCAAGACGTGGAGTGCGGTGGTCAACGACGTCACCGAGCCGGCCTACTCGGCGCGGCCCGGCATGCCCGTGGTGAGCCAGATGGGCGACCAGAACTGGATCATGACCTACGAGTACGGCGGTGCGCCCGAGGCCAACTTTGCCGTGTACTACAAGATCTCCAACGACCCGACGAGCTGGAGCAGCAAGACGCAGCACGTGCTCAAGGCCACCGACGGCACCGTGCCCACGTCGTCCCCTTACAACATCTGGACGCCCGTAGGCACTACTACTACGAGTGCGGTCAACGGCACCGTCGTCGTCAGCGCCTATTCGGACGGCGGCCTCTACGTGAACCGCAAAAACGCCGATCCGTCCGCCTGGACCCGTCTCGCCGTGCCCAACGCCTCTGCCGGCTACTCGCGCTCCCTCGCACGCGGCTTCAAGCCCAAGGACATTGTCATTCTCAATGCTGGCAGCCTCGGCGCTGGCTCCACCAACAAGGTCGCTTTTAGCGCTCGTGACGTCAATGGCTGCTCTACCTGCTAGTCCTGCCCAGCCCAGCCCAGCCCAAAACCTCTCTCTCTTTCTCTCTCTCTCTTTCTCTCTCTCTCTTTCTCTCTCTCACACACGCACACACACACACACACACTCTCTCTCTCTCTCTCACTCTGCAGTCGTCGTCGTCGTCGTCGGCGTCATCTCGAGAATCTCTCTCTCTCTCTTTTTGTTGACATGGAAAAAAAAAAACCCAAACCAACCAACCCCCCCTCCCAAGCCAGTAATGAAACAAGCGTCGCTTGTTTTTGGGATTTACAAGCTACGTGAGACTGTGTATCTCTTTTTTCCAAAAGAGCAATAGCCATAGCATTGCTACAGTCAGTCATCTTGACTTGCTCCGGCCCCCTATGCATGCACGCTTGTATAGTTGCACGCATGTTCGTCGTCTAGCCTTGTCCCCCCATAGTCCGACTACCTTTTCCCCCTTTTGCCCTTTTTTTTGTTTATTTATTTATTTATTCTGGGCCCAAGATGTGGAACGTGAAAAAACAGCCAAAGGACACGGGCTACAATTCTGCTGGCCATTCCAAAGAGTCACCCCCAAGTCTTGGACCTAAAAGTGGCTTCTCGAGACACACACTACTACTACTCCCGACGACCGACAGACACTCTGTAAGCCCCGAACCAAACCGAACCAAACCAAACCAAGAGACAATAACACAAAGGCAGCAGGTCTAGCGTTGATGCGGCACATGCATGCATGCAGGTAGTAGTGGTACAAATGAGCAAGACGGGTCTCTAGACACTACGCAAGAATATAAATGGGTGAGAAATGGGGAGGAAAGGAGTAAGAGAGGAGAGAGAGAGAGAGAGAGAGAGAAAGAGAGAGAGAGAGAGAGGAAGGGACTTAGACAGGATCGGCAAGAGAACCAATGCCAAAAAAGAGAGGAAAAATATCGCCCGAGGTCCAGCGGCGATGGTCGGACCACTGCTGGAGTGGATTGGTGGCGGCGGCAGCATCGTGCGCCGCGTTGGTGGATTTAACGTCCTTGTTGGGGCTGCCAATCACCCGTTCGTAGCTGGCCTTGACGTGGGCCAGCAGGGTGCTGGCAAAGGGCGTGTAGCACGCCAGGCTCAGCTGGTCAATCCGTTTGGTGCACAGATAGATGAGCTCCTGATTGGCACGCGTCGATTCGGCATCGTGGAAATCCAGCAGCGAGGTGGCCGCCACCGCCGCCTGACAAAAGCGTCGTAGCATATAGCCAGGCGCATACGTCAGTGCACCGCTAATCTCGGGATCCGTGAAAATGTCCATCAGCACCTGGCAAGACTGTCGAACCTCGCCACGGTAGGCAGACACAAACCGGCTCGCCTCCTCGTCGAACCGCGCGTCGTAGCCAGGAGCGCGATCGGCTCCCTGCATGTGCGCCACGCGTCCGAGTTCGACCGCCTTGAGTGCAATAGCGGCAAGGTAGGTCTGCAGAGTCCAACGGTCGACCAGACCCACAATACGCTCCAGACGGCTGCAGTCGGTCTCGGAGGAGAGCCAGCGCTTCTCCACATCAAAGAGCTGCGACTGCAGATACTTGAAGCGGTCCCAGTCGTGGTTGAGGTTGAGACGGCCCAGAGGCTTGACCAGTTCCGCGCCCGCCAGCATCGATCCGAGCGACAGCTCGTTGAGCCAGATCTGCACTTCGCGCAGGATGGGAATGGCACGCACGAGGTAGGGCGTCGGAATCGAGCTGCGTACCGAGCGCGGACCCTTGGCAAGGGCAAGATCCTGCTCCGTCAAGTCCATAGCCCGGCCCGAGTCAAACGCAGACAGGGCCTCAAAGGCGCGCAACGAGGTCCAGACCGTGGCGGTGGCGGCAGCCGTAGCAGAGGCCAGCTTTGCGTCGGTCGAGTTGCGCATCCGAGCACCATCGCGGAAAGACAGTCGCTGCAGCAACGCCGTGGCGTAGGTGGCGAGGAGGCGCTCGTCGGGACAACCTGGAAAGGCCTGTGGCCAGTAGGCAATCAGCAACAGGGCCTGGACGGTGCCGAGCGTGGTCGATGGCTCGCACAGCAGTCGACCCACCCGGGCACGGACGTCGGCAGACAGCTTGGCATGCGTATCCAGGCGGACCTTGTTGTCCATGCGGGCCTGCGTGTCCTGGTACACGGCGGCTATGGTGAGAAGCACAGAGAGCAGGAAGGGCTCGCTGGCAGACAGGCTATTGAGATCGCTGCCAGTGGTATCGGCCAGATCGAGAAACGGCGCAAAGACGTGGCAGTACGAGAAAAAGATGTCGAGCAGCAGCTGTGCAATGTCTGGCGACACGAGACCAGCGTGGATAGGCCCGCGGTCCGAATAGGGCTCCGGGAACGCGGCGTTCTGCGATGACAGGGAGGGAGGCGGCGCCCTAGACGCATTGCCTCGGGCGTACGAGTTGGGATCGTCGGCAGCATGCTGATGCTGCTGCTGATGCTGCTGCGGATGCTGCTGCTGCTGCTGTAGGATGCGTGAATTGCTGGCAGAGGGCGGCAGCGAGTGAACGGGCGCGCTAGACTCAGACTGGCCGTCCTGAGCAAGCTCGTCGACCTCGGCGTCCGAGTCGTCGGGCGAGTCGGCTCGTGTGCGCTTTCGATCGGATTTGGCACCACCGGCAGTGGCAGAGCCCTGTTGTCGTGAAGCGAACGACGAGTCATGTGCTGAGTGTCCCGATGGATGCGCATGAGGGTGATGATGGTTCGACGCGGCATGCTGGGGACCCTCGACGCGCGCAACCAAGCGCGACACTGTCCTCTCCAGCTGCTCGATGCGACGTACGGCGTCCGGAAGCGAGTGGCCGTATCGATCGGTCTGCGAGGGGTGCTGACCATCTGATGGGCCGGAATAAGGTTGGAAAGATGCAGCGTACGAGCCAATGCTGCGAGATCGGTCGGAACGAACAGTATCTGGGGCCGATGGCACTGCAAAGAGGTGCGCATTCGAGTTGGAATGGGAATGGGAGTGAGATTGGGAGTGGGAGTGGGAGTGGGTGCTGGAGCTGGTGCCAGAGTTGGGGTTGTGTCCGGCTGCAGGAAGGCCGGCCGGATGAATGGGGAGCGATGCTTGGCTCGGCGGACGCGAGGAAGGATTGGTAAGGTTGGCCTTGAGGTCTCGCTCGTCGCTGCTAACCTTGGAAGAGGCGGGCGTGCCAGAGCCGGCCTCGGACGGCTCCTTGCAGATAAGCTTCAGTTTGAGGCATCTTGCACACGGAAACACGCCGTCGCACTTGAGCTTCTGACCGCGGCAACGAATGCAGGCGCGCTGCGAGCGCTTTCGCTTTTTGGTCTCGGGCTCGCCATCCTTGGTGACACTCTGGTCGGCGAGGTCCTTTTGGTCGGAGATGGCCATCTCGTCGGGACTCTGAGAGCGCGGCGGCATCTGCGGTGAAGTAGCAGGAGGACTTGCAATATCTGTCGAAGGCTCGATGTTGCTGAGCACCGAACCTTTTTGCATTGGCTTGGCGTCCGACATGGTGGGCAAGACTGCAGCGGTCTGTGCGGATACAGACTGAGAAGGCGGACGACCGGGACAAAAGGGACGCAAGACGACGATCTGTCCTCAGGTCGGCAGCGCTATTGTTTTCTGCTTTCTGCTGAAGAGCGGATTCCGTGTCTGAATGGCTGATCCAGTGACAGGATGTGTCGGGCTAGCAGATCTGTCGGGAACGAGGTGGTAGCGGACGAGGCAGAGACACTAACACCTGTGCATGCCCAAGACCTGACGTTGTGGTGCGCTCGGCAGCCGATGATGGGACGTGTGCGAGGATGATCTGCGGTGCTCTGGTGAAGCAAAAGAAGACGACAACACCTCAACCTGTCGTCGAACTGAGATTGACAATGGACCTTATGACCACGTACGATGATGTGAGCGGCTGGATACGTTTGCGACGAGAGGGACGAAGGAGACGAGGCCGCTTGCTGGGATCGACAACGAGAATGACGGTTGAGACTGTAACGTGGGGAGACAGAAGGAATCGGACGTATGGAAACGGGAAAGAGGTGGAAGAAGACGCCGATTCGAATAGGTAGACCAAGGGGAATCGACAAGGACAGCCAGCCAGCGTATCCCGTGGCAAAAGTCAAGGGAAGAAAGATGAGGTAACAACGATGATCGCACTACCGAGGATGGGCGCACCGACACGGACAGACAGGCCGGATCGGCGAGCAAGGTACCGCCGAGGTTGCAGACGCAGAGGATGGACGAGACGGCTGCTCGGAGTTTGGAAATGGAAAGCGGACAGGACGCCGGGAATTGAGAAAAGGGCGGAGGGCAAAAGCAGCGAAGCGAGCAGAGACAGGTACGGCCCAGATCAAGAAGGGGATCGGCCAGGGCAGCAAGAGGATGTAGAGCCGAAGGGTCGGGTGGAAAGATTCTGGACTTTGGCCGGCGAGAAGAGGAGGGGGAAACGGAGCGAGTCTGAAGAAAGGCGGAGCCGACGTCGAATGAAAGAGATGGAGTGTAGACGTAGCAAGACAGCGGCGGAGCATGAAGAAGCTAGCCGACACAAACGATCTGACGAGCCGACAAAGGGGCGACTTTGATCAGCCAGCAGGAGGAGGAGGGGGAGGAAGAGGGGGAGGAGGAGGAGGCGGCGGAGGAGCCAGCAGGTGCTTCTGCTAGCTGGCGCAGGGGAGTCGAAGGGAAGGAACGCGGGTAGGAATGAACAACGTGGCAAAAAGCCGATGAAGAAAGAACCTGGCGAAAAGCAAGGAGTGCAAGGAGCAAATGCTGCAGATACTGTGAGGTAAGAGTGAGGTTTGTGAGCGGGTGCCAGGGCGAGCGAGAGCAAGAGTGGGGGCGACAGGAGACAAGAGAGAGAGAGAGAGAGAGAAAGAGCGAGAGGCAAAGCGACAGAGTCCGGCACGGGGTGGCAAACGAAAGGCGAGCCGACCGTCGGAGTAGGGCGGGGAACGGGTGTGGGATGCGAAAGAGGAGGAGGAGGAGGAGGCGGCGGCGGCAAAGGAAGCGGTGCAGCGCTCGTTGTTGCCAGAGGTCCGCCAAGGAAGTTGTTGTAGCGCAAGACTGCGAGTAGGCGCAAGTAGCGAGAGCGGCTACGGGAAAGGGAAGCACGGCACCGGGTAAGAAGAGGGGGGGGGGAGGGGGGGAGGCGATGAAGATACAAGCGGGCGCAAGACGAGGAAAGAGGTGCGACCGAGTGACAGCCGATGAGCTCAGAGAATGCGGAGACAAGATACAAGTGACGCCGAGCGGATGAGATACTTGGAGATGTGCGTTGTGTAGTGCAAGAAAAGAGCACCACCCAAAGGCGGGCAGGGGCAGGCCGGCAGGCAGACAAGCAGGCAGGCAAAAAGGATGAGGATGGGTAGAGTAGAGTACAGAACAGTACTGTACAGTACTGTACAGTACAGTACAGTACAGTAAATGCAAGCAAAGAAGGGATCCGGTCATGGCTGACGACGGCGCATGGATGCATGGGCACAGGCAGATTGGCCGGTCTCTTGATTGCAAGAGAGCCGAACACCCAGGATCGGTAGGAGGAATTGGGGAGCGCCCGGTCTAGATACAGTTCAGTACAGTACAGTACAGTACAGTACGGCATGGGCTGCGCTTGCATCTGCATCTGGCAAGGAAACGTCGGAACCGTCAAGGGTGGTACGCCAAAGAGGCACCTGCTCACGACACGCTTGGGTAGAGTTTGGCACTCGACTTGGGGGAAAAGCGGCATAGTGAGCCTGCTGTGGGGGGGGGGAGGGGGGAAAGGGAAGGCGAGGAGAAGGGCATGGGCAAGGTCATGGCATGGCATGGCATGGCATGGCATGGCATGGCATTGCATGGGGTTCAACAATGTAGCCGAGGCCGAAATAGAAGGCCGACCGGGACCAAGCTCCTGGATCAAAAGCTGGCCGATGCACGCATGCTGTTTGTCTGAGTGGGCCCGAGATGAACAATTGACAAACTGACTACTGTACTGTACAGTACAGTAGCTGCTTGTTGCCCTCACCAGCAGCACTGACTCACAAGGTCCCCTACCATGCCATACGGTGGTTGTACAGTACTAGGTTGTACTGTAGCATCCTTGAGCGTGCGTCATTATTGCTTTTCTCCAGCCTGGGTCCTCTATCTCTTTTTTTTTAAATTTTTTTAATCTTTTACTTTGTTTTTCCTCTGCGTGACATGACACGCACAAGAGTGTACCGCTGTTGTGCATACAGATCCGCATCGACTCAAACAGATAGCCAGCACGACGACTGGCAAGATCCGGCAAGGGGGGAAAATAAACCTCCGTGGCTCCGTAGCGAGCAAAAGCCAAGTCGAACAATAAGTTAATATAATGTAAATGGTGCTGGGGTGGAACGAGCCCACAAGAGACAGTAATGGATATAGCCAGCCGTTGGGACCAACACAATGGCAGCAAAGGCAAGCAGGCACAGAAAGGTTGCAAGGCCACCAGTCGGGCCCGCGGATCAATCTCGCATAACGATACCGGCGAGGAGGGCGTTGGAAGAGAGACATTTCTGTATTGTTGTGTGTATGTCTTCTTTCAGATCAGACGAGTTCGGGGAAAGCGAAGCGAAGCGAGATCAGACCCGTGAACTCGATCCAGCACGCCCCTTTCATTTGGCATCTGGCGGTCCACTGTACAGTACCAGTACCACCACGCCCCTCGGCACACTGGGCGGACGATTCTGTCAACGCTGTGAGCCAGCTCTGCTCGGCCGCCCCGTTGCTTGCCGCACCAAGCGAGGTACATGGCGAGAAGAGCGCAGTGTTTCACTGCGACAACCACATTCGGCATCGTGTGCTGTACGTGCAAGGCTAAATCTGCACAGTCAAGTAGAACAAAAGCCAAACAATAATGAATCACACGACAGATTGGTCTCATGGGGCCAAATGAGTACTACTAGTTACTGTACAGTAGTGGCCCATCGGGACGAGCGAATCAGGGTCCGACAGCGCAGGACTGTACTGTATGAGCTAAGAGGGCAGCCTCGGTATCCGCCTTGGCCTGCGTGGAGGGAAGCGCGAGGCGCCGGGTGGCAAGGCTGGAAAAGAAAAGTGATGCATGATATGCTTGGGGAAAAATTAGAGATTCCAGAAATAGCCCATATGGGCCAAATGGGAAGCGGTGGCAGACCGACAGCCACTGTGGCGCCGAGGCAGGCGATCCGGAAGCCTGGTGCGCAGCGGGTCCTCTTCCACCGCACTGTTCCCACTCGCACCAATGCATCCCGCCTGCAGCGCAATCACGCTCGGCCGACCCGCGGTCCAATTTGAATTTTCCTTGTTCATCCTTCTTCTTTTTTTTCCCCCAATTTTCCGGTATCATCTTACCGCTACTGGACTGGACTTGACTACAGTACTTTGCTTACTTTGCCGTGTCATCTGCACGGCTACGGCTGAGGGTCATGAATTGGCAAGGAGGCAGCGCGACACCAACAACAACAACAACAACAACAAGTGACCCAGTGCCGTTTCCTGTCACAGTGGCCATCATCCTCCTCTTGACCACCCTTCTAAACCTGGCAGTCACAATCGCACAAGTCTTGGCTGGTATGGTGGCCAGGATTCGTGAAGGCTGGAAGAGGGGGTGGGATTTTCGCGCGTACAGTACTGCAATCTCGCGCCAACCCGCTGCTGCTCCCGCATAACCTTTCCTGTCCCGTTCCCTGCAGTCGGGACAATAAGAGCAACCCATCTCATGGACCCAGAAACGCCTTTCGGGCCATCCCTGTCACCAAGCCGAGTGGATAATTCAACCACACATTCCCCCTTGCACATCAGTTTCAATTTGCACTTGCCAATCGACATGATTACCGTCAAAGCTGCCGAAGGGCACGTCGACACTAGCCGCCGCAAACATTAAACCACTGATGCCGTGCAGATACGCATGGACTTTGCGATGGCTGTCGCCAAGGTTGGACGCAGACAGGTCAAGGACCAAGCACAAGCACGAAGGAATCCATCGACGACAAATTCACTGGGGCGCCAGAGCGCGGACCCAACGCTGTGGATTCCAGCGTGGGTCGCACAACAAGGTTTCCAGAGCGGGAGTTGAATCATTCACCGGATGCGAGCTCGAATGATTCAAGCCAGGCGCGTGGTGACGGCGCAAGTTCATTATTATTGGCCCCCCGCTTCTGGGCTGCCTCCAGTGTTTGAAAGAGAGAGAGAGAGAGAGAGAGAGAACAGAAAAACAAGAAAACTGACAACAGTCGACTTGCAACGCTTGTGGTAATCTTGCAACTCGTAAGCCGCGTTACCTCCCGTACTGTACAACCTTGCTCTGCAGCACTGGCGGGACGCGACAAGCGGGACAGATCCGAACGCCAAGCCAGATCAGAAAGAAAAAAAAAAGTTAACGCGCCAGCCAAAGACGTAATTGCCATCCAGTTCTGGAGTACAGTACGGGTGTCACGGATGTTTGAGACACTTGTCTATCTTCTCCAACTTACTTGCTCTACGCACTGAGTGCAATGCGGGTGAGATTTGCACGCGTTGGCAGAACGTGCTTGGCCCCGGATGCCTCACACAATGCAGCAGAGTCGATTGGGTTGCGACGGCTGCGGACACGGTGCCGACACGTCCATTGGCTCCACCATCTACCAGCCGACGGAGAGAAAAACCAGTTTTCTTGAGTGTGCTCTTGAGCAGCCCCGGTCGAAAAAAACAAGGCCATGCGGTTCCACCTCGGCGTCGGGATGAAAGGCGGAGGCATCCCCGCACGTGAGCCAAAGCGACAAGAGCATCTTGCCACTGAACAGCACAGTAGGGCCTATAACAAAACTGCGGAGCTGTACTTGAACAGTACAGTTCTGGACAGTATACAGCAGCACAGTGACTTGGCTGAGGATGCTGTGAAACCACGCAACGCATTTCGGCGGCTGAAGCAAGGCAGGCGTGAGCCGACACTCACTCACTCACTGCCCGAGTGTGCAGACGATGCAAGTCCGAAACCGACTGCCGACGGAATGTTGAGTACCAGTAATTACGAGTGCCACCGGACAGCTGCCAGAGGCATTCTCGAACGACACGGGGGCGGAGCTTCATCAAGGCAGCAAGCCATAAGCCAGCTGAGCTGCCCGTGGCAACTCTTCACCCAAAAGCTCCGCCATCTTTTCACTGCACGGCCAACGTCTGTACCCTCCGCATCAACCCCCTACTCCCCCTCCTTTTTTCTTTTTCTTTTTCTTTTCCTTTTTTTCCTTTTTTATCTCTTTTTACTTCTCCGATATTATGTTTTATCGGTTGATGCATCATCTGGAGCTGCCGACGGTGAGACAAAAGGCAGATGCTAGGCCTATAAGCACTCATTTCATATGTGTATGCAGAATCGAATTATCCCATCACGAAGAAGGAGAGTGTGTTGATATCTTCTCCAGCGCGCTTGTTCCGGTCAGAGCCGTGTGCCGGTAGACAACCAACCAGCCAGCGTTGGAATGCCGAAATTCGGAACTAGTGCAACGCATCTCGAGTATGGATGCACCGCCGTCCGAAGTCGGGTCCCTTCCCCAAGTTCGTCGGTTTCTCTCTTCGGCTGCAGGGACCAAGCTGGTCTGCGCAGACGTGGGATCCAAAGCGGTACGGTGCCGATCAGGCGTGACACGGCACAGCGCACAACCCACGCACCGGGACGTGTCACTGGGTCCGACCGCCTGAAGCATGCACACATGCCTTTGATCCAGAATGGCACAGACAGAGAGAGAGGGAGAGAGAGAAAAGTCATTGACCGAGTGGAGACAAGCGCAACCACTCGTACAATTCGGGAAGCCAATTGGCAAAATGTATCTTTGCCGAGCAGCTGACGGACGGCTGCTGCACGACCTTTATTATTATTATTTTGTGGTTATGAGAACCGGTCGGAACTGCGGGCATATTGTACATTCCCATCCAGCGGTTCTGCGGCTGCCCATGAAGCGGTGTGCATTAATTGGGAGGATCACAAGGGCAAGATTTTGTGGTAAGTACGGTAATGGAATAGCCAGAAGTTGGAAACAGGGCCATGGAGCCGGCACAGTGGTTTGCAAAATCAGCCCACGGGGGGGCCTAGCAAGCCGAGGAATCGAGTGGGCTCAGCGCAGTCCGCTACAGTACAAGTTACGTTATAATTGTTATTGTTGTTGTTGTTGTTTATTGCTGGCTGCATCAGGAGGCCGAGGCAAAGCACCTTGTACGTACTTTGTGCATCCACTAGCTGTCCGTCCATGATCGGCTCAGAGTCCGCCATGCAGATCTATTGTACTGTACTGTACTGGAGCACAATACAGTACGTGGGCGGCAAGCGCAAGCAATCCTACAAGGCCTGCACAGTACAGTACCCTGGAAACAGCGTTGTTCTGCACCCCAAGACCCAGTCAGGGTTCGCAGCCAGGGTCACGGTTCAGGGTCAAACAATCGAGCAGACGACGCGATGCGATGTGATGTGATGTGATGACCGACAGCGAGTCGTCTCGGTAGAAACAGCAGTCCGGAATCTCCGTCACTCGGTCCGGATCCTCATGCACTTGGCGCGTCTGCTCGCCACAATCCTGTACAGTACAGTAGTCGGTCCCCAATTTCTCTCAGTTGAGAAGCATATAGACTCCAGCTTCACGCTGTGGAACGACAATTATATTGAAAGCATGAAAAAAGAAAAAGAAAAAGAAGAAAAAGGGGGGGGGGGGCCATTCCAGTCTCGGAACCCACCGCTCCTGCCACCTGCCGTAGACTCATCTTCTTGGTACTGTATCAGAGTGGGGCACACACCATCCGATCCCGAAACCGCGCAACTGCTCGGGAGCGTGTTCGCATCTTTACATCCCTGTTCGTCGGCTCGAAACGACGGGACGGCCTTGCGGATCTATGTACTGTGTACCAGATCTTTGCAACTCCCATACACACACGCACACACACGCGCGCGCGCGCTGCGATGCAGCCACGGATGACCCGTGGTAGGATGGGTTCCGTCGACCAGCACGGCTCTCAAAAAGACGCAGGCCAGAATCGGCGAGTACAGACACCAAGGTCCGACCGACCGACACGGGGGGGGGTCCAGCACCAACAACTACAGTACTGTACAGTAGTCTCCAATGTCGCCGCCTAAACGGGCGCGTTGCGCGTTGCGCGTTGAGAGAGGCCGGCGTCACCGGTCAGTACTGTAGTGTGTGTGTGGTTTGCCCCTGCTCTTTTTTGCAGCTCACGTCTTGCATCCTTTTTCCTTTTCCTTTTTTTTTTTTCTCCTACGATCCGAAGCCTCCGCCACCCATCCACAGGAACTCCCGCCTCGCCGTTCGCCTCTGACACACTCTCTCTTCCCCTCTCTCTCTCTCTCGCTCTGTCTCTATCTTTCTCTCCCTCTGCTCTGGCTCTTTTTTTTTTTCACTTGTTCTTCTTCTGGGTGGTCGGGAGCGGCTTTCCGAGATGCACCACATTTGCAAAAGCCGGCACCTCGGCTGCACAGCCGGGGTCCCCTTCCCCCCCGGTCGTCTGTGCCGTGTCGCTGCAACAAACCACAAAGCCACACCTCTCTGCCCCCTCTCCCTCCCTGAGACTTTTGAACCACGTACGTACAGTACGTACTGTACTGTACTGTGCTGCACTCTCGCACACTCGCCTTTTTTCCGGTCTGAAGGCCGCCTCGCTTGCCCGTTTCCGTTTCTTCCTCTTCTGCCCTCTGTGTGTGTGTCTGTGTGTGTGTCTGTGTGTGTGTCTGTGTGTGTGGCTCTTTCAGACGACACACACACGCGCGATTGCAAATTGGGGTTGACCGATGTTGGAAACTCGGCAGACCATCTCCAACCGGCTCGTGTGCCTAGGCCCCGCTCGACAGAACCCTGTGAAGGGAGGACTCGTCGTGTTATCCCTATCCCTATTCCTATTGTCAGCCTGCTGGAACAGTACAGTACCTGGCAAGCCGGTTTTGCGGGAGATTTTCTCGTGCTCAAATCCGCACGCACGCATTTGTCAGACACTCACTGGCTGCGACAGATCAGCAGCGAGCTACCATCTCTACCAATCTTGGCCAGATGTGTTGTTAGACTGCACAATCAGGAAGATGGCTTTGGCCCGCAAAAGGCTGGATTAATTGTGTTGACACATCTCGATGTCTGCTTTCACAGCTTCTTGGCCCGGCTGTATGCATCAGAGACATAGCATCAGACTGCCTCTGCTTGGATTGCTAAAGAACGGCTCTCAGCAGGCAGAGCTCTACCAATTCTCTGGCTCAGCAGAATCTGGTCGAGTTCTCTTTCGCCATTGAGCCTTTGGCACTCTCTTTCGTACTGGCAAGCGTAGGCCTGTGCGAGTGGAGCAAGTGCCAATAGAAGGTGTCATAAAAAAGAAAGAGAAACAAGAGGGACAGAAAAGACTCGGTGAATTGCGCGACATGCGACATTGGTATACAGTATACAAGCACTACTGGTTAGCGTGCAGAGACAAAGAAAGTTGTAAAAATGGATCGGCCATCTCAGCTAGCGTCTCAGGATGCCCGGTGGTGCACCAGAGACGAGCGGAGGTGCTTTGCCCTTGATGCCGCGGTAGGCCATGCCGCCAAAGGGCTGTGAGGGGTCGTAGGAGCTGTTTGGCGTACTCGAGGGCTGTGGTGCGCTGCCCGAGTGATGATCCTTGTGACTCGTGGCTGGAGGGCCCGACGTCGAGGTCGAGGTCGACGTCGACAGCGTCAACATCGACGCTGACGCTGGCGCCGGCGCCTGTCCGGCTTCCTGACGTTTGCGCTCGCGCTCCTGCGTCTTCCAGGCGGCGCGGATGGCTGGTGCGGCATGCACGAGTTCGTCGGCATCGACGCCGTCCTTGATGGAGCGCAGAATCTTGTCGACAATCGACCGGTGGTTTCCGTGGTGCTTGTCGTCGCGGATCCTTGTCATGCGCCAGCGCGGCGGAAGTTGCACGCCCCGGGAGGCGTACGGCTCGGTGCTCGGCGCCGGATCAATGCACCAGACACACTCGACCACGCGGTCGTCAAACTGCTCGCCGGACTCGACCATCTGCCTCCACTCCTCGGGCTCGACCCAGAGCTCGTCAAAGAACTCGTACTCGCTCGGTCCCGAGTCGCCCGCATACTGGTGCAGCTCGAAGAAGGGCATCGCGTTGAGATCTGGCAGATTGCCGCGCGGATCCCTCGCCAGGTCGGGCGGAAAGCGCAGCACCAGCTTAAAGTCTATCGTGTTCTCCGTCGGCGGCTTCCACTTGAGGATGCGAGGATCCGTGCCCATCACGTAGCCGCTGTTGAGGCAGGTAAAGATGAGGCCGTCGTTGCCGTGGAGCAGATTGGGCACTGTCTCGTACAGCACCTTTTGGATGCCGTACGCCAGATCCATGTTCTTGACCTGCACCTGGAAAGGCTGCCTCGCGGCTGCGGCCGGATTCTTGCGGAGAAAGTCGGCGTAGGGAGGATATACAAACGTCTTTAGTCGGCCATATCGCTTGCTGAGCGGACGCTGGGAGAGCAGCTCGCGATCGAGGACAATGAGGTCAAAGAGGAGCAGCACAAGCTTTTCGTTGCCGTTGCGATCGGTATCAATGACCAGTTCGCCGTCCATGAGAGTGTGGTTGCGCATGCCGTTGAACGGCGCGGCATCGGGATGGTTGGGCATGTGATGCGGAAAGTGGAGGTTGTCCACCTGGTAGTAGTCGTTCTTGCGGTCGATGAGAAAGGTCTCCTGGATGCCTGTCGAGGAGGGGATGACGATGAGAACGAGTACACGGAGCCCGTCCGACTTTTCACAGACCCAGTAGTCCTCGGACTTGAGCAGATTGATCGACGACTTTTCAAACGATACCGGTTGGGCGCCGGGAAAGCGAGAGTGGTTGAGACGACAGAGCTCGCGGACATGGTCGCGGAGGAAGCTCAGCTGGTGCGGGTTGTCGACCTTTCTGCCGGGAAGCGTGGGCACGCTGGCGGCATGGCCGGGCGGCGCCATCTCGCTGGCGCACTAGCTCGTTGGCGTACGAGCAGCAGCGTCGCAGCGCGATGGCAGTTTTGGCAAGAATTACAGAATCTGCCCAGATTTACAAGATGCTGAGGATGAGGATGAGGATGAGGAGGAGGAGGAGAAGGAGAAGGATGGTGGAGAAACAAAAGGTGCGATGCAATACAATCCACCAAAATGTCCTCCACGGAGCATGTCCGACTTCCGAGGCTGCAGTTTTGACAGCTAAAGTGCCTCCAACTTTTGACATTTTTGTCCAACAAAGCTTGATTTCTTCCTTTTGCGTCCAAAAGAAAAGAAAAGCAAAACGTGTCTTCTCCACCACGCAACAACACACACCAGCAAATCGACATCTTGATCTCTCTCACATAGATCCGCAGCTTGAACCATTCTTCAGTCATGAGTGAAGCCGAACCACCCAAGAAGCGAGCCCGAAAGCGCTCGCGCAAGAGCAAGTCGTCTGGAGCACCAGCCGAGCCGGAGACGCCCGTAGCTTCCAATGTCACTCCACAAGCAGAGCTATCGGCTTCTGTCGCAGCACCCGCCGAGCCCACCACGCCAGCACCAATCACAACAGCAGTCGCATCTGCACCAGCACCATCTGCGGCTGCGGCTGCGGCTGCAGCAGTAGCAGCAGCATCCTCCTCGCTCGACCAGGTGAACCCACACAAGCCGTCGTTTCTCACGAGGCAGACCTCGACGGGACGCAGCTGGACGCTGTCGGTGGCGATCCCCGGCTCTATCGTGCTCAACGCACAGTCTCCAGAGCTGAAAAGTCGTCTCGCCGCTCACATTGCTCGAACATGTGCCATCTTCAACGTCGACGAGATCGTCGTGTTCGACGAAGGCGACGTCAAGGACGACGAGGCGGCCAACCAGCAGGCTGGCTACCACGGCAACGCGCGTCCCAAGGGCCGCTTCTCGAATCCGCGCGGCGACCAACGCAGGTCGAACGGCGGCGCCTACGTGGCGGATCAGCAGCAGCAGCAGCAGGGGAACGAAGATGGCCACTACCAGGGCTATGGCGAAGAAGAGGTGGCCGACGAACAGGGAGAGGGTTCCAGCCGCAAGTTTGATCCACACACGTTCCTGGCACGCGTGCTGCAGTACCTCGAGACGCCGCAGTACCTTCGCAAGGCTCTGTTCCCCATGCATCGCGATCTCAGACTGGCCGGTCTGATGCCGCCGCTAGACTGTCCCCATCATCTCCGGTTCGAGGATGTCTCCGAGTACCGCGAGGGCGTGACGGTCGAAGCGCCTCGGTGGGCACCGCGATCCTCTGGCGCGTCGAGGCAGGGCGGTGCTCGCTCGGTGTGGGTCAACATCGGACTTCGCGATCCGCTCGAGGCCGAGCTCCCCAGCAGCACAACCGAACGCATCGAGCTCGGAACCCGAGTCACAGTGCAGATGCCCACCCAGGATGTCTACGGTGCCAAGGGCCGTGTGGTGTCCCCGCGCTCGCCCACAGAAAAGTCGGGCCTGTACTGGGGCTACACGGTCCGACTCGCCACTTCGCTCGCGTCCGTGCTGACCTCGTGTCCCTACAACGCCGACGGCTACGACCTGGTCATCGGCACTTCGGAGCGCGGAACCTCGCTCACCGACCTGCTCTCGTCCTCCATGTCGCAGACCAAGGTGTCGGCATCCAACGGCTCGGGCGAGGTGGAGCCTCTGCCGCCCTTTCACCATGCTCTCATCGTGTTTGGTGGGCTCAGCGGACTCGAGATGGCGGTAGAGTCGGATGCTGGCATCCAGCTCGACAGACACGCTGCAAAGGATCTCTTTGACGCCTGGGTCAATGTCGTCGAAAACCAGGGCTCCAGAACCGTCCGCACCGAAGAAGCCATCATGATCGCCCTTGCACGTCTCAAGGCACCCCTGGAGCTGCTCGGTGGCCGCGCCGCCTAGGTAAAAATTCCTCCCCCCCCCCCCCATCTTACTGCCGCCGCCTTATGGTAAGCATTCCAGCACCTCACAGGCAATAGACTTGCCGGACGAGTAACACATCTGCGATGTCTGTTGTACACTGTTCGTCATTGTAGAGTGGATAACAGCCGATGTGGTATCCAGGGCTATGCGTCGTCGTTGTCATCGTCTTCCCTAAATCTCGGATTCTGAGCACGCAAAGTGTTGGAAAAGCAGCAAGGATCAACGTGGTTGGTCAGTCGATGTGAGCCTGGCGAAACCAACGAAATTTTGGAAATGTAGAGGTGCAACGTACCTTTTCGGCGTGACCGTAGAGCTGCTGGTCCTCGTCGTCGTCGTAGGAGCGTTCGCGCTTCTTCTTGAGAGGTGTGCCCTCTTGTTGATCTGCAGCGGCGGCGGCGGCGGCGGCAGCAGCAGCGGTGGCCATGTCTGCATTTGCAGACGAAGGGTGTTGCCAGGCATGTCCACGTTCGCTTGCCTCGAGTTCCGAGTAGATGTGTTCTGCGCCCGCGGGCACCAGGCCGCCTCCACCGCCACTGCCACCGGCCAGGGCGTCTTCGCGGTAGAGCTCCTCGCGGGCCTCGTAGCGCGCCTTGGCCTTGGCCGCTTCTTCCTCCATGCGCTTGCGCTCCTCTTCCTCCCGCAATCGGTTGTGTCCCCATCCACCTCGGCCCGCATCGTACTCCTGTCGATACTCGTCTCGAACCTGTCCTCCCGACTTTCCGCGTCCATACTGACGGCCCTCGCGATACCCTGGGTCCAGGTCGCATCGGATCACTCGCTCGTCCAGCTTGGTTCCCGACACGTAGCGCATGCAGTCGACCGCCTCTTCGTGTGTGTAGAATCTGATCGCCCGAGTCGTAGAGAGTTTCCAAAAACGGAAGAGTTGCTTTGGTGTTAGCATTGCAGGCTGACGCAACAGCGGGCACGTCTGTCTCGCCATGGAATGTGTGAAACAGACAAGCTGGAACTGTACTCACTCGACAAACGCAAACCCACACGGCGTCTTTTGATTGCGATCCAGACCCATGATGATTCGCTTGATGCCGCCGCCAGAAGACACATTTGCTACTCGGTGGAAGACTTCATAGATCTGCTCTTCGGTTGTGTAGAAGGAGAGGTTGCCGAGATACAGCGTGGCCGTCTGTCGGAGTGCTTGTTGTTGCTCGTGTTTCGACTCTCGTGCTCTCGAGTCCCGGTCTGCGATCATGATTCAATCAGAACGAGTGGATGTCGCTGGAGGTGAGCAGTATGTCCCAACGACGTTCCAAAAGGCGATGCGAGAGGGACCAAGGCGTAAAACTTACAAGACGATGGAGCGTCTAATGGCTCCAGGATGTGTGACATATTCGGCTTGAATAGCTTTACCGCAGCACTGGCGTGGGTATGTGACTTCAATGGATTGCCAAGATGATGCGTAGGCCTGGAGAATGCTGATGTAGACAAGGCTGTTGGTGCTTCATGTGGTTGTGGTTGTGAATGTGGTGTGCAATTTCTTGGTCGGTGCGACATTATTGTATCCGTGGCTTCCGATTTCCGAGCGAGCGGAGCCAACTTTTGTATTTATTTTATTTATTTTTGGTTTGGCTATGTCTGCATTGCCTTTCTTCTCGCATTTAGAGGTGTGGAGCATGCTGTCTCTTGGACCTTGCTTCTTCGCATTGCCCTCTCTCCACAGCACATCCAGCAACAACATGTTTTGCCAGTCTCGAAACAGCAGGGACGAAGGATCTAGTGCCCCTGCGCGGAGCCCGAGTGGGCTTACGCCGCCAACAGACGCCCTGTACTGGACCCAGTACCCCGTGTGGTATCCCATCTTTCGAAAGCATGCTCCCAAGTCCAGTCTCATCAACATCTCTACCACCCAGCCAGAATTCGTGCAATGGATGGAGACAGACTCTATCACGCTACCTGCCGGATCTGGTCCATCTACAGCGCCGCCCAAGATCTCTTCGATACCTTCACATTCTTCCTCTGCAGCAAGTGACAAATCCGACAGCGACGATGACGACGACGAGGACGAGGAGGAACCAGTCAGACTGGAGCAGCTCGACTCGGCGATCCGAAAAGTCCTCGAAAAGTACGATGGTGGTCCAGTCTTTCCAAAGCTCAACTGGAGTGCGCCACAGGATGCTGCGTTCATGCTCGCCGGAAATGCTCTCCAATGTCGACACCCGGAAGACGTCTACCTGGTCCTCAAGTCTTCCGAGTTTGCCTCTCGAGATATTGAGCAGCTTCAGCATTTAACCTCCGCTCCGGCCTCCTCGCAGTCAGCAGCAGAAGATACCACATCGCAAAATGCGACTAGCGATCAAGAGCCAGGAAACGTAGACCTGGTCACTTGCTCCAACTCGGATGCCACAGCCGACGGAAAGAAGGACTGGAGCCTTCAGCTCGTGTTGAAGCAGTGGGCCTCGTTCAACCGCTCCTACGAATTCCGCGTGTTTGTGCGCGAGAATCTCTTGATTGCCATCTCGCAGCGTGATGCGACCTTCTATCCCCATCTGCAACCAGTTTCGCTGCAGGAGGAGCTGTGTGATCAGATCTACGACTTTTGGTACGATGTTGTACGGCCGCTCTCCAGTCCTGCCTCCTCCCTGGCAAACGGGGACGGAAACAAGGAGTCGAGACCCAAGTTTCCACTCAAAGACTACGTCATGGACGTCTACATCTCAAAGGACAGGAGCAGAGTGTGGATCGTCGACTTGAATCCCTGGCTTCCACGGACGGATCCTCTGCTCTTTGACTACGATGAGCTCGAATCAATATCCCGCGAGTCATTACTTCGACCACCTTCCCCCGAAGAGGATCCCAACAAGGACGAGGATTCTTTGCTTCGACTCGCCATCTCCTCGCCTGCTCAGCCGCCGCAGACTTCCGGCGAGTCCTCCCAAGATCCTCGGCCCAGACCGTGGTGCGAGGAAGACGTCGTGTTCAGAGTGCTCGACGACCAACGCATGCAGTCCAACTCGGCAACCTACTCTTCCAACATGGTGCCCCATGATCTCGTCGACTTCGCCAAAGCCACAACCTCGGCTGGCGGCAATCCTGGATCACAAGGTCTCTCTGTCGACCAGGTCGTCGAGCAGTGGAACAAGACCATCCTTGCGCAGGAAGCCCAGCAATAGCAAGACTTCGTTCAGATCTCAAACTCTGTTCGAGGCTGTCAATCGCAAGAGGCCTCGTGCCGGACTGCACCCGATGCATCCGTTTTGATGTGATTGAGCAGATGATAATTAGCAAGAGAGGGTATCTCCAATAATACAAATAAGCGAGGTTCTTCGTCATCCAAGGGGCGCCCGCAGTGACGAGCTGAGAAGAGAGGAAAGGCGCTGGCGCCCGAAACAAATGGCGTTTAGTCGTCGTGCATGTGATCCGTGTCCCTTTCGGCAGACTCGACGTCGTCAGATTCAAGACCGTGGGCAGCAAAGTACTCTTCGACCTTGAGTTTGAGAAGGCGCTCAATGTCGGGCACAGGTTGACGAGCGAGTCCTGTCCAGCCGTGCTTGCGTGCAAGCGCCAGTCGCGCCCGGTTTCGTCGGCCGAGCAGCGCACGATACTTTTCCAAAAGCACCGCAATGTGGTCTAGCGACTTCATCAGAACAACCGCCTCCGATCGCGGACCAGCTCGGCCGTCGATCTTTTCGCCGTCGATCTCGATACCACCGTCGTCGTCCTTGCCGCTGCTGCCACCCTTCTTGCCTGATGACCCAGACACCTTTTTCTTGCTTGGCGAACCCGACTTCTTGCCGACGCTGCCCTTGCCGTCCTCGTCACCAGAGTCGCCCTCGTCGTCCTCTTCGTCCGACGACCCGTCGCGATTGGCACCGCCTTTGCTCTTTTTGGCTTCCCGCTCGAGCGCCTCCCGGAGCGAAGGCACGATCTCGCACAAGAGCTCGTACCCTTTCCGAATGTTGGCTCGACGCTTCTGTTCCGATGCGATGTGATTGGCCTTCTTCTCTTCGGTGGTGAGCAGTGTATGTGTCTTTTTCTCCTTCTCCGCCTCTTCCTCCTCCTCCTCCTTCGTCGGAGGCTTCTTGATCTCGTGACCCGAGGCATCCATCAGACCCTGCTCGATGTGCTGCTGCTTGAGGAGGTCCAGATGCGGCTGAAACGCTTTCTCGCTCTTGAGCGGCTCAAAGTAGGCATGCACCGCAGGTGGCAGGATGCGTCGCGCGCCGTCCAGATCCATTTCGAGATGACTAAGATCGGCCAGTGCCCTGGTTACGGCGGACGAGGGACCGCTGACAGCAGAACTCGAACTTGGCTTGGCCGAACCAGAGTTGGTGCGTTTGAGGGCAGATGCGGAGGATGGCGAAGCAGAGGCAGCAGCAACGTTGGGACTTCGCCCGCGCGCCCCGGAGCCGCCGCCTCGAACAGGCGTCGAAGATCGGCCGTCTTCTCCGGGCCCTGCCTTGTCAACGGTTGGTGTGCGAGAGCTGGATGGTTTGCGTGCCTTGGGTGTCTGTGCACCCGTACCGGCCTGTTGCGAAGCCGCGTCCAGTCCCGCACTGCCAGAGAGCATTCCAAATGCCTCGGCTCCACCAAATCCGCCATTGGGCATGACACCCTGTTGCTGCGGCGGCGGTGCGGAGGGGAAGTTATGACTGCTTGGGAATTGGGCGCCCAGCATTGCGAGCCCGCCTTTGCCATCGTCGCCGCCGCCGCCGCCATGGTGAGGAGTGTGGTATGGTCCTTGCTGGTGCTGCGGGAACATGCCGTGCGGGTGTGCAAAAGGTAGAGAGTGCGGTTGCTGTTGCGGCTGCGGAAGGTACTGCTCGGATCCAGATCCCAAAGCCGAGGTGCTGGCTCGACGAAGGTGATCCTGTTGCGGAAAGAACGCATTCTGCTGTTGCGGCTGATCTGGCTGCTGCGGCTGCTGGCCCCGACCTGCCTGAGCTTCGAGAAAAGATAGCTGCTCCATTTGCCATGCTTTGTTCTTTCCGTAACCGGCGGCGTTGACGCCACCTCCCAGCGAATGACTCGGCCCAGTTCCCGTTGATGTCATGCCAGAGAACGACGCGTGTCTTGCACCATGACCGTAGTTGGTGTTGGCAGCATCCACGGCAGAAGGAGCAAAGTTGGATTGCATGCCGTAGCCAGCATTTGGACTGGCGCCACCTATTCCCGCACGGTGACCATAGAGATTCCAGTTCTGGAAGCGATGGGAGGCTGACGGATCCCCCATGCCTATGCTGAAAGCGTTCGGGCCGAGCTGCTGATGATGTTGGGTCGACGGTCCAGTAGCGTTGGCCGTGAATTGGCCGGCGTGAGTCGAGGGGTTGCGAGCACGCATCTGATCGGCGATGGCGCGAAAGTCCATGCCGCCGGAGGAGGGGCTAGCGAGGGACAGATTCGAGCCGGAAAGGCCGGCGCTGCTAGACGTGGGTATCGACATGGTTGGGGCCGAGTGCGAACTGGGGATGTGGTCGTGATTGGCAGCGATATTTGGTGGCAAAAGCGAAGGCACTTTGAAGCCGGGCGCGCCGATAGTGAAGGGATCGAATGACTCTGCAGAGGAGAGCGAGTCGGTGATAAATTTGGACTCCTCGGAGCTGAAGAGGGAGTTGCCTCCACCGGACGACGAGGCCGGCGGTCCGTAGCCGGTATCCTGCAAGAGCATGCCGCTGTTGTTAGCCGTTGGTGTCAGAGATGCCGAGGAGCCCGAGTCGGACGAAGTGGATGGCTGCGTCTGAGAGATGGCAAATGACATGGTGGGAGGCGCCGACCTGTGGAAGGCGCAGTCGCTGCCTACAACGAGAAGCTACAATCTCCTTGTTGCTGTTTGATCCGGACAGCGGGCAAACGGTCGTGGAAAGCTACCGACGCGTACCACCGCTGCGACGAAAGCTGGAGGATGGCAGCAAAGTGCCCGAAAAGGAGAGCCTCGCGGATGAGAGGACACGGCGTGGTCGGCGCGTCGATGCTGCCGAGCAGCTCACTCGCCCTGATTATTCGAGGCTCCGAGACGGCAGACTGACTGAGAGGAGTGGGCGAGTGTGTGTTGGTGATGGATGGAAATATCGTACCAGCTACGTGGTGGTGTAAAGGCACGCAGAGGAGAATAGCGTTCCTGCGCAGATGGATGCGCAAAGCCCAGCGATGGCCGAATGGTCGGCAGCAGAGGCAGTCTCGAGAGGCTGATATGGATGGCTGAGGTGCTGTATGAGTCGAGAAGACGGGTTATGCAGATGCGGCTGCTGAGTCTGCAGCTGTGGCTGAAAGGTGTGACAGTAGGAGCCGATGGTAGATCCGATACCGCTCTTCAAGGCGAGCGGTCAAAGCGTTGCACAATGGGAGACGCGGTCGTCGGGTCTTCCGATGTAAGAGATGGCTGCGTGATTGAAGATACAATGTCAACGTGACCCGGATGTAGATGATGTAGACGATGAGGAGAGAGAGAGCGTAGACAGATATTGTCGAGGGTAGCAGAGGATACAACAGAGGTTTTGAGGAAGAGGTACAAGGCCCAAAGACGGAGGGCCAGAGGAAGAGCCGGAAAGTGTGGGGTTCGGTTCCGGAAATCAAGAGACGCAGTACTGTAGTCTCTGTAACAATCCGGGACGGTGAGCGAGTCGAAAGGGCTAGGCAAGGCGCGGAGCCATAGACAGACACTCGAGCATTTACGATGCTCAGCTAGCTGGATATACAGTAGTACCGTACAGTACTCGACAGAAGTGTGGTTTGGTGGGGGTATGGGTGTGTGTGTGTGTGTGTGACTACCGCAAATGGTACTGTATAGGCATAGCGGAGCCGTGGATGGACCCGCAAACAGCACGGTACAGTCGAGCGTAGTACTGTACTACTGTACTGTATTATTGGCATAAGTTACGTCCACTTGGGAGCTGCAGCTACAGCTACAGCTCTAGCTACGACGGCTCTCGGCAGCCCAAATTCGGGCGGCACCCGACACCGACTGCTGCCGCTGCGATTTTCCCGACTCGCCCATTTTCACACGCAGTCGACTCGACCTCGCTCCCTGCTCCTCAGACGCTGCAGCCGCCGCTCTCCTCTCCACACGACAATAATTCCAGAGTAAGGATCCTGCGTCCTTCGGCCTGCCTTGGCTTGACTACAAGAATGTGCGCGTGAGCCGTACTGTCCATGTGCTGCAATCCGCATCAAACACTACAGTTTTCGGTACAGTACTGTGCTGTGCTGTACGAAGAAGACTTCTGTCGGCACCTCCGATTCAGCCGAGGCGAGTGCTACACGTCCTGCGTCGACAGGCTCTCTTGCCTCTCATGCATCTTTTACGCTCTCCTTGCTCCATGTTTTCTTGCCAGCTTTGTCAATTTGTTCCACTCCGATGCCAGGCCTCCATTCTCGATCTGTTTTCTTTGCAAGGAAGCAATAGCGACCAGGCGTCGGCGCAGCAATGTTAACCTGCGACTCGGCTCGATATGCCCTGCAGCTGCAGACGTGTGTCTAGAACATAGCCAACACGATCGAGTCGACTTGCCTCCCGGTGAACGTCCTGGTGTTGGTCTCACAGCGCTTCGACGTCAACGAGGAGCCTTGTTCTGACGCACAGCTGCCAACAAGATATGTCTTTTATGTTTGTTCACTCCTTCTCGAAATCAATAAACGATGGTGACGTTTATTGTATACAGCCTTGATATGTGTGTACAAGTGTGCGTGCAGGCGCCGTGTGCGTGGGTGCGTGTGATGCTGCAGAGTTGCGCTACCAGTTCTTGGCTTTGGCTGACGAGCCATGTCGGACGGTAGCCGAGGTCGCGTTGTTGCTGCTGCTACTGCTGGTCGCCGTAGTGCCACCAAGGCCGCTGACATTGCTGCTCATACTGTTGCTGCTGCCGCCGCCGCTCGTACCCATCGCTGCCGCCGCCGACGACGACGACGACAATGACGAGGATTCCCGCTCGGTGAGTCCCGAAGCGTGGCTACCCATGCCAATGCTGGTCGAGGCAGCGCCTGACCCTGATCCGGTGATGCCCAGACCATTGCCTAGATCGCCGCGTCCGTTGCCGGCTCCACTGAAGCCCGCCTTGTTGGCCAGCTCGTTCAGTCGATTCGTGAGCGCGTTGAGCTCAATGTTCTGAGCCAGGCTAGCAGCTCGTCCTTTGAGCTTTTCGCTGATGTGCTCCAGCGCCGTCGCCGCGTTGGCTGCCATGTCAGGAGCGATGCGATCGCCCAGCCACCAGCCTGTGTTGACGCACTCCTGTGCATCTTGTGTGAGCCAATCGTACCACATCTGAGTAATGGGGATCGTAGCGAGATGCCAAAGCGCATGCGCATCCAGCAGCCGCAGGATCGGTGGAAAGTCGAGCAGTTCCAACATCACCGCGCCGGTCATCAGCCCCAGAATGAGCTGCAGCCGACGTCGCGGCTTGAGCGACGTGCTCGGCGGACCGATGTTGGTCGAGACCGGGACTGGGGGCGTTGCAGCTCCGCTCATCGTCGGCGTCGTAATGTTGGACAGCGATGGCTTGGCAGCCCGCATCGCGGCGCGAGAGTAGGCCGAGCGATCCACCAGCGGATTGGAGGGGAAAGTTGTCGGTCTGATTGAGTACGTGAGCCAGAGAAGCGTATGCACCAGACCCACAACCACGTTGGCCGTCATGTTGTAGGCGTAGTCGAAACGACCGATGCTGAGATAGAGCACGTGCAACGCGAGCGCGCCGATGCAGATGCGTCGGAATACCACAAAGCGAGTGCTGCTCGTCGGAATGCGCAGCAATCGGCATGCACTGAAGAAGAAGCCCGACATGATGACCGAGGCGGCCGAAAAGTAGTCGAGCTTTTCTGTAATGTTCTTGTCTCGCGCGTGGAAGACGGCCGACCAGAGCCACGCGTTGATGCTGATGAGAGTGTGTACGATGTAGACGAGCTTGAGCGGGTAGGCATCGGGCAGTCGCGTGCGCAGCATCCAGAACGCTTTTGCATGCACACGCAGGTTGAGCAGACTGAAAAGCACCGACAGTGGCTCCTGAGCACCGAGAAAGCGGATAAAGACCCACTTGCCGTGGTACTGGACCATCTGCTTCTGCACGGGACGCAGCTGTGCCAGGCGCTGCTCGACGATGCCCTCGATGCGGGCACGCTTGGCCGACTCGGAGATGGGCGAGGTGTCGGCGAGCGATTCCACCTCAGCAACAGCCTCGTGACGGATACGCTTTACCCGGTCCACAGCGTCGTTGGTGACCATGTGGGTGCAGTGATATCGGCAATCATCCTCGCACGACCAGCGCATGACCCGCAAGATCCAAGGCAGACGGTGGGCAAAGACCGTGCCGTCGTCGACCCGATCGCGGCAGGCGTCTGCTGCACACGAGGATACGCACATTTGGTACTCTGGCGAGCGGTCACCCGCCGAAGCTGAGACACTGGCTGGCAGCAATGCCAAGAGCACGCAAAGCATGATGGCCAGCGTACTGTGCCATGGGCGGATGCGCATTCGGCGCTCACTGCTCCGTTTTCGACGCGCAGACTTCCTGACGTAGGTCGATCTGCTGGCGCCGGTATCATTGTTGGCGAGTTGGAGAATCAGGCTAGCGCGTGATCGGGTGCATTTAGGCTTGTCGCCGGGGATCTGCAGGCCAGACGAGGGTGATTCTGGAGCTGAAATGCACTCTGATGTGGAAGAACAGCATGTCGATGAAGCTGTCCAGTGGTGGGCTGTATGATCATATGGGAGCAAGTCGTCGACGAGTTGTAGGTATGCTGGCTTCGCCCGTGACGGTCGCGAAGATGGACCAGCTGCGATGCGCATTGCGGCCGCGTTGGAGCGAAAGACGGAAAAGCGACGATTTTGACGAGCTCGAGAGATTGAACACTTTCTTGTTCGTCAGGAGGCCAGGAGGAGTGGTGGTGGAAGAGGTGGTACAGTATTGGCGAACTGCACAACGTCCGATGCAAGGCAGAGCGAGATCGCAAGGTTGTATCGAGGCGAGGTGAGGCGAGGCGAGGCGAGTTCAACGAGGCAGGTCAAGATGCTCGAGGTTGCGTCGCCGCGACACTGCCCGTTGCCCGTTGCCCGTTGCAGTGAAGCTTGACCTTAGACCTTAGACGAATGGGAATTTGTGGGGCGGATGAGGCTGTGATGGTCTTTGCTGTGCGTGTCGCAGCTGGCTGGCGTGATGGATTAGCCGGCGGGTAGAGATGAGGTGGTGCGACAAGGGGAGCGGCGCGTACGTCGAAGCGAGGCGGAGAGTTTCATTTGGCGATGGTTGCTCCGCCCTTGCTGATTCTTCTCGTCGTCTGCCAAACGCGACTTGACTGGCAAAGCCTCTCTGCATCCTTTCCCATGCAAGTCTGTCCACATGGGGAGAGGCACACCCCGAAAAATGCTACTTGTCCTATCTGTACTGAATCTGACAAATGGACCGTCTAAAAATACATGGAATTGGCCTCTCTCGCTGTGTGGGGAAACAAGCATACGAACACATGGCTTGTCGGAATCACGATGGAGGCTAGCGAGTAGTACAGTCCAGTACAGCACAGTAGTACAGGGCGGATATGCACGGTACACAGCAGTTCTGGACGATGTATCTCTCACCGCCCTCTTGCATGCCTCAGCAACTCCCTCTATCGTGCATCATACTTCTTGTCGCAGTCGCCGTTGTCAAAGGCTGGGATTTGGGTATACAAAAATCGCGAGCCATAGCGACACGATCGAAGGAAAAGGAGTTGGAATTGCGATCGATGAAGGTGAGGAGCTAAGAGCGTAAGCGCCGCAAAGCCTAGAGGTGCGCCGTGACAACATCAACTGGCTACGCTTTGTATCTAGACATATCTTCGCTGCCATGCATTTGTCTGAAGCAAAATGAATTTACCGACTGTGCTTCGATGCTGATAGACTTGAAAGAGAAATGCACAATGCCTGGATAACAAAAAAGGCGAAAAAAAAACGACACCAACAGGATTTGAACCTGTGCTCCCAGAGGGAATGGCATATACTGTTTGGTGAGTAGATGATTTACTCTAGAGCTTGGAAAAGTTCTAGTGCCACGCGATAACCACTCCGCCATAGTGCCTTAGATGT
>KZ819202.1:223024-390687 GCA_003144125.1 Testicularia cyperi
TGTCGGAATCACGATGGAGGCTAGCGAGTAGTACAGTCCAGTACAGCACAGTAGTACAGGGCGGATATGCACGGTACACAGCAGTTCTGGACGATCTATCTCTCACCGCCCTCTTGCATGCCTCAGCAACTCCCTCTATCGTACATCATACTTCTTGTCGCCGTCGCCATTGTCAAAGGCTGAGATTTGGGTGTACAAAGATCGCGAGCCATAGCGACACGATCGAAGGAAAAGGAGTTGGAATTGCGATTGATGAAGGTGAGGAGCTAAGAGCGTAAGCGCCGCAAAGCCTAGAGGTGCGCCGTAACAACATCAAATGGCTACGCTTTGTATCTGCCACCACAGCAATGGTCGCGGGGGTCGAGCAGTAGACATACTGTATCTTCGATGCCACGCATTTGTCTGAAGCAAAATGAATTTACCGACTGTGCTTCGATGCTGACAGACCATTTGAAAGAGAAATGCACAATGCCTGGATAACAAAAAGGCAAAAAAAACCGACACCAACAGGATTTGAACCTGTGCTCCCAGAGGGAATGGCATATACTGTTTGGTGAGTAGATGATTTACTCTAGAGCTTGGAAAAGTTCTAGTGCCACGCGATAACCACTCCGCCATAGTGCCTTAGATGTCACAAAGACTGCAGCACACATATATATTTACACTGACATATACCCGCGTCGTCTGTCACAATGCCACGTTGGTACGCGTTTTGTGAAGGGTGAAGCTACACTAACTAGTGTATTATTGCACTACTGTAGTCGTACTGTAGTAGTAGTGTACAGAGTAGTGTGTGTTGTTGCTGTTGCCCGACAGACCATCAAATTAATCGCATCAACGCGCAACGTGTTGACCGAATGCCGAGAAACCAAGAAAAGTGCGGAAACGGAAAGCACATCCAACACAGCCAAACGCCTTGGCCTTCCTTGCATGGCAGTGGTGCGCCCAAGGCTGTTTACACCCTCTCGCACTAGCCCTCGCCGACATCGTCCACCATCCTCATCACTCTCCCCCCACGCTCGGTACTCCCCGCTCCTTGCGCCCTTTTTTTCAATACACATCGTCTGTAAACTCGACCACCCGCAAATTGGCGCCATCTCTGCTATCTGATTCGATCCTCGACGATTGAACCCATCTGCTTCGCCGGACGGAGCCAGAGAAGCGCCGTGTAGTCTCGCGTTCGAGCTCGGCCATCTCCCTCGAATTCGACTGTCCTACACACTTGCCTTTCGTGACGGAAGCAGCTGGCGCCTACGATTCACTGAGAACGGCACACAGACTACGCGACCGAACTAGAGCTAACGACGTCCGATCTGTGACTTTCCACTTTACCGGCCGCGGCCTCGAACCATGCATGAATAGGCCCTTAGAACTGCTTCATCTCTCAGCCTTCAACTCTTCACCTCAACGTTCGCACTTCTCTTCGATTTAGCAAAGATGTCCCGACTCTATCTGCGGCTGCCAAATCTGCCGTCGTTTCACCATGCCATCACATCCTTCCTTGGCTTTATGGATATCAAGATCGGCGCCTCCATCTTGACTCTCTTCGCCATCTTCAACAAGACAGCGGGCGTCTACGGCATTCTGGCCGTCTTTCAGGGTGGTACGTTCACCCAGGTCGCCCTCTATCTCTACTCGATAGCAACCATCATCGTCTTCCTGTGGGGTCTCAAGGGCATCGCCGACGAAAATGCCCACCAGGTGCTCACCTATGCGCATCTATTCACGCTCGACCACATGATCTCGACCTTCTGGACCCTGCTCTTTGCCTTCAACTGGTGGTATTTCACGCCCCACGACGGTCGTCCCACCACCAATCAGTCGTCGCACCAGACTGGTCTCATGGACCTCATTGAGACCATCGAGTCGCAGTATCGCACACCCGAGCAGATGGCCAAACTCCACCACGATCAGCTGACACCTGAGCAGAAAAAGATCAGTGCCGAGCAGATCTGGAGTGAGGAGAAAGATTTCGCCGCTGTCGTCCTGGCCTTTGGCTGGCTCGTCAAGATCTACTTTGCCCTGGTGCTGTATGCCTACGCGCTTCACCTGCGCCACGGGTCGTACAGAAGCCTGCCGTTGTCCAAGGCATCTGGCGCTTCGGGCGGACAGTCGAGAGGAGGAGCTGCAGGCGAAGCTCGTTCCAGCTATCGCTACCATCCCGTGGTAGAAGAGGAGGAGCTCGAGCAATGGAGTGACCACGAGGGCGACGAAACGGCCTCATCCCGACCTGCAGCACAGGCATCAGTACCGCAAACATCCACGTCATCGGCTCCCTCCGCAACAGCAACAGGACGCAACACATCCAATCTGCATGGCGCCAGAGTGTCCAGACCAACGACGCCCGCCGTGCCAGGATCTTCTGATGCCGCAACGGGCACCGGCCTCAAGGCGGTGGTCGATCGGTTGGCCGTTTGACCAGCCGCAGATGTATCAAGTGAGCACTTGTCCTTCTGCGCCGCTCCGCGTCTCTGAAGTACCTTTTTTACCGTCTTGGCACGCGTTGTGAACAAAGTCGCGCATAGGCATGCTGTCTCGCATCACAACTCGGACGGACCTTTACATGGGCTTGATTTAATGACAAAACATGCACAACTCCGTTACTGCTCGGCTTATCAATCTGGCGACACGAGGTCAATAGAAGTTGAGTGCTGATCTTGGTAGTGCTTTGCAGTGCTGAGCCGCAAGTGGCCTGGGAGGTCGTGGTTGAGAAAGCCGGATGTCGGACTTCATCGTGGAAACACCAGCTGGCAAGCCGAGAGGGGATGCTTACCTTCTATCGGCGATGAAATTATGTGGACACTGTCATCGGTGATTGAAAAAGATTCCTGTTGAGGTCTAACAACTAGGCTTTGGAAGATGCACGGAGTGTTAGAGTCTTTTATGAAGCTCGGCCGAGCTTGAAGACAGAACTGTAAAACGGACTCTTTCGCGTGATGTCTGGCACCGCCCGCTGGGAAAGAGGAAGATAGGATCTGTCAGATCAGAGATGCTCAGGACCATCGAAAGGCAGAGAGAGGCCTGGCCAACGCTGGGAGGAGGCGGAGGCACTGCTGTTGTCCAGCTAGGCCGGTGTCGGAGGCATGGGCACAAGCGGGTCGAAGGTGAGAAAGGACGGGTGTCGACATGGCAGCTGCCGTGCCTGGCATGCCCGGTTGCGGGCCCTGTGGCTCGTCGTCGTCGAGAAGATTCCTTTACCACCATCCCATCACCAGATCACCCTCTCTCTCCACCAACCTCTCTCCGTCAACAATCTAGTCAAGATGGTCAGCTCTTCCCGACGAGCCCAGCGCAAGGCGCACTTCGACGCCCCCGGCCACATCCGCCGAAAGATCATGTCGGCTTCGCTCAACAAGGAGCTCCGAGCTGAGCACGGCGTAAGTAGCCATTCCAACACCGCACCATCGCCATCATTTCCGAAAGCAGCCGCCGTCCGTCTGTCGTCGTATCTGTCATGATCAATCCGTCAATTCGCCATCTCGCCCCAAATGAAAAGTAGACCAGTAGCAGACGTGGAGAAATACCGCCAGCCGACAGATGCCGTTTTGACCTGATCTCAACCATGCTATCAAGGACCGACTGTCTCGCCATGTCCTGTCTGCTCGATTGCGCATCTCGGAACACACATGCTTCTGCATGTGGTATGCCGAGTCCATGCTTTTCGGTGGAGCAGTTGTCACTCGCAGATTGCGTCGGTCCAAAGTCACATGGCGGCGCAACGCAGCTTGTATTGTAACACCAGCGTATGCACTTGGTTCACGCTCATTCACGCCAACGTTTGCTGCAGTCCATGCGAGGAGTCGACAACAGCACACGTCATCGCACCGTCATTTCACTCGTTGCAGAGTTCTCAGCTTTTCGCCAACCCAGTCTCTTCTTACTCGAACAAGAATGCAATTAGGCATCGACCGCAGTAGTCGTAGGCCCGACACAAACGACTCCAGCACCTCGTAGATACAAAGATCAGACAGACGGCACAGATCAATGGCGGCTCTTTCGGATGTCTTGCTGCGATGCTACAACTGTCGAAACGTCGTTGGGCATGCAACTGACCCATTTCATTGCATTTCTCCGACTGCCGTACGTGCAATCCACTCATCTTTCTTCTCGTTTTCTGCAGGTCCGATCCATCCCCGTCCGCAAGGACGACGAGGTCCTGATCGTCCGTGGCTCGTCCAAGGGCTCCGAGGGCAAGGTCGTCCAGGTCTACCGCAAGAAGTGGGTCATCCACGTCGAGCGTGTCCACCGCGAGAAGACCAACGGTGCCACCGTTCCCCTCCAGATCCACCCCTCCAACGTCGTCATCACCAAGCTCAAGCTCGACGGTGACCGCAAGGACATCATCGCCCGCAAGGCTGGCAAGGGTGCCGCCAAGAAGGACGCCGACGTCGAGATGAAGGACAACTAAGCGCTCGCGCTCCCAAGTTGTATTTCCCTCTTCTCCCGTTCGTTTGGCTCTCTCTCTTCTTCCCTTCTTCTACGGCACGACCCTCTTTTTACGGCATTTCAGTTGTCCCTTATTTCTTGCGTCTTCGTTCGTGTAGGACGATGATCTTATGTACTCTTACCACCGCGCGAAGTTTGATATCGTCAAGCTCACGCTTCCAGCATATCCACCCTCTTCGAACCCAAAAAACGAGGATACGCATCGGCTCTTATCGATCGCTGGTCAGTTCCTGGCTGTGTGGCCAGCTGCATCGTGGTATACCGTCCCGCTGCCTCTACCTTGCTGCAACGCATCAGCAAAGGTCTTACTCTCACACTGCACACTCTTGCATCCTGCATCATGCACACATAACCCATACACACACACACAGCCTGCTCGCAGTCAGCACTCCAAAATACACACACCTTTGTGATTCCGTATGTCTCGTTACTGTCTGCGCTTCTGTCCCTTGCTCTGCGCCTCCGTGTATCGTGTCGTTGGGACTGTTGCCGTTTTCGAGCTTAATGTTTGCGCGATCCGGCTTGTGGAGATCTTCGTTCGTGTCTGTGCAAGGTACCTAGATTCGCGACTTTGGGCCATCGTGACAAGTGACACTGAGCCAGTCTTACGATGGCCCAAAGGTGCGTCCCTGTTTTACGGCCTGTTTTCGTGTCATGATTTACCTGCATCTTTTTATGTATTGGCTTTTTTTCGGAATGCAGGCATGCAGTTTCATTACGCTTGGCGAAGGGACTCCTTGCTCAGACTGACATGTCAGATCATGCGCACTATGGTCTTCGAAGAATTCATGCCTATTGATGATGCAAACTCTCGTGATATCTGAGCAAAGTCTCGCGTTAAGCGCACGGGGAAGCTCAATCTCAGCAACACATGCCCCTTCAGCGCTGCAGAACGCGCCTTTAGCTTGGCGTGGGAAGCGTGAGCATGGAAAAGAACTCGCAATGGCCACCACCCGGCAGGTCACAGAGGAATAGGAGAAATTACTTGCGCGCTGGCCGACTTGGCCAGAACCAAACCGTTGGATCGGGCCGCCGCGAATATGACCATGCCCTGCAAGCGTTTATTTGACCTTGACTTCTACGGTACATGCGGCATAACCGAAGTCCGTCGGCTTAGGGTCCGCCCGTGTCGTGACGTCCACACTCTCCGTTAGTTCACCCGATGTCACGAAGCCTTCACCCAAAATGGTACAGTAGACTAGCATGCTGTGGAAACTTTCATCACGACGCCTGCAATGCGAGAGATTGCAAGCACATGGGACTTGATTCTTTGCTAAACCCAGCTGCAACGGCGAAACGTCAATGCTGAACTCGCTATCCAGGGAGGCTAACACTGACGTGGCAAAAATTCTACTCGAGCACCGCAGACAAAAGCTGCTCGTGCTGCCATTGGACAGGGCAGGAATGCAAAGGTTCAATTCTGCCAAGCCGGAATTTTTACAAGCCGTCGGGAGCGTGACAGAATCTCTGACGAGCTAGCCACAGCGGCTAGCCGTCCGTGTTTCCGGGAGGGTCGCCGCAATACGGTCTAGCTGTGCATGGCGTCAGCGAAGCATTGTGAGGCTAGATGGACACGCGATCGAACAAGCTCTATTTGGCCAAGCACGCCAGCTCGTAGCTAGCAGCCACGTCGATCCTCTCATTATTATTGTGTGGCGGCGGCAAGTTGAAGTGGAAAGAGAAATACAGTAGGCTGGCGTGGAACCGTGAGTACATCTTGCTGATTTTGAGTGACCGGGTTGGTGGAAGCGAGTATCAGTGGAGCCGAACGAACAGGGCATACGTGATGACCGGGAAGAGGGCCCACGGCACGCCGCTAACCGGCAGGGTGACCGACGCCCGCCCAACCAGGAAGAGACCAGCTGACCCCGCTGTGCCACGAGTCCAGCCAGCTCGGAGAAGGGGGCGGATGTCCTCTATAATATCTGTCGACAGGTTCAAATTTCCAAGCGAGCCACGACCTTGGCAGACAAGCTAACAGAAAAATGGCGTGGCGTGACGAGGAACAGCTGAGCACCGGCTTCAGCAGCACCTTGACGAGACCGTTTAGCATACACACTAGCTGTGCACTACAGTACTACTGTACAGTACAGTATCTGTAGTACTTGCGTGCAAAGGGCGCCCATGGGTAGAAGGTTTGAACAAGCATCGGAGTTGTGCACCGAAGGTTGTCGTCGTCGTCACATCACCTTCGGATAGGGTTATCGCCTGCGCAACCTTGCTGGCTGGCCGCAGCTCACCGGCAGCCTTTCCAAATGCCTTGTTTCAATTTACGGATTTTTGAGTGCCTCCCCGTTGGGATGTGTGGTGTGCTGCCTCGCTCATTCGCCGAGTAAATGTACAGTACTGTACAGTACTTTGAACGGCACACCGTCTCCCACTCTTGACTCGCACCCTCGCACGCAAAGCCAAATTTCGTTGTGCCCCCAGCGATTGCACCATCGGTCCAACTTTTTGCCAAGGCACCTCCGTCAATTTCGTCACTACTCTATCTCCTGTGCCCTCACCATTCCATCTCACCATTCCGCTCTTGCACCTTTTGCAGAGTTCAACGACTTGCACACTCGCAACCCGACAACAAGTCTATCGCCTCTGTGTGCGCACGCCAAGCAGTTGCTTTAAGCCTCACGGCACAAAATACGCCATCGACTCAGTATCTGCTCTGTTCGTTGCGCAGCAGCATACGCGATCCGCTCGCCACGCAAACCTGCTTCTGGACCCTGCCTTCAGCATCTCGCACTCGTCTCCTCCTTCGCCCTGCTGCTGTAAGGCTCGGAATCTTCTCACCCGATCCGCTTGACTCGACGACAACGTGCCATTCACTGGCATTCCAGACCCTCCCCGCAATCGGCTGCTGCTGCTGCTTCCTGCACCCTCTTGTTCGATTGCGTTTCGTCACTGCCTTGCCAATTTGCACCCAATCCCTCGGTCTTTGCTGCCTGCTTTCGGACTCAGCCACAGAGGCGGCCTTGTGTGACATGCCAGTCTGGATCCGCGCTGCTTGCTAGCCGAGATCGTCACGCTGCTCCCTCTCTCTGCCTCCTTCTCACCCCCCCTCGGCACCTTCGAGCACTTCCTCGCTTCCTCGTGCTGCAAACAAGAAGCCAACTGGTCTTTTCGTTTGCAGGCCGGACATAATGGCATCGCCGCCTCGTATGCCGGCCGTTGCGCATGGAACAGCCACCCCAGAGGGCGCGCCACAAAGAGACAACTCCTTGTCCAACACCAACACCACAGCGACCACCACCACCATTCACCACCGTCTCCCTTCATCATCTTTCCAACCTTCTTCGCACCCGCGACAGCAAGGCGCGCACCAACACGCTTCTAGTTCCAGACTCACACTCGATGTCGACGTGCAGGTAGACGGGCGCCCGAGTCCGGATCATCAGTCCAACCATCGCCACGACCTCCATCACTCTAACCAGCAGCGACGCTTAGCAAGTTCGCCACAATCCTCGCCGTCACCCATTCACGCCCGCGGCGAAGGCGACGACGAAGTAACACTTGAGGCGTCGTACCACTCCAGCCACAGCGAACACCCCAACACCTCGGCCATGGCCACGCTCTCAGTTCACACACCTCCCGCTAGTCACCAGGCCGACCCAATGCTGCAGTCTCGCATCGGTGTCGACCACTTGGGCTCGCCCACACACTCGAACATGCCCGCGGGCAGCAGTCGAAGTGATATTGGACCGCTGCGTACAGCACTGCACGCGTCCGCCATGCAGTCGCAGGCCCAGACCCTTTCGCCGTCAGCCTCGTCGCTATCGCAGCATCCACATCTCCATCAACATTCCCTCGGGCACTCCTCGTTGCGTACACCTTCACCGCCACCGCAGACCACATATACCCAGCCTCCCGTCACATCCTCCCTCTCGCTCGTTACTTCCGGCGAGGGTTGGTCTATGGTGCCCAAGCACGCGCGCTCCGAGTCCAGCAACGGCCGCTTTCTCGCCCCGGTTGCCGAGTCTCCTAATCGTCGTTGCGGACCTGTGGAGCTCGCCGCCCTCAGCCATGACGTTCCGTTTGGCGAGCGCGCATCTCCAGCTATCATTTCCTTGAGCCAGCGCGCTGCGCGGTCTGCCAGCCGTGGCGGCACTCGTCCGCCAAGTCCGTTGGCCCTATCGCCGGCCGTGATTGACGATGGACCTAACCCATCAGGCTCTCATCGCGGTGGCCTTCGAGGATCCGACGAAGACGTCGCAAAGATGGAGCTCGATTCGACCGTGACTGATCCGTCCGATGCCAACGGCGTAGCCGCTACCGCAGCAGGTGCCCCAGCTGGCACGACTCCACTCGTCCCACCAGCAACCCGTAAGCTCTGTGTCCGCCACCAACGTATGGCCGATGAGGGTACAACTGCCCGTCTGCAGAAGGTGAGTATTATTCCGGTTCCTTCTTTCTCCTTTCCCTTTTTCCGCCCCGGCGCCTCCATTGGAATCCCCTCAAGTCTCGTGTGGAGGGTCTAGTCGCATCCACGGTAGTCAATTGTCGATGCGGGCTTTTGAGAAGCTGGATCCTAACCAAATTAGGGTAGGAACAGCTGCAGATCGAGTAGCTTGTCGCGCTTCGTCAATTTGAGAATCTTTTCTTAGAGTGGAAGTCGGCAAGCTGCTATGCGAACGTGGCGAAGAAGGCTCTGCCCCATGGGGTGTTCATTGTTCGACTCGGTTGCAGACAGACGATCATGCTATAGAGATCATGTCACACAGTTTGAAGCCTCGATCTTCCTTATAGGTCGTGTGCTATAGAAGATGTGGTACATTTTGGGTCGGATCGCTTTTGTCGTTCTTGTTGCTGGCTTATTCTTGTTGCTGGCTTAGTTTTCGCCTGACCCCAGAGTGTTGGTAGATACAGGATATCTGACACTTCTGCGCTTTTGTCTTGTGCAAACGTCTACATTTTTGCAGTCCATCGAAAGCCTTCCGCTGGCCGATCAGACCGCAGTCAACACCGTGTGGTCGCTCTTTTCCTCCTCATCGCATTCACGCCGTGCCTTGATCCTTCAAGGTATACTCACGATGTGTTGCTTCAGCCAGCTCTCGCTGCTATCGTCCGAGTTAGCGCTCGCCATTCGCATCGATCCGTTTTCGCTCTTTCCGCGCGAGGTCTCTCTCAAGGTGCTCGGTCATCTCGACGCCATGAGCTTGGGTCGAGCTGCGCAGGTCAGTCGCTCATGGCGACAGCTTGCTGACGACGATCTGCTGTGGCGCAACATGTGTGAGCAGCACATCGAGCGCAAGTGCGAGAAATGCGGCTGGGGTTTGCCTTTGCTCAGCGAGCGACGACGCCGCGTGCCCGGCCCGGCCGTGCAGCGTGGAACGCCCGAGTCGCGCGACCTCAGCTCTGATGGCTCGGGCTCTGCCGCTGCATCCACTGGCTCTCTCAAGCGTACCATCACGGCAGCTGCTAACGCTGCGGCACTGGAAAAGCACGTACGCTCCCGTGCATCAAGCCCCACTCCGTCCCAGCGCTCTCACTCCCGATCCGTGTCGGGCGTTCGCGACCATTTGCAGGCCGAGCTCAACACACACGGTAGCGGCGCAGGCCCAAGCCGCATCACTACGGGCGATTCTGATGCTCCTCCGCTCAAGAAGCAGCGCAGCGGCTTGAACGGCGAGGCCAACGCCTGCTCATCCGCTTCCACTGCTGCTCCATCATCGTCGTCAACATCATCGCAATCAACAGTTGTGCCCAAAACGCGGCCCTGGAAATCGGTCTACTGCGAACGTCTGGCAATCGAGCGCAACTGGCGTCGCGGTCGCTACACTTCGCGAACTCTAACCGGCCACACTGATGGTATCATGTGCCTGCAGTTCAACGAGAACCTGGCACATCCGGCCTTCCCCGTTGTCATTACGGGAAGCTACGATCGGACTGCTCGTATCTGGAACCTCGAGACCGGAGAGCAGCTCCGTGTGCTTGAGGGCCATACCCGCGGCGTCCGCTGCCTTCAGTTTGACGAGGCAAAGCTGATCACCGGAAGCATGGACCGGACACTCAAGATCTGGTGCTGGCGTACGGGCGCGCTGATGCGCACGCTCGAGGGTCACACCGAGGGTATCGTGTGTCTGCACTTTAACGAAGACACGCTTGCCAGTGGCAGTGCTGACAGCAACATCAAGATTTGGAATTTCCGCACAGGCGAATGCTACACACTGCGGGGTCACCGCGATTGGGTCAATGCTGTAACCTTGTGGACTGGTCCCGTCGCCAAGAAGCGTCAGCAGCGGCTGCGCGAGGCTCTTCGCGACGGCCGACCTTCGTCCTCGATCCAGGAGGAGGACCCTACAGCTGCGGGCACCTTCCTCTTTTCAGCGTCGGATGATGGCTCGATTCGTCTGTGGGACCTTGGCCTTCGCGAGTGTCTGCTTACCTTTGAAGGCCATGTCGGCCAGGTCCAGAGTCTCAAGCTCGTCATGATGGACGACGAGGCGGTGCGAAAACTCATCGGAGGCGCACCCGGCGGTCCTGGCGCTGAAGGCCAAGGGGCTGGACGCTTCAATGGTCATGCACGTAACGGCAACGCCACGCAGCCGCCTCACCAGCAGCAGCACGATGCCGCCTATCCATCGAGCATCTCCGAAGATGGCCACGACGACGATGACGGCGCCGACGTGTACCGCCGGAATCACGACCACGACATCGGTGGAGGACAGATGACTTCGCAGGATATGATGTCGATCGAAGATCAAGAGTCGTACTTTGTCAACGAGACCGGCACGCCGATGCGACAACCGCCTCGCTCGGCAGAAAACAGCAATGGCGCCGCGAGTGCTACAAATGGCATCCCCGAGCGCTTCTATCACGCCACAGCGGCCGCTGCTGGTCCGAACAACAGGCCTGCACCTGGTGGCATACGACACAACGGCGTCGCGCACCGGGCCAGACGACGCAAGATCGACCCTGCGTTGCTGCGTGTGCAGGAGCGGCTGTGTGCAGCGGGTCTCGTGGATCCGCTTCCGCTGGATGCCGAGATGGGCGATCTGGACCTGAGCAACTGGAGCAAGGACACAGGCGGGTCTTCAGGCGCTGGCAGCGACGATCAGCAGCATCAGCGTGGCAGTGGCAGCGGCAATGCCAGTGGTGGCGAGGGCCAGCGCAACCAGGCCCGGCGAGCTGCGCACTCAAAGCCGCGACCGGTGCTCATTTCCGGATCGCTGGACAATACACTCAAAGTCTGGGATGTGCGCACGGGACGGTGTATCCGCACCTTGTTTGGGCACGTCGAAGGTGTCTGGTCTTTGGATGTGGACAAGCTTCGCATTGCGTCGGCCTCGCACGACCGCACGATCAAGATCTGGGATCGGGACACGGGTGTGTGCCAGAACACGCTCGTCGGACACAAGGGTGCGGTGACCTGTGTTAGCCTCTCGGACGACAAGATTGTTAGCGGGTCCGACGACGGTGACATCAAGGTGTGGAGCTTTGCAGCCGCGCAGAGCAGCAGCAACGGTACCTGCACGGACGCTGTCTAGCCTGCCCATGCTCAAGTCTTTCGTCGAGGTGAAGGCAAGTGGTGTAGAGCGGCGACATTTCATGCAGGGTCCTGACTTCCCCGCACAGGTTGGCATGGGAAACGAACTGCGCTTCCTGATCTTGGTCTCTACGTTGTCTTGCAATCCGAACTTGGCTTGAGCGCTGTATACCGTGCGCCGCTTCTTGCCCGCTTTCCGATAGGAACTGTATTCGCTTATCTTTGATGCAGATATCACCGTGGGCGGCCAAAAAAGGGCTCTGCAAGAGACAGGATACTACTGTACTGCTGTAGCTGTGTTTGGCTTGGTCGCTGCCAAGCCCGGCGGAGTTGGGTCGAGCCACGTGGTGACCAGTCCCAACGGTTAGCGTGTTTTCCCCACTCTGCATTTCTGGCTTTACTGTATCAGCGTGTAAATTGTACACTCTTGTAGCCGCTTATCTCTTTTTTTCGTTCCGCACCTCTTTACCGTTGCACTGCTGCACACACACACACGCACTTTCTTACTTTGTGTCTGTACATGGGCTTTGACGAGACTTTGTACCTAAATCCGTTTTCCGATACAACTCTTTTTTCCCTTGGTACCTGTCCGCTATCGCATCCTTATCACACTACTGTACACTATCTCTCACTCTTGGTCCGTCTAGCTCTGTTCCCGATATTGTCTCCGCATTTGCAATCCTTTAGGCTCCTTGACACTCGCTGCTGATGCTGTGAACTTGTGGCTGCGTGTCGTTGTTGCGAGTGGAGAGGGAGGGCCTTGTCGACGCAGCGCATGGGTGCGCATGATCTGTGAGATACAGTATACGTACTGTAGTACGTGCAATGGGCAGGCTCGTGTCTCGGTAAAGATGTGTTCACGGCGAGGCAAAACTGTCGTGTGCGAGCAGCAGTGGACCTGCAGTTGATTCGTTGAGCGCGTGTCAAGGTACGCGAGCGTTGTATGCGTGGGTGGGTGTGGGCAATTTTAGCAAGAGAGAGAGTTTGTGTGAGAGAAAGAGTCGGGATGCGTCGAGTGAGGGCTGATAGTGTAATTTCAGGGTCCGCAGCTGTGTCGAGGTGTATGTTATCTGTCAACAATCCCTCGCAAGCAGTACTGTTGTGGGTCTTATCCGTTATCTCTTTGCATTTTTGGTGTGGTGACTTGTCTCTTTCCCCTCTCTCTCTCTCTCGCTCGCTTCTCGACCTTCGCTATCGGTGTCGGTATAGCCGACTCCCACTCCAATGTACCACTGTGACTGACTCGAGGCGACCGTCGGTGTCCTCATCTCGATCTGTCGTCTGCCTTAAACCCCCCCATGCTGCGATTAATGCAATATCGCTTTCACGCCTTGCAGATCAGGTGTAGTCCAGTGGCTGATTGACGGGCCATCAGCCCTAGCCAGGCATTCCAGCCTCGCAAAACACAACAACACACACACACACATACACATATGGCCAACAGCCGAGCTTTGACTGGCTTGGTTGCCAGAGATCAGTCATCCCTCGATAAGACCCCTGTCACTCTGCTCCCGTATCTCTTCGCCTCATCACACGAATGCAGGCTGACTGTGAGCAAACAAGCCCGTCGATAGTGTGACCTGAGCCCATCCTAAAAAGGGGGAAGCGAGGATTCCAGTAGTCTGTAACGACGTTCGAGCTCCCGAAGCCTTAACGATGCTCTGACCTCCGTATCTAGACGGATTTGATGTGTCTCTTGTCGCCCAGCTCCGCTCTAGGCAATGCTACTGTACTTGCTCCGCGAGAGCATCCCTGCCTGAGCCAGCCAACCTTGCGCTCTCCACCCTTTCATCTCTTGCCAAGACTTGGTTGTCTCCTCCGCTCTCCATTGTTGTTGCTCCGTCTTTTTTTCGGGGTTGAATCTCGACGAGATGCATGATCGGAACCACAGCAAAGGCATGACGGCGATTCTGATATCGTCGTGTGCCCGTACCTGCCCCACTCCGCTCTTGCCCAGCTCTTCTTGCGATTCTCCTTTTCGGCTTTACTCCCCGAAATCTGTACTGTAGCAGGTATCTTGTGCCCCGTGTTGGCCGCCTCGTGGCTAGTCTGGCATGAGCTGTCTTACTGCTATCTCTCCCAAAGAAGATCAAATGAAAGACTAGTGTATAAACAAAGTTGCCCTCGTCTTCATTCCCCGCGGACCACCGGAAGCGATATATATTTAGCAGACCGAAGCTCGATACCTCCTTGTGTCGCCCGAACTCTGAACTCGGTCCTCCTCCCCTTGTTCACTCGGTGTTGACGCCTCGAATTCGCACATCCGACCTGACGCCGTTGGCTTATCTCTGGTTTTCACGGAATTTTTTTCTCTCGAGAGCCTGGACACGATTGACACCACAAAGCCGGGCTATATAGATCTCTCTGACTTTGTTGTTTCAACCTTGACACTGCCAGCATCAACATTCGTTGCCTTGTACAGAGCTGAATAGTCGGAAGGGAGTCACACAGCCTTCGATCCGGCACACATTATACAACGATGACCTTCAACATCACAACACTGCCCGAGGGCGGGGCAGGATACGACATCATCCAAACCTCTAGCACGGATCCAACCGTGTTCGCCACGTACAAGCTCGCAGACATGGTCTGGGTCATCTGCGCCACGGCCTTTGTGTGGCCCATGATCCCAGCTATCGGCTTTCTCTACTCCGGTCTGTCGCCTAGGAGATCCGCCAGCGGAATGCTGTTTCAGTGCTTTTCGTCGATCTGCGTCGTCTCGTTCCAGTGGTGGCTTGTCGGATACTCGCTCGCATACTCTGGCGACGCGGGCGGAAAGGGCTTCATCGGCGACCTCGCACGTTTCGGACTCATGAACATTGAGTCAGCCACACCCCAAGCCTACTTTATCCCCGAAATCCTCTATGCCTTCTTCCAGCTCACCTTTGCAGCCGCGACCGTGGCCATCGCAATCGGGGGTGCCGCCGGCCGAGCCAGGATGGGTCCCCTTCTCATCTGGCAATTCTTCTGGGTCACCTTTGTCTACTGCCCGCTGGCGCATTGGGTGTGGAGCCCTCAGGGCTGGATCTACAAACTGGGCACGCTCGACTACGCTGGAGGTACTCCCGTCCACGTCGCATCCGGAACATCGGCACTCGCGCTCTCTCTGTTCCTGTCTGCACCTTGGAGACCCAAAGCCAGCCGACCGGCCAAGCTCGAGCACGGCGCGCCCTGGAATCCGATGCACATCCTCTTCGCCACTATTGTTCTCTGGGCAGGCTGGATCGGCTTCGACGGCGCTGGTGGCAACGTCGCCATCAACATTCGATCCGTCATGGCCGCCTCTACGACCAACCTTTCTGCAGCGGTCGGTGCCATGGCATGGTCCCTTGTTGATCTCTTTTACACCAAGAAGTTTTCCATCGTCGCCGCCTGTTCAGGTGCGATTGCGGGGCTGGTCGGTATCACTCCGGCATGCGGATACGTCGGACATCCTGCCGCCGCGCTGATCGGACTGGTCAACGGCGTAGCATGCAACTATGCCACTAAGCTCAAGCACATTGCCAAGTTCCAGGACCCGGCCGACGTCGTTGGCCTCCACCTCGTGGGTGGTATCATTGGTAACATGATGACGGGTCTGTTTGCCCAGGCCGACATCTCGGGTATTGACGGCGTGACGGTGATCGCTGGTGGAGCCTTCCTCGATGGCAACTGGATTCAGATCGGCTACCAGCTCGCCGACACGTGCGCCGCCATCCTGTGGAGCTTTAGCGTTTCCTTCGCTCTGCTTGCCATTATCGATCTGATCCCTGGCTGCAAGATCAGGGCTTCCGACGAGGACATCCTGGCCGGCACTGATCTGCTGGATCTCGAGGAAAACTTTCTCCTTCTTGGAGCATCCCACTCGCACGACTACCCAGAGCCCACCGACATCTTCTCCACCAATCCGGCCTATCTGTCCAAGCTGCCCCAGACCCAGACTCAGTCCGTAGACGAAAAACACTCTACTCCCCCATCCGAGTCCTCTCAGAAAGCTGGCGAGGCCGCGAGACAGACCATTACCCTGCAGGAAGCGTAGATGTGCACACACAAAAGTGTTTTACTCCCTTGCCTATTTTTTTTTTCTCCCTGCTATAAAGTTTCGGGGGGTTTCTTTTTGTTACCCTAGTTTCCCCGGTCTTACTCCAAGTCGCCTTGACGTCTTGCTATTTGGATCTGTCTAGTCTGCCTTGCACGTGTATTGCAGCATTGCAGCATTAAAGTCCCAATTTTGTCCTCAATTTGCCCGTCCCTGTTGTTTCTAATGTCACCGGCACTGTCCACCATTTTTTATTATTATACATGGCTTCATTAAGGCCCAAGCTGTGCGCTGTGACCAGCCCACACTGTTGGTTTGCAAGGGAACAAGGAGAGAAGGAGAAAAAAAAAAGGTAGAATTACAAGGGTGGGAAGGTCAAGAGTTGGAATTAGACTAGTATACTGTTTTGTCAAGCGATAGGCCAAAGGCGGGGGGGCGGGCGAGGGAGGGATGAGCAACGCATAGTGACGGACAAATGCGCACAGACAAATGCGCACAGAAAGATCTCTGCCTCGACACATACGACACACCCGACACACACGACACACAGAGTGCCATCGTGTAGAAAAAAGAGAAAAAGTGTCGCCGACGACGGAATGTTGGAATCCCCCAAAACTAGGCCGGTATCACGACTCGACGTGGCCCGAGACCGAGTCGTCGATCTGTGGCAGCTCCGGTTCGGGTTGGGGTTCAGAGAGCTGCTGTGGCGGGTTGAGCGAGCTGGATTCGTGGTGGTGGTGGTGGTGGGAAGAAGAGGCGTTGGCGGCGTGCACGACGGCCGCGACGGCCGCGGCCGTGTCCATGTGGCTCTGTTCGTCATCGTCATCGTGGTCGTCATCGTGGTCGTGTGCGGAAAGCGCTGCATCCACCGACTCGGACTCCGGCAGCAGCAAAGTCTGGTCGAGCTGCATGCTGTCGCGCATCTCCGCATCTGCATCTGCATCTGCATCTGTCTGTGTGACTGCGGCCTGGAAGTCGGTCTCGAGCGCGGCTTCGGCAGCGAGTTCAGCCTGCAGCGCCTCGGTCTGTTGTTCGGCCTGCTGGTCTGCTGCCATGGCCTGTGCGACGCGCCCGTCGATTGCTCCGTCCTGCTGGTCGGTGGTGTTGGAGTCGCTGTTCGGAGCATCGGCTGCCGAGGCTGTTGCTGTGGCTGTGGCGGCCGCGGTGGCGGTGGCTTCTGTGCCTGCTGCGCCTGCGTCTGGATGCTGCGAGTGGGCTCCTTGAACGCCGTTGGCCTCGGCCTTGGTGCCGTTGAGTGTCGATTGCTGTGCTTCCTGCTCCTCGGCCTCTTTCTTCTTCTTCTCTGCTGCCACGTCCTGCTGCTGCTGCTGCTGCTGCTGCTGCTGCTGCTGTTGTTGTTGCTGTTGTTGTTGCTGTTGTTGCGAGTTCCAGTCTGCAAGTTCGGCATTGTCCTCGTCGCCACGGAGGTTTTCGACTCTGTTCTGGGCCTCGGCCTCCGAGCGTTCCTTGAATCGGAGGTGAGACTCGTAGAATTCAATCACCTTGAGCGGACAGCGGTGGTGGCAGACGGTGCTCTCAAACGCCAGACGGTCGCCGCTCTGGAAGCGCACAAACATGCGGATCTTGTTGGAGTGGGTCTTTTCGACCGCCTCGATCTTGGCGACGATGGGGTCCCAGTCCGGGATGCGCGCATAGCGCTTGCGCATCCGGTCGATCTGGAGACTGCGGAGGTGCTGCTGCTCCAGCACCTCCTTCTGCTCCTGCGTCAGTGTTGGGTCCGAGCGGATGCGCACGATGGTCGCGTCGGCTTCCGAGTCGACCAGCGGGCCGTCGGGTGTGGGAGAGCGTGAAGGTTGGATCTCGTGCGCGCGCTTGCCTCGGCGGGAAGAGCCGGCGGCGGCGGCACTGGTGCTCGCCGATGGACTGTCACGAGCATTGGCGGAGCGATGGGCCGAAGAAGATTCGCGTGCGCTTCGCCGTCTACTGGCGCTGGAGGCAGCGGCAGCCGCAGCAATGGCCGCGGCAGAAGAGCCGCCGACCGACGACTGTCGCTTGCCCTTCTTGCCGGCCTTGGTTCCCATCTTTTTGAGCTGCTTCTTGGGCTGCTTTGCCCAGTACTCCTGAATCATCTCCTGTGCGCCACCCATGTCGCTCTCAAAGACCCAGGTGTTTTCCGAATCGGGATAACCCTGCCACTTTACAAAGTACGACATCTGGCCGTCGACCATCTTGTCGCTGTGACTGACAATATATTCGATCTCGTACTCCTCGTCATCCTCGCCGCCTTCGTCGCCGCCCTTGTTGTCGTCGTCGTCATCGTCCGCATCTTTGACGCCGGGGCTGACAGGCGCGCCAGAGGAGTCGACCATCTGGACGTCGTCATCGTCCGAGACAATCTGCGTCGCGGCGTTGGACGGGCCTGCTTGTGCAGCGACTGACATTATGTGCCAACCGCAGTGTCAATCGAAGGTTGTATGCGTATGCATTCGATAGGAAAAGGGGTGGTGGTGTGGCGTATACAGTCGGGCTCGGATGGAGAAGAACAGATTGGAAGAAGAAGAAGAAGAAGAAGAAGAAGAAGAAGAAGAAGCTGTCGAGCAGAGTCGAGATTTGAGTTGCGACATGTTCGGATTGATACAGTATACTGTAGTACATTTCGCCAGCTGCTGCTACTGGACCTGCTACAGTACTGCACTGTACAGTAATGCTCAGCTGCCCCAACGCACAGACGAGGCAGGGTTCGACGCTACTGCCGTAACTTACCACCACAGTAGTGTACGTACTGTTTAAGGCGCGTGCCGCCATTTTGACTACTGACTGCTACAGTACACGCCTCGACTGTCGACTCCAGTACAACGTCGCGAGCAAACGGCACAGGCGACGGCTGACCCGCCCGGCTGGTACAGTACTCACACTGCACCTTACGCTCGACGCGAAAATGACCAGACAGACAACTCTCACAGGCGGCGTCGCATTTGGCGTGTCAGATCATTCATCTCAATCTGCGCCAGATTAAGTTGCTACATTGATTGCGTGCAGCGACTGCCAGCCTCTCTCTCAAGCGCTGCCGTAGACTGCAAAGGAGGAAAGTTGGCATAGCCATACCGCCCATACGAGAGACACAATCGCTCTTGACGAGTGAATGCATGGGCTGTGAATTCTACACATTATATTGTATTCTATTCCAAGCATCATTGTCTAGTCCTTTTGGAGATGGTCGTGCGAGATCCAGTGGGACACGATCTGGGCCATTTCGTCCGAGTGGTGAACGCAAAAGGCGTGGGGCATTCCGATCTTGCAGTGTGTGCTGGTAGCTCTGAATCGGCCAAGGTGGTAGTTGAGCGCTCGCTGACTAGCACGATCGTTTGCCGAGCTGCCGGTCCCGTTGGCGTGGCTGTCCAGTGTATCGAGGTTTTGCGCGTCGTCCTCGCTCTCGCTGCTGGGCTCATTGATCTCGGCCTCAATCACGATTTCGCCATTGGGACGACGAATGGCCTTGGCGTTGCGCAGATTCGGGATCGAGCCCGGCGAGGAGCGATACTCGGAAACCGAAAAGCTGCGGGTGCGCATGTTGGAACGCAAACGTCCGGGCGTCGTTTGCTCTTTGCCATTCCGACCAGATGCGGAGCTGCGGGCAGCCGAGAGATTGAGCGAAGGTGGGAGATGGACGCGGTGCAGCTGCAACTCCGTCTCGACCTGCGAGCGGATCCAGCCCGGCGCCCACGAATCCATCTCGTCTGACGCCCAGTACGACCGCACGTATCCTCGTCCCTGAACCTTGTTGGCGGCTTCTTCGTCGGCGCTAAACTTGCGCAGGGTCTCGATCGTCGACGTCTCTAGACCCTGCACAGTCTTGAACTCTTCGCGAGCCATCCGCAGCGCATTTCGAACCGCGCCGGGCGTCTTGAGGAGATCCGCCGTTGCTAGCGCTGCCGGCAGCGGCTGAGCCGTAAAGAGGCTTACCAATCGCAGCAGCAGGAAGAGCGGCAGCATCGAGAGCATCAGAAGCGGCAGCGGCAGCACCACGTCACGTACAACCGGGTTGAGGAGCAGCCGGAGTCGACGCGCATTGGGCGTTCTGCCGATCCATGCCAGAGTCGGGAAGAGAAGATGGACGCCGTCGACCTGCTCTGGTCGCTTCTTTAGCGTTTCAATTGCCATCCAAGCGCCGATGCTGTGTCCGACTACGACGAGCTTGGTCTTCTCCCGGTCCGGGTACATGCGTCGGATTGCATCCACCACGGCGACCTTGTGTCTGACCTGATCCTGCAGCCTCGTTCCATAGCCCTTGGCGGCCTGCTTCTGGTTGGTGAGATTGTCGCCCCACACCGGACTGTCACCCACTGCCGGCAGTGGTGCATGCCCGCGCTGCGAGATACTCACAATCTCGATCGATGACGAGCTGAGCGACTTGGACGAGTAGATCGAGTGCAGAAAGTTGATATAGTACGACGAGAGGCCAGGGTTCCCGGGAATGAAGACCAGCACCACGCGAGGCGCCGATGCCGTTGCCGATGGCCACCACAGCGTCTGTGCGCCTGCGAAAGAGGCCACAAGTGGCAACGCCAGGTGCGAGGCCAGCGATGCAGATGCCATGCCGTTGTCCAAGGTCCTGCCTTGTGAGAGACGAGTGGAATTCCTTTCCTTTCCTTTCCTGGCCGATTGAACTTGCCTGACACCACCAGCGAAGGTGTTGCAGAATTGGGACAGTGCCGTGAGCCTCTCTAGACGCGAATCAATCTCGAGCTTAGACTGAGCAGTCCGTCAATCCAATCGTGTACAGCAGGGTTTATGGGTGTACGGTGAGGTAGGTGACACGGGACATGGGAAAGGAGCAGAAGGATGTGCGTGTCCTATGTCGCACAAAGCAAAAGTCAAAGGACGGGTGACTTTTCGGAAGCTTGGTGGAGCGGCCCTGCAGGGCAATACAGTAGCCGCAGAAACTCAGACCCATCTCAATCACCGTCATGCATATGTGAGCGCAGCTACAGAGTGCAGTACACAGTACTCGGTGGACGGAGCAAAACCTCCGAAGCGAACCGCTGCTCGCAACACTGTCAGAATTCATTGTCACACCTCTTTAGACGTGCAGGTCTTGGGTTTCTCAGGCGACCCCGCAACCCTGCCTGTCACAAATCTGATCCGTGCGTACTGCCAACTCGGCCCTGCTGCTTTGCTCCCTCCACCTTGGCGCCAATTTTTCTTTTGCCTTGGCTGTCAGAACGGCAACACTGCTGTGCAGTCAGTGCTGCTGCTGGACAGAAGGCTCAATCTCCTCGGGAACGCAGGAGAGACACCTCTTTTGCTCTGCCTTTGTGATCCTCAAGGCAGATTCTCACACACCATCCTGGCCGGCAGATCCGATCGCCCTTTTGAGCGCCATCGTGAAAGGCAGGCAGAAAAGAGCCGCCCATCCCTGGTCAGTCATCTCTGTATCTGGGTATCCACCACTTTCCTAGGGTCACGTCGGATCAGTTCTTGTCGATGTGACAGTCAAAAGTGTCCACAGAGCCAAGTGCTTTCGGTGATAGGAATATTAGTGAGGTACATCCGACATAACAGCACGGAGACAAGATATAATCTGTGACGCGGCCCTCCACTGCCTCTTGTTAGGCTCTACACCCTGCCCTCCTTGCGGCTACTGGATCCCTTGAACAGCTTGCCAAACACCGACTCGCGACGACTGTGGCGCTTCTCCCCTGCTTCGATGGACCGCTCGCCCTCATAGTTGGCGCTGCTGCTGCGGCTATTGACATCCTGTTTCTTGCCCCCACCGCCGCTTCCTCCTCCTCCCCCCAGTAATTTGCTCGTTGTCCGCTGCAACATCAGCTTGCTCTGACTGAACGATACACTACCCATAGAGCCATCCAAGTCCCCTGCAGTCACGGAAGATGGTGCAGACGTGGCCGGGGTGGATGCAGTGTGCTTGGGCGACGACGCGCCCGAGCCGATGCTCGAAGGTCTTGCCCCAGTCGGTACCGTCGCAGAAGTCTCGACTATTCTTCCAGGTGCATCCGGGCCTGCTGTGGTGGAACTCTCTGCCTGGGAATCTGATGTATGTCTGAGGCCAGCGTTGTCGAGCCTGGAGCAGCTGTCTTCTTCTTTGCTAAGGGTGACGATTTTTGCGGGCTGGCCAGCTTCTCTTTGTAGGTCGAGCACCGGTACGTCCTCGCCATCTGAAGACGAGGCTGCGCCTGCCATGGGCGAATTCCTTTCACCAATTGGCGCCAGCGTCGAACCGCCAGGATACAGCTCAGTACTGCCGTCCATCGGCCTGCCATTATCGGCGGACCCCTCAAATGACACCGACTTGCGGTGGCCTAGAGCGTCCAGCGATCGATTGCGTCGTCGGGAAAGGCTATTTTGCGAAAAGTTCTCCTTGCGAGGCGAGTCATCGGTACTGGCAAAGCGCCGTGCTAGACTCGGTACCTCATCGTCCTCTTCCGTAGCTAGAACGTGCTGTCCGTCGATTGATACCAGCTTGGTCGATCGGACTGATCCATGTGGCGACGGCAGCGAAATGACGCCGGTAAAGTTTCGGAAAGGATCAAGTTTCTCCAGGTTTGGCGTCGTGGTTCGACTATTGATGGTGCCAAAGTCCCAGGAGAGGTAGTGATGCGTCGTGTTGATCGAGGCGTTTCGGCGGCGCTCCTGTCGCGCCGCCAACGGAGGAAGGCCGGCAAGAATCGTCGTGACGAGGTATCTGGGTGGCTTGGCCTGCTTGAAAAAGCTGTGCGACAGTAGCTTGTCTGCAGTGGGCCGACGCTCCGGATCTTTCTGCAGGCACGCTCGCACAAAGTCGTCCATGACTTTGGAGTACTTGTGTGCGCCGCCGGTGCGGTCCAGACGGGGCGGCTCGTCCTGCATCGTGCGCATCAGCACCTTGACCGGATTCAGCCTCGAGTTTGGTGCTCGGCCTTGTGCCAACTCCAATGCCGTGATGCCAAAGCTCCAGATGTCGGCCTTGGTACCATAGTGCTTGCGTTCGATGACCTCGGGAGCCATCCAGCATGGCGTGCCGACGAAGCTCTTGCGCTTTCCCTCGCTCACTTCCGAGCCCGACGCCTTATCGCTCTCGCCAACAAAAACACCAACACCGAAATCGCCAAGCAGGACCGTGCCGTCCTCGTCGACCAGGATGTTGGCTGCCTTGAGGTCTCGATGGAGCCAGCCATTGACGTGCAAATAATTCAGCCCCTCGAGCGCCTGCTTGAGAACGGTAGCAATGACGATCTCGTCGAATCCTTCGGGACTTGAGAAGCGCATAATGTCGAGCATGGAGCCGCTGCTCATGAGGCGTGTTGCAATGTGTAGTTTGGCGCCCTTGACCCAACATCCACGAACACGCAGCACATTCGGATGCTTGGAGAGCGACATGAGCTGAGTCTCACGACGGAGTTCCTCTGTATCTCGGCCGTATGCCTCCAGGTCGATGATTTTGATCGCGCACGCCTTGTCCAGGGGCTTGAACACGCCCTGATGCACGACTGAAGATGCGCCCATGCCTGCAAAGCATCGAAAACGGTAACAGCACGTCCAGAGAAGCGTAAGGCGCAATATTAGAGGGCAGAGTGATCAGCAGGGGCGTCCGAACATTGGTCAAGAGGGTCTGATCCACAACAGTCTCTGGGTCGTGTCAGGCAGCGCGTTCTTCGACACACAGATGTGCTTACCAATCACGTCTCCGATAATGTAGTCGTCGCCGTTGGCCGAGTACATAGGCTGCGGACGGCGCGTGACGAGACAGAGCATGGAACGGAGATTCGTTAGTGTCAGCATACTCAGTCTTGGCAGTGTGAGAGACAAGGCTGGCGAGGGGTCCAAACACCTACCCAGTCGTCGTAGACCGATCCGATGTGCATGGCTGCCCGCATTTTGGCCATTCTGCTGAGCCCTGTGTCCTTTCCACTTGCTTCCTTTGAGGTACTGTTCCGGGGACTGAGGACGGGGGAGAAGCCAGTCTTGTTACTGGTACCAGCATGGGCGTCACTGCCATAGCCGGACGACCCGGCTCCACCACTGGCCTTTCTCTGCATGTCAACCATCTTGCGAAATAGAAGGACCTCGCGGCCGGCTTTAAGAGGTCAATTCAGAGACGGCTTCCAATGCTCAGAAAGTGCGGCGACGCGTTATCTACTGTCCGATCGACAATGACGGATCTCGATCCCTTTGTGCTATAATTTCCAAAGCATCAGACACCCGGCGTCGACCCGGCGGAGATAGGCTATTGGCGCTTGAACCTAGTTTGGTTTTCAAGGAGGCTGCTGGAGTTGATTTGACAGGTGTTTCGATGGCGTGTTACTTTTTCTGCTCTTTTGACGGAGAAAAGAAGTACGATTGAGGTTGTTGAGCTGCTTGAGATGCACGGTGTAGCCTCTTTGATCGAGAAGCTCGCGAGCAGCTTGAGCTTCGAGAAAGAGACTCCGAGAGTCAGTCCAGTATGAAAAAGCCCGGCAGGCGCAGCAGCGACAAAGCATAAAGGCAAGGACCGCTTTGTGGCGATGGTCAGACTTGTAGATGAAGCTAGGCGCCAGCTGTGGGCTCGATACTGAGCCACGATAGAGTTGAGTGATGCAATCTGGACTGCGTTGAAGGAGCAGATGAAAGTTGACAATCTGTCGCATGCGCTTGAAATTAGATGAAAGAGTGCTTGCTGGTTGCCCGAGCTTCTTTTTGAAGAACGAACGCTCCAGGCGCTCGACGTCGAATGTAGCGATCGCTGACAACACCTGTTATTGTGATGGTCGCCTCGATCGTCGCGGCGAGAAGGAAAGGAGTCGCAGCGGACACCTGTAGCGGGCTGCAGGCAATGACACCACAATCTCCAAAAGGGTGCAGTAAGGAAACTTCTCGACAAGGTCAAGTCGCGGCTGGGCCGTGAAAGGATGGGCACAGACCTTGTTGTCGCGACACCGCGGCCAGCGCACTCTTCACTCGTGCATCTGGTTGTGGGATATGAGAGAAAAGAGGGCGAGGGAGGGAAGAGGACTGGCGAGAACAAGAGCAATGTCCAGCCCGTACGTGCTGTGCTGACAGCAAGCCGGACCGGGGTCGCGAGAAGCGCCACAGATAACTTACCCTTACCCTACGACGGAGCATGCAACTTGCGACATAAGTAGTGCGTGCGTGCGTGCGTGCATTGGTTGTTTGGGTGCGCTGCTGTGCAGCCGAGAAGGCGAAACGTGTGGAGAGAGTACTGTACGAAAACACCCACCGGTGTGCAGCACAAAAGAAGCATCGAAAGAGCAAAACACAAAAACAGCACATTTACGCGAAAGTGACAAGACCGAAAGAGTGCACGTCTGCCTCGTTATTGATTCAGGGTTTTCGTAGCCGAGGGCACAAGCTGAGCAGCGAAGCAGGGCTGGGGCGGCGAGGCGAGGTTGCGGAAGTGTGTTGCATCGAAAGCAAGAGCGGTACGACCACCTCATGCAGCTGCTCTGCTTGCAGCCCGTTGTGAAGCCGAAAGGCAAATAAATGATTTCCAGCCTGCGCAAGACGTGCGACTGTCATCGCCCTATTTCACAGACAAGATTGCCCTTCCTATGATAGAAGTGTCAACGGCAGCCTGTTGCGCACCCAGCCAAATCGACAGGCTCCGGGCAGCAAGTCGCAGCATTCTGTTCTCCCTCAGTGATGTACGGCTGAGAGGAGAGACGGGCGAGAGGACCGTGAAAAGAATTGCCTAGCCCGAGTGGCAGCGTTGCCAAGCTAGGAGCTGAGCAGCGAGCGTTTCGGTATAGCCCCGAATAACACTGGCGTCGTAGCTAGGGGGCCACACGTTGGCGTGTGCCAAAGCTCAGCGATAGTCTCGCCATGGCCTCCAAATGAGGTCAAGCACGCTGGTACATCAGTTGATTGTGGCTCTCTGCGCCAAGAAAGACGTGCATGACCGCGGCCCTGTCGGATCTCTCAATTCTGTCGATTCTATGGGTCCAACCACGACGGCATCATTGTGAAGAATACCAAGTCCAGGTAACATCTGGTAGCATTTGCCTTTTGTCGAGCCAATAGGGATGTCTCGTAGAAAAAAGAAAAAGAAACTAAATTTGCACAAGCACTAGCTGCGTACAGAACAGGTGGGGGCTGGATTGGCGCGAAGAGTCAGCGGGAAGAGTTAGATGCGTCAAGGCCAAGCAGACGCAGGAATACAGTATGACTCAAGCAAGCGAAGCGCAAGCCAGCCTCGCTTCTGCATTTGGCCCCTTGGACCCTGGCTCTCCGCTTTTTCTGCACTTTATTACTCTTTTGTTGCTGTTTATCGAGAGGCTTATCCAGTCTTCACCTCGCAGTCGTTCACCGTGTTGGTGACAAAGGTAAAACTTCAAAGATGAAAGCGTCCGAGACGTCAGAGGCGTCGAAATAGAAAGGCTGACCGCAGACTCCATGAGACCATCGCGCTGCGAGGAGAGCGATAGTTATACAGTTGCCGAAAAGGAGACCGGGAACAATACAATGGTCCCGGGCCGCACATCGGGCTTCCCGCACACAAGCGGATGTCGAAAAAAAAAAGAAAAGAAAAAAAGGCGAGGGTACAGTAGTCCTGAGGGTGCGCGTAAAGTATCCATGCAAGACGCTGTGTCTGGCTGTGCGCACATCAAGATGAGCCCGCCTTTGCAGGCGTCGATTCTACCGTGGTGAATGGCCATGCCACGCTCGCAAAGCGACCTTTGTGACGCAGCGCCTCGATCCGTGCATGCATCAGACTCCTGTGTGCGACAACCCGGCGTTTCATGACCCAGGTATCTGTACCACAGCAGTCTTTGGCGATCCGTGCTGCTCCTGAGAGACAATTTGTGACGCCGAGCTTAAGCTAGGCGATCGCAACGGAACAATTCACTGCATTTTTGCAAGACACATAGTCAGCGACTCTCAGAGACTATCAGAAGCGCCTTCAAACCGACTTTTTAGCTCTCTGAAATCAGCATTTGATGCAGCAGTACTCTATTGCATAAAGTCGCCAACTCCTTGAGCCCAATGCTTTTGGCAAGGCTCAGCAAGAATGACCTACTCGAGCATGTAACATATTGTGACTGCAAAGGAGATGATATCAACAGGCTACATCATCAAGCCGAGCTTGTCTAGCAAGGCCTCGACTTGTGTAGTATGGCTAGTATTGACACGTACCCTGCTGGCCGCCATGTGCACTGCAAAGGGACTCGAACGCTTGATCGCAGTGCGCAAGATCGTAGTCGTCCGAGCACTTGAAAGCCTTGGCGTATTCAGTGTTGTTGATCGTAACGCCTTCGTTGACAGGTACTAAGAAGATGCTATACTCGGCCACATTTTGGCCATCATCGTCGATCTGGGCAGCCACGGCATGGTTCTTCGCCGTACAAACGATACCGCTATGGGCCTTGTCGAGAAGAACGACCCGTACGTAGTCTCTGACATTGATGTTGCGCTTGTCAGCCGCTTCCCTGCGGGAAAGGGGAGAAGCTACCGTGACTTCAAGTGCTAGACTGACGGTCAGTGCGGCCAGACAGATCGCTGACTTGCTGATGACCAGCATATTCCTTTCAGTGCGGTCAGGTTCTGAAATCTTGTTGCCAGTGTCGGTATGGTTCGATTTGAGCTAGACATCAACGGTCTCGGTAAAGGCCACAACTGATCAAAGCTCTTCCGCTCTTCAAGACGCTTCTCTTGTGTCTGTTTATGTAGGGATCTAGGAGGCTCACCATCGCATTCGAATGCTGTTCCAAAGTACATAGCTTCGGCACGGACGCAACTGTATGTTTCAAGACGTCTCCACCTCTATGCCGTTTCCACCGTTGTCACAGCTACCTCTGTCACAACAAAGTCTTACAACTGGTGGGACGGAGGCGATGAAGACGCAGTGCATTGTGATGACTGCTAACGTGCTTTGCGAGCATTGCTGGCTACCTGCGGCTCGCCTTGTTTCTGATTGACCGCGTCCGTATGTTGGTGGTTCTGACACCGACCGTGTGACAGAAACAAGCGCCAGTTTTGCGATACTGGCACTGAAGCTTGAGCGAAGCCATCTGTCGTACCATAGCAGCTGACCCATGACATGTTCTGGTATAAGAGTACCCCTCAGATGTCTTAAACGAGGCTGAGACACTGGAGAGAAGACAAGATGCGACACCGTCTATTAGCAGACCACAAACGGTGCCCATGGACCATCGAGATGGACGACACGCACATGGATTGAGCAACTGCCATGTGTGGCATGGGTCGGGTACCACAGCCAGGATTCCCCGTTCTCCCCGTAGGCCTCTTGGTGAGCCAAAAACAGATGAATGCCAGAGGGTGCCAAGACTGCTAAGACTGTGCGAAAGCGCCATACTCCAAGGGTATGAGCTGCTGTCGCCTTCGGCTTCCCAACAGGCCTTTGCCAGCATCGGCCGGATTCTGTTGCATCTATTATCGTCACAGACTGAGCTGATTACACAAGCTTAGTGACGTTCATTTGGGGTGAGCTGTGCCGGGCGACTCAGCATCATTGTCGATTGGATTCGAGGCTTCGATCTCCAGTGGGTGGCTCCGGTTGCCAGACCCGCAAACATCCATGGCTCAAAATTTGAAGCAGAGACAGACGGATGTCGGCATCGCTCCGAGGATCTGTGGTCTTCGAGTCTTGACCACGCATGCGCAGCGGCGACTGCAATGAGAAAGTGTTCAAGCTCGAGATGTGTCGGGAGCGAACAAGGTGGGCGCGTCGACAATCGGCTGGGTTGTCTCTGCTGGACAGAACTTGCCGGCAAAGTTGATGTCAAGCACACAGCTCCACACGCAGCTCTGGCGCTTCGGGAGAGGAGTATTGCTGTACAGTACAGCACCTCTCGCCTCCATTTTTATTTTTATTTTCGGAGGGCGTACGCCGACCCGGTCGTCGGTGTCCAACTCTGATCCAAGCTCCTGCGGCTGTCACTGCAGCAATCTTAACTTGGTCCGGTCTCGCTTCCGCACTTGCCGCCGCATATTCCAGTAACAGCAGCAGCATCACTTTTCTCACTCAACACGCACGCACGCACACACATCCACATCCACACACACACACGCACACACATCACATGCATCGATCCATTGCCATCCTCCCCCACATCTTCAATCTAAACACGACGCCCCGGCTTTGCATTACGCTCAAATCGCTAGCAGCCGCCGCCCTCGCTCACGCGCTGTGACACACAGACCCAGCTCATTCCTCTCTTCCCTTCGGCTTGTACCGCTGCCGTCTTGGCAATCTTCAACTTCTCTCGTCTTTGCCTTCTCGTCTTTGCTATCCTTGACTTGACGTTCGCAGCGACGATCTGGAATACTCTCAGAGACCAACATATTTTCAAGACAAGAGTCCTACCGTCACCTACATCGTCCTTTCCATCGCCATCGGACCATACAGGCTTGATCCCGCTGCCTCAAGCCTCCTGCAGCATTCACACAGACACAGCTTCCAGGTTCATTTCGTAGGATCGTGCCCGCAGCAGTCGCAGTGTCTAGGCGACGCCGCCATCCTCATTACCCGTGCGCATTCTTTCAGGCGTGTCTACTGGCTCGGAAACTCATTTACCTCACGCCCATCAGCCACTCCTTCCAATACGTCGGAACACCCGTGCGCCCTCATTTGTTGCCGCCGCCGCCACCCCCCCTACCCCCCCTCTCACCTAGTCGGAACACGCCGAACAGCTCGGCGCCTTTATCTGTGCATTCGGGCGACTTTTTCAATCTCCACAGTACGATTCTCTCTAGCACGGTACCGAATTCGGCTAGCCTCGCGATCCCCATCGCGGCTGGCCATCATCTCACGCCTCGCCACTAACACTCTCCATTCTTCTCAGCGAAACGTGACGTACAGGAGCAGCCGCTGCAACCGGCGCAGCCCTCGAGATATTGCGATCCCTCCCAGCACACGCCCTCTCTTCAGCCTTTCACCCGCGTCACCTCGGAGCATTTCACGCGCAGCCCGATGTCAGCTTTCTCGGAGTCTGAATAGCTCTCCTGCTTAGCCATCGTTCCCACACCGGAGTGGGTCCGACGATCTCAAAACCAGAAGGGCTCTGGGATGAGACGTGGGCCGAGATTTGACTGGACATTGGACCTCTCAACGAGCTCCCACTTCGTCATCCGTCTCTTTGTCTTCCGTCGCTACTGCAATGCTGCGTAACGCTGTGAGTCGAAGCACACTCAAGGCCGTGGGCCAGGGGGGCTCCGGAGGTTCGTCTATCGCAGGCGAATCGATGCACCCCAACCTCGGCCTACATAGTGCCGCAGCCACTGGCAACATTGGTCTGGTCAAGTTTGCACTCGAAAACGGTCAGCCGGCCAACAGCAGTCTCAACGGCATTCTGCCGCTACATGCGGCATGTTCTGGCGGGAGCGAGCAGTCGGTGCGCATGCTGATTCTGTACGGCGCCGACGTCAATGCACCGCGCGCAAAGAGCAAAGGCTCTGCGGGGCCAGGCGCGGAAGGCTCTACGCCGCTCCACTTTGCCGCAGCCAACGGTCACCTCGACATTGTCCGCATTCTCCTTGAGGCAGGCGCGCGCCCTGCTGCGGCCGATAAGGACGGCGTTGTCGCCGAAGCGCTGGCGCTCGGCAACGGCCATGATGCCTGCGCTCACCTCATCAGATCCTGGATCTCGGCCTACGGGTCCAACGGGCTGGCTGGTCTCGTGTCTTCGCGCGATACTGTGAGTGGCGATGTTGCGCTTGGCCCAGCTGGCTATATTCGTTACGCCGCCTCGAGTTCTAGCTCTGCTGGTGGGAGCGTTCCACGCACCAGCATCGGCGCCATTGATGGCATCAGTCCATCCACGACGCCCACCCGCGAATCGAGCGGGTTGCATGCGACACAGCACGGCTACCCGCAGTCTCTTCGAAATCAGAGATCATACGAGACTCTTGCCTCGAGCTCCAGCTCCAAGACCGGCACCAGTCGCTCCAACGCTCAGCTCCGCAAGGCCTCGCTTGCAAAGACGAGCTCGAACCCCAACTTGCGCGCTCTCTCTCCCTCTTCCACATCGTCCTTTTCAACTCCTGTTGTTCTGAACGCATCCTCGTCATCGGCATCGTCCCCGGCTTCCGGCCCGGCCATGTCGCTCTCGTCACAAGGGCTTTTGACTACTTCCCCAGTCAAGACATTTGCCACCCTTGGCGGCGGTCTTCCACAACAGAGTCCGCAGCCACTTCTGCCGGAGGAAGAGGCCGAACTCGCCTTTGCCACAGGCCTGGCGCCAGCCCAAAGCAGAACCGCCACGGCCGGTTCTGGCACAGCACCTGCAAACATGTCCTCGACTCTTCCGCGCGAGTCGAAGCGGCGACCCTCCCTTCCGTCAATTCTCGAGAAGGCCGCTCACCCAGCTGCATCGCTCAAGGCAGCACTGGGATCATCTACAAGCGCCAGCGGCGCAAACATGCACGCCAGCAGCACTGCTACCGGCGGCGGCTCGAATCGTTTGGGCGTGCATCATTCAGCGGGCTCCTCGCTCAGCGGCGACAGCGGTGTTGCTTTGACCCATTTTCCTCTTCCCAACAACGGTGCCGATCCGTATGAACAGGGGCCTCTGAGCCCTTCCAGGAAGACACCACGCATGTCTGGCAAACGCAGCATTTCCAACATTCTGCGCAAGGCAACAGGTGGGTCCTCGGGCCTGCCCAGCACCTCATCGACAAGCAGCGTAAATACCCTCAATTCTATCCACGGCGATGGCAGCGTCGGAAGCATCGACTTTAACTCACTCACCAAGCCCGGGCGTGTCTCACACAAGTCCTTCGAACAGCAAAGACCGCCGCCGTGGAACAGCGCCGGAGGTTCTTCGTCCCGTCTCGATCGACGTGGCACCGCAGCCGAGACACAAGGTGGCCGCGAGGAAGGATCCGACATTCCACTACCCCTTACGGCGCCATCGCATCAAACGTCATTCCCCAAGGTTCTTGCTGCCGATGCCCTGCCACACGGCTCAAGATCGAGTGTTGTCGACCACGATTCTGACAACCGGCTACGTAGCACCTCGTCATCTTCGTCGCTGTCATTGGCCGGATCCAGCTCGTCGTCGCAGCCGACGCCCTCCGACGGCTCTGTTCACGGTGCACGCGCTAGATCCAGCTCAAACGACCAAATCGCTTTCCGCGCCGGACGGGCCGTCGGGGATGGAGGAGGCCTTCTTGCCAGCGGTCGATCTGGATCGAATCGCGGCAACGCATCTCTTGACCTACTCAGACCCGCTTACTCAACGAGTGGAAGCGGTAGCGGCAGCGGTAGTCGCAATGGTAGCAGCACCGGTACATCCTTCTCTACGCTTCCCATAGCAGGACACGATCACGCAACGGCGCGTCTAGCGCGTCGGAGGTCTCAATCGGCGCGCAAGGATGAGATCGCATCTATCCATGGCGATGCAGGTGGTGGCGGCAGCTCCGAGGTGTTTTCCAGCGACGGTAGCGCCCATCGCGCTGCATCAGGCCATCGGGCACGTGCTGCAAGTACGTCGAGCTCGGTCAGCAGCAGCGGCATTCGTCATCACGTAACTTCCAGCTCCTCACATTACGACCTGACCGACGCGGATGACGCACAAGAGTTCTTGGCCCATCCGACCTCCAATGCCGCGGTCGACGATGCGGGTGAGCATCACGACGAGCACCATCTCCCAGCCGGCTTGCGCAATCTTACGGCTCTGCGACAACAAAGCAGCAGTTCCGATTTGACGGCAAACCGACCGGCGCCATCATCGATTCCGGACAGTCTTCTGGGCTCTTCTGCGGGCACGTTCCTGCAGCACCGCAACCGCTCTGGGAGCAGCCTCTCTGCTGTTAGCACCGGGTCACAGTCTAGCCAGCGTGGCGTCTCTTCGACCTCCACGCCAGCATACACGGGCGAACCTGCTGTTCGCAACTCTCCTGGTCTCGGCCCAACCTACACGGCGCTCTCAATTGCGGATGAAAACGGCATGGCACGATCGCCGAGCACGTCCGGTGCGGCTCAGATGCGCAGCACCGGTAGCACCATCAGCGTCGGTTCCGACAACCTCAGTGTCCGGCCTTCCCCCACTGTGATGCGTCCCACCGTACTCAGCGCAGCTGAGCAGGCCAATGCCATCCTCAATCAAGAGGGTCCGTACTCCTTGATCGGACCGGACGGCACGAGCGTGTCGCTCGCGGCACAGCTTGCAGCCTATGGTGAAGCTCTGGCGCTTGAGAGGAGACGAGCTGCTGGAGAGGCACGCACAGGCCCGTCACCCAGCCTCAGCACCCGAGGGAGCAACGCTGCACTGCGTTCCAAGCTGCCGAGCGTAAGCGAGGACCACTCACCAGTCAAGGTGCACGGATCCGTCGGACCGACTGAAGGCGACAGGGTCAACGAGCCAGGCGAGGACGATTCTGAACTCATCCGCGATGCCAGGTCTCCCACCATTCCGGCCACGGCCGCACAGTCGTACAATCGGCGCGTTTCGCGCCGACCCCACAGCAGCGAGGGCCGTGAGTCGGCGGCATCTTCCCGGGTCGGCCAGTTTGGCTCGGTAGGATCCGCGCTCAATCCAGTGACCAAGGGCCCGGCAACACCTGCATCGACAATTCCTACCAGCGCGACCGAGCCCGTGTCACGGTCGGGCACTCCTGGCAGTGCCGCGATTAGCACAACGCGACCGGCAGGCCTACGGAACATGTTCTTGGACGCACCCAAACTGTCGATGCACGACATGCAGAACAGTAAGAGCGGCGATGCGACGACTCGAAGTGGTGCGATTCCCCCTGAGGCCGGGGCCTCGAGCTTCTCAAGCTCTGCGCGCTCAGGCCTGGGCTCTCCGATGCTTCCACACCCGTCGGGCTCGTGGACTTCGAAGAAGACCGGCGACACTTTGGATACGGATGTGACTGGGCCGGGCTCGAGGATGACGATACGCCGTCCCACGCTGCCATCCGCGGAGGCTTTTGACATGCAGAGACGCCTGAGCGAGGATCTTTTGCGCCAGCAGAGACAGCAACGACCCCCTCCGCTGCCCACAAAGGACGTGCCCGCGACACGTTGCGAGGCGTCGCTACCGAACCTCGGCGTTGACGGCGGTTTCGATGACGCGTACACGTACGACGACGATCCCACTACGCCGGTGCTGTCCAGCAGTAGTCGAGGAGGTTTTGACATTTACGCCACATCGCCCCGCAGCGTACATCGCCATAGCCCATCCATGCCGACCGAGCTGTCCTCGTACACAACAGCAAGGCAGGGCCGCTCGCCTGCCGCAACGCTGAGAAGCGACGCAAGTCTCACACCGCCCATCCCACCTCCAAGAAAGGAGTCAATTCAAGACTCTGCACAATCGCCTGGCGCGTTCCCCTTCGCCACCAGCAATAGCGGTGGGACACTGGCCGGACGCAGTGGCTTTCTAACGCCCGACTCTGGCGGAGGAAGCTCATCTACCGGTACCTTTACTCCTGGGCGTAACGCGGAGCTGCGCTCGCCATCTACCGATGAGGACGCTCAGGATTCAACCGCAGCGGGCAACAACAGCAGCAGCAAGAACGGCCACGGCGTCGCGTCGCGATGGGACGGCTTTCGGCGGCCGAGTCTCAACATGATTCGGAGTGCCACCTCGACGTCGGCCCACTCACAATGCAACAGCTCAATTGCCGAAGACCCGACACCCTGGACCCAATACGAAGACCTTGCACTGAGCCATACTAGCACTATCGACGATCTTCGACAACAGCCAGAACACGGTTCCGGCAGTGCATCGTCATCTTCCATCGGCGGCAAGAGGGGCAGACTCGTTCGCAACCTGATCAACAACATCAAGGGCAACTCCTGAAGTTGTTGAATGGCTCTACACGCCGCCGAGGCATTTTATCTCACACAACCGCATCGACTGATTCGTGACCAGAATCGTAATTGCTCAGTCGTTCTTCTTTCCGGACATTCAACGACAATGATGTGCTGACAAAAGGTAGTCTGAGAAGGTGCGACGCAGCAAAAGAAAAGGTGATAGTGTCGTTTGAGTCAGCTAGCATCAAAGCGACATGCACCGACCGAATTTGGAAAAGACTGGTGCGCAAGCGCTTGCGCCGGTGCCTGCAGTGCTTGTGCGCTACAGGTCGGGGACTGTTGACCTGCAGTTCGCAGACCTCATTAGGTGGGTCGCGACCATCGCAGTCGCGTTAATTGCAGCACGAGATGCCTGTCGCGAACGCTCGGCCTTTACGCAGTCCCTAGTATTGTACTGTAATTAGTCTTTGCAGAAAGCCGGCAGATGTGCTCGAGCCACGTTGCATGCGTCGTCGTTTGTTTTGCATGCTTCGAGTGGTGAACGGGTCCGTAGATGCACGTTGGACTGCCGCACTCCACATCCCTTTCCCTGCACGCACTACAGTAGTCATAAGGTCTCCATTCATCGTTCTCCATCACAGCGGCCTCGCAAGTCTCCATACTTTCGCTCTGTCCCAGCTGCTTCTTGCGTCTTTGTCCTACCAGTACGGCAAAAGTTCACGATATTCCTACGAAAGGACAAAATCATCAATTTCTCTCAGTAGAGCAACATGGCCGGTGAAGAAGTAGCTCCTCGTCGAAGCGCACGCAATGCGGGCAAGCCAGCCTCTGCACCAGCTCCCGTGACAAAGGCACCTACTAAAGCTGCCCCCAAGCGCAAGTCCGAGCCCGAGCCCGAGCCTGAGGCTGAAGCAAAGCCTGCCTCGGGAGATGCAAAGAAGGCCAAAGCGGCAACTGAGCCCAGCAGCGGTGGTGGCGGAGCCGGCCAGCTCAAGGTGGGCGACTCGATCCCTTCCGGTCTGACGTTGAAGACCGAGTCCAATGATTCTGTAGACATCAGTTCGTTGCGCAAGGCGGTTCTCTTCTCTTATCCTCGCGCCAATACTTCGGGCTGTACCACTCAGGCCAATCTGTATCGAGACAACTACTCAGCCTTCAAGGATGCCGGCTACGAGGTGTACGGCCTGTCCAACGACGGCGCCGCAGCGCTAAAGAGCTGGAAGGAGAAGCGAGGATTCCAGTACAGTCTCCTTTCGGATCCCAAGCGAGAGCTTATCGGCGTTCTTACCGGATCAAAGGACAAGACAAAACGATCGCACTTTGTCATCGGTGAGGACGGAAAGCTGGGCCTGATCGCACTGAGCGTGAAGCCTCCGGAGGTATGTATTTCGTGTCTATCCGACCTTGTTCGATGTATAGAAAGCCTTGGCGAGCCAAAAATTGACCATCTTGTCCTATTTGCTGGTTCCGTCGACGTGACAGAGCTTCCAACATGCTCTCGACTTTATCGAGAAGCAGAAGTAGGGCCAGTGTGCCCCTTTTCAAGTGCGAGCAATGCTAGAAATCGTTCCCGAGTGCAGCTTGTGATGACGTGCGACACCACGAAATTCCAGTGTATGGACTGCCTGCTACCGTATCTTGACGGCATACCCCTCTCGAATAGGCATGATCCGAGTAGAAAGAGATTTGGCATCGCCTGCGCAGAGCTCTGATGCCAGGAAGTGTTGCAGCCGCCTCTCCGACATGGTGAGGTCTGACGACGGAGATGAGCCAAGACGTGCAGTTGCAAGCTGGCCAGCGAGGTTGTCGATGTCGTCTTCTTCGGCGTCCCAAGACTCTGGCGTCTCCTGAGTCGCTTTGACTGAGCCCGAACGTGTCGAGAATGTCCGTTCGTTTGTCGGTGTGGGACCAACGGAGCCGTGTCTTTGAACTTCTTCAAAAGAGGGCAAAAGGGTCTGGTCGTCCAGCAGTAAAAGACTGATAAGATAGGCAGACGTACTTGCGCTAGTAGATTCGGTCGCTGATTGCCCAAGATCTGTTGTCGCAGCCCTCGCAACCTTGTGCGAGACGGGAAGGTACATGTAAGCCTTTCTGGCTATTGCCCAGGCGCGCATCCTCAAGGTTGGCAGGAGTTGAAGCAGCACGATCCTTTGCCAGAGGTCCAGCTTCGCATCGCCATTGCTGTGGAGGAGCTGTTGAAGAATGAAGGGATTCGAGTCTCGAACCGCATTGTAGACCGTGTCGCAGAGAAGCAGCTCATCCTGTGCGCCTGGGTACAAGGCCTCCATGCGCGCGCGCAAGCCAACATACTCCCGTAATGCGGCCGTTGAGGACGAGCGATCCGAGGCTTGAGCAGACGGACCGGAGGCATACTGACCCAGTCGCGCCGCCTTGCCGCTAAGGCAGAGGGTCTGGAGCAATAGCAGCGATGCCATTTTGTCACGCCCGTGTCCTCGCCTTGCGCTCGCCAACGCCAACTCACCATGACCGATGCTCTTTTGCAGAGGCCCGATGTCCCGGACGGCACGAAGCTCTGGTTCGGATGAAAGAGACACTTGCGGGTACAGTTGCAGGATGAGAATCGGTAAGCTCGCTGACAGTTGGGGAACGTCCATGCACAGCAGGCTCAGCCAGACGGAGAGCTCGTAGACGTCGACAGCAAATGTATCGACGCGGTGGGATGCCACTACTGCCTCTCTGAGCTTTCGAACCATCAGAACCACCTGCTGCAGTTCCTCCTCAGCCCTCGACCTCTTTGTGCTGAGTGAAGGGCCGGGCAAGTATGTTCCGTCATCCAGCACCGAAAGGTCGCGGGGATTCTGCAAAACAGGCAGAACTTTGGTGGATATCTGCTCGGAGATGTAGATTCGGAACTCTTGCTGCACTTTCGGAGTAGTCAAGTCCATAGAGCCCTGGGCAAGTAGGTCTGCCGACAGCGAGTTGCCCTCATCAAGGCCCCTGGATGGTGAGGCCAGCAGCGCCATCCGATCCAGCGTTTTCCCTCCGAGCGGTTTTGAGGCGTCGCGCGTCTTTAGTCCGTTGGGTTTCGAAAGCTGGCCAAAAGGTCGCGATTCAGCAGTGTAGGTGTAATGTCTCGTGCTGTCCTTCGGGTTGTTCTTGCTCGGCTGTGCCGACGGTACTTGGGCAGCCCATCTGGAACCTCCCGGCCCCTGCGTACTCCCCAATGCATTCGCATTCACACGCCAAGAAGAGGCGTCAGATGTGTCGACATGACAAATGGCCCGCGAACGCACATCAGACGCTAGCCCAGACGAAGACGCAGCGGGAGCCCAGCGACTCGAGTTGGTACCGTTAGATGAACGTTGGGGTGTTGTTCCCTTAGCCGGTTGCTGCTCCTGGAGCCTGGCGACTCGGGAGCTTGTCCATTTCGGCGGAGGCCGCTCCGACATTGGTGTAGCGTGGCTTCGTGCTGTGCTTGAGAGCAGCGCAGCGGTCCAGCCGGGCTATAGGATGACTTGTCGTGATTCAGGCAGCCGATGTTGTCGTGCGACCTATCACGCTGACAGATGTTGAGCGTGTAAGAAAACGGAAAAGGCCTGGAAAAGAAACCCCCAAAACGAATTCCGAACCCCCCCCCAACGCCCCCCAACACCAAAAACAAAAATAAAAAAACAAGCCAAGAACCCGGCCTCCGGGTCCCCCCCGGGCCAACATTGCCCGAAACCAAAAAAAACATGGACCCTTCCTTGACCCAACCCAAGTAGCCTCGCGAGAGTCATCACGTCTCTACTTTGTGATCACGAAACCTTTCACGCTTTCACTGCACTGCGATCAGTATTCAGATCGCGCTGGACTTCTGAACGATGCCGGCCATCACCCCAGGAATGGCTAAGCCAGACGCGCTCGGCGGTCTCAACAGGCCAACATCACGCCTGCCATTATCAAACAGTGGATCTCCGAACCTCACTGCCGGCACTGCTACACTCTCACCCCAGCCCCTGCCACCTTTACCACGAATTAGTGTCAACCCTGACACATTGAAAAGGATCTCTGAGCCAGTCAAACGCATCCAATCGGAGCAAGATGTGGCCAAGTGGATCCAGTCCGAAGCCTATGCCGTTTACACTCTCTTTCTCCAGCGGGTTTGCGAGGCCTGCGTGGGTAAGCCAACACGTCTACCAGCTCAAACTAGCGGAACTTTAAATGAAGTGATGTCCTCTTCGAATTCGGCAAGACCGGCAAGACCCACGTCCATCCAGCGATTAGCTGCTTTGCTCTACAAACTGGACCGTTGGACCGACGAGATCCAGCCACATGACAAGCCGCAGAGGTTCGGAAACCTGGCATTCCGAGACTGGGGTGCACGACTAGAGCAGAGCGTCAACACGCTACACTTTGAGCTTCTGCCAGACGAGCTACAGCCATTCACAGTCGAGCTTCGTGCCTATCTGCTCGACTCCTTCGGGAGTTTCACCCGTATCGACTACGGCAGCGGTCACGAGTTCGCCTTCTTCGCTTGGCTAGGCTATCTATACCGTCTCGGCTTCTTCGATGACATCTGCACACCGAGTGGAGATGGTTCAAGTGGACAGAAGCATGTCGAAGGCAGCCTGGCTTTGACTATTCTGCCTACAGCTGCCGAGGAGAGCATCGGTCTCGAGATCTTTCCGCTGTATCTGCAAGTCGTCTGGAGACTGCAAGACCGCTACGGTCTAGAGCCAGCAGGGTCGCATGGCGTCTGGGGCTTGGATGACTTTCAGTTCATTCCCTACGTCATTGGCGCTGCACAGCTGCGATCGCAAAGCAGCCTTCGGCCCCGTGAAATTGTGACGGCGTCGACTTCGCAACAGATCGTCTCGAGTCTGCCATCTACTCAACCGGCCACATTGATCTCGCATCCACTTCAAATACCTTCAAAGCTGATGCATGTCTCGGCGGAAGGCACGAAAGGCGAGCATGGCGATGTGGTAGTACCAACTCTGTACTTGGCGTCATTGCTTCGTATTCAGGTGCTCAAGAGAGGTCCGTTCCACGAGCATTCCCCGCTGCTCTACGATATTTCCACGTCGGTCCCAAACTGGGTCAAGACCTACACCGGCATGCTGAAGATGTATGCTGCCGAATGTCTCAACAAAAAGGTGGTGGTGCAGCACTTTGCCTTTGGTTCGGTGGGGTGGGTCTGGTCCGAGACGCCTTACGAAAGTGCGGGTGGCATCGGAACGGGCAGCGGTAGTGGAGCAAGTCAGTCGTCAGCCAACATGTCGATGGGACCCAATCTTGGCGCGCCGACCGGCGTCCGAGGCGTGGGTCTAGCGCTAGGCGGAGCTAGCGGTAATCTTGGCAGTCTGGGTGTGCCAACGACGCGGATCACGGGCCGAAACAGTCCAGCACCAGGTGGCGCACCAACCCCGCCCCCGCATCACCGACAAGGCCCCGGCTCGACTACCGTCGCTGCACCCGTGCCATCGTATGCTGTGCTGAACAGGTTCTCGTCGTCGGCACGTCCATCTCCGACAGGCACGCCAGTGTCGGCTTTAGGAAGATCCGCCGTGCCCGGCGGACACACTTCGCGACCTGGTACGCCCGGAAGAGCCCCATGCCCATCTGCGGGCAAAGCTCCACAAGCGCCAACAGCGGCGCCATGGGCCACGGCGGCATCCTCAGCGCAGGCGCAAGCGCCTCCGCCTGAAGGCGACCAAAAAGCAGATAAGCTCTAGCCTCCGGGGGCCGACCACTCGTATTGATCGAGAGCCATGCCATAAATGAATTCTGTTCACGCTACGCAACAAATCTACAGGCTGCGGTCTTCAAGTACTCTGTGACTATACAAAGTGGCTCTGACAGGATGGATCGCTGGTATTACAAAGTGAGGTCGAAACTAAGAGATATAGTAAAAGTACATGTTTGAGGTCGGTAAGTGATCAACAAAGAGGCGAGGCACGACGCGAAGAATGAGACCTGGACTACCGGTCGTAGTCAAGGCAGTCACGGTAGGATACCAGCTCAGCCTCCACGTCGCAGAGTGACTTTCATCGAGGAGCGGGCGCTGGTGTCCGGATCGGCGTGGGACGGTTCTGGACTAGCCGAAGGTGTATACTGACGGAGGCGTTCGGCGCGGTCGACGCCAGCGGGTGGAGGGTGCGGCGGATAGTCGTCTGCGTATCCATAGGCACGACGGGAGACGGATGAGCGAGATGGGGGTGCCACGTCCCGCTCCAGTTCGCGGTAGTTTGCCGAGACGGGCGGGGAGGCGCCTCTTGGAGCGCGGTCAGTGGGATGATACGGCGGGTAGTCTCGTGGTTCTCGCACATCAACGGGATCTGGACGTCGGTAGGGATCATCTCTCTCGCGAGGAGGCAGCGACGCTGCATGGCCCGGTGCCAGAGGGAGTCCTGGCGGGGCAGGGTCGTATAGCCCGCCAGCGCTGCTTCGTGGGAAGACATCATTCGCCTGAGTTTCGGCCTCCAGTCTCTCGTAGAGGATTGCTCGCTCGAGTCGCATGCGTTGGATGTTTCGCTTGATTCTCAGCGTCTTGAGATGGAGCTTGTCGTTCTCAACTTCGATCTCGCGCACCTTTTTCTTGAGCTCCTTGTATTTGAGACGGTATTTTGCTGCATCTCCCTGTATAGCCACAGTCGACGAGTATGCCTTCGACTTGGTCTTGACGGGCAGAGTTGCCGGTGTTGGTGCCGACATTTTGGCGTAAGTCTCGGTATCTGTGAGAACTCAATCGGATTGATGGAATCTGAGGTTTGCGTGCGTTGAAAACTCGGCGGGCGGCAATGGGCTGGTGGCTGAACGCTGGAGAAGAGCGCAAGTTTGCGGGTGGGAGTGCCGGCGGGATCGACTCTGACGGCAGGACGAGAGAATAAAGAGAGGATGAATGAACACGACCTTGTGTGTCGAGGGTGGATGGTCAAGCTGGGAGCAATGCGCCAATGACGGTTGAGAGGCAAAGATCAAGAGAGAGCAGTAGGGCTGGTGGATCGTGCTTCAATTGAGATGCGACAGGCTATGGGCACAGTCAAGGTTCGCGATTGCGTAGGTATTTGTTGCGTGCAGACCGCTCACCGCGTCGGCGGGCTGCCTTCATACGAACCATTCAGCACCCGGCTGAGGCGGTACAGCTACTGTACAGTAGTAGTAAGTGCATGGTCCACAGCTCAGCCAGGATGTAAGACTCGGAAGTCGTGTCGAGCCGTGCAGGCCGCGAAGAATCATTGACCTTCATCATGCGTTTGAGCTGTACTGTACCACCTCCCTGCCACTCTCGCCTGGGATGGAACGCTCTACAGACTACGATACTGTACTGCACAGTACTTGCTGTAGATGCGTGCATGCAGGCCAATAAATACAATAATATTTGCTCTATTCGGCCTCACGTGAAATTCTATTCGACATCCTTGGTGGATATGTGCCTGTCTTTAGAAGAAGCATGCCACACACACAAACCGCACGCAGCGTCTGCTAGATCCCAGTCATGCAAAGTAATGACTGACTCGCGCCGTGGCCGGAAAAGAAAAGAAAAAAGTTGCAATGAAGTACAGTACGGTAGCGTGCAACACGACACTGACTCCTCAGGCTGGCAAGCTTCAGCTCGCACGCGAGCTTGACCAGGCATACGGCTTCTGCACAGACCTCGTACTGCTCGATACCGTCACGACCACCACCACGACCACCACCACCACCACCACACACCCTAGTCATCACCCTGTTGAACCCGCAGAGCAGAGAGAGATACGACAGCTCCCTCGCTCACTTCTTCAGCATGTCGGCCCCGCACCCAGTTTCGTCTTCGGCCGCGCCGCAAGACCCCGTTCAGAACCTTACCGACGGTGCTAAAGCTATCGACCTCAACCAGCAAGAGCAGCAGCAGCAGCCGCAACAACAGAAGAAGCAGCAGCAGCAGAACCAACAACAAAAGGGCGAAAAGAAGCCCAAGCAGCCAAAGAAGGATGGCGCTGCCGATGGTGCTCCCAAGGCGCCGCTAGAGTTTACGCCCAAGCCCGCCTACTTTGACCACCGTATTGCCATGTTTGAGAAGCTCAAGGCAGAGCAGGATGCCGCCTTTGCTGCAAAGGCGCGGGAACCCATCACCGTCACCATGCCCGACGGCTCACAGCGTGAGGCTACCTCGTACGAGACCTCGCCCATGGACGTTGCCAAGGCCATCTCCAAGTCGCTCTCGGAACGCATCGTCATTGCCAAGGTCGACGACCAGCTCTGGGACCTCGAGCGTCCCCTCGAGACCAGCTGCAAGCTCGAGCTCTTCGACTTCGAGAGCCCCGAGGGCAAGCGTGTCTTTTGGCATTCGTCCGCCCACGTCCTCGGTGAGGCTTGTGAGAAGCACTACGGATGCCACCTCTGCATCGGTCCGCCCACCGAGGAAGGCTTCTTCTACGAGATGGCCATGGGTGACTCGGGTGAGCGCATGATCACCCAGTCCGACTTTGGTGCGCTAGAGACGCTCGTCAAGGGCGCCACCAAGGAGAAGCAGCGCTTCGAGCGTCTGGTCGTCACCAAGGATCAGCTGCTGGAGATGTTCCACTACAACAAGTACAAGAAGCACATCATTCAGTCCAAGATCCCCGACGGCTCCTCCACCACCGTCTACCGCTGCGGCCCCATGATCGACCTCTGCGTTGGCCCGCACATCCCGCACACCGGCCGCATCAAGGCCATGACCATCCTCAAGAACTCGGCATCCTACTTCCTCGGTGACCAGGCCAACGACTCGCTCCAGCGTCTCTACGGTATCTCGTTCCCCGATGCCAAGCAAATGTCCGAGTACAAGCAGTTCCTGCTCGAGGCTGCCAAGCGTGACCATCGCAAGATCGGCAAGGAGCAGGAGCTCTTCATGTTCCACGAGCTCTCGCCCGGCTCGTGCTTCTGGCTGCCACACGGCGCCCGCATCTACAACACCCTCCAGGAGTACATCAAGAGCGAGTACCGCCAGCGTGGGTTCGACGAGGTCATTACGCCCAACATGTACAACTCGAAGCTGTGGGAGACGTCGGGGCACTGGCAAAACTACAAGGACGACATGTTTTCGCTCGGCGTCGACAAGGAGACGTTTGCCCTCAAGCCCATGAACTGCCCGGGCCACTGTCTCATGTTTGCCTCGCGCGACCGCTCGTACAAGGAGCTGCCGCTCCGACTGGCCGACTTTGGTGTTATTCACCGTAACGAGGCTTCGGGTGCGCTCAGTGGTCTCACGCGTGTGCGCCGATTCTGTCAGGACGACGCCCACATCTTTTGCATGTCGAACCAGATCGAGCAGGAGATGGCCGGCTGCTTCGACTTCCTCCAGCGTGTCTACGGTCTGTTTGGCTTCACCTTCAAGCTCGAGCTCTCGACGCGGCCGGAAAAGTTCCTCGGCGACATCGAGACGTGGAACGCAGCCGAGGCACGACTCTCGGCGGCGCTCGACAAGTTTGTACCGGGCAAGTGGGAGCTGAACCCCGGCGACGGTGCCTTCTACGGTCCCAAGATCGACATCACCATCTCGGACGCCATGCGCCGACACCACCAGTGTGCCACGATCCAGCTCGACTTCCAGCTGCCACAGCGCTTCAACCTCGAGTTCCGAACCGCCTCGGGCCAGGGTGCCGAGACCAACGTCGAGCGGCCCGTCATGATCCACCGTGCCATTGTCGGCTCGCTGGAGCGATTCATTGCCATTCTCACCGAGCACTTTGCGGGCAAGTGGCCCTTCTGGCTCTCGCCGCGCCAGGTCCTGGTTGTGCCTGTCACCACCTCGGTGTACGGCTACGCCAAGGAGGTTCAGTCGACGCTCTGGAACGCCGGCTTCTACGCCGACGTCGATCTCTCCGACAACACTCTGCCCAAAAAGGTGCGAAACGGCGAGATTGCCCAGTACAACTTTGTCTTTGTCGTCGGCCACGAGGAGATGGAGTCCAAGTCGGTCAACATCCGAAACCGCGACGACGTCAACCAGAAGGGCAAGGCCGAGACCATCGACCTCCAAAAGACGCTCCAGATGCTCATCTCACTCAAGTCGGAACGTAGACTCGAGAACAAACTCATCTAAATGCCCAGGTAGGCCTCTACGCGCACACGCACACACATCCCTCGTCCATCCGTCTCAGCTTGCAATCATATAACAAGTTACGGCATCTGTGCACAATTTCCCTGGCTGTCCGAGAGAGAGGTATCTTGTGATTTCCAAAAGAATCGACGTGGAAGAGTATGATGCACAAGAAAGTGAAAAGCGCTGATAGCGCCGCAGGTATGCCGGGGCCTATGGGGTTGTGGTATCTGCAAGAACAAGGAACACGGCTTGTGTAAGCGGCAATTAGAAGAGTAGACCGCCAAGGAGCATACCACCGAGCAGGGGCGCCGCCATGCCACCATAAGGACGTCGATAGGGGCCGATGGGGCGGGAGTAGGGTCCGTAGGCACCATACGGGCCGTTGACCGTCTGGTAGGGACTGTAGCCGAGAGTTGCGCCGCCGCCAAAGGCGCCTGGAGGTGGTGGCTGGGCAAAGATCTCGCGACCCTGGGCATCTCGACCGATCAACTGAGGCTGACCAGTCTGGGTGGCTCGGTTGAGAGCCTGTCGAAGCTGCTGGTGCTGCTCCCATGCGCGTCGCTCAGCCTCCTTCTGAGCCGCGCGTTTGGCTTCGCGCTCTGCATGGGTGGTGTTGGTCATCTTGTCCTTGAGCGATCGACCGAGTTTCTTGAGGCCCTTTGGGTTGTCGGTGCCCTTGCTGGTCGACGAGCCCGCGGCAACACCGGCTGCTCCTGCGGCGTAGCCAGAGGTCGAGGCTGCGTGCTTGGCTTTGGAGGTTGAAGTGCCGGCATGGTCATCCTCGTCGTCGGTGTCGTCATGAACGATGCGCTCTCGCTCAACACGCTCTCTTTCCTTGCGCACCTCATCCGGATGCTCGGACTGATATTGAGGGTCGTCGAGAGGGTGCATCCAGATGGATCGAGGCGGGCTCGCGAGCGTATCGACGAAGAAATTGTGCTGGGAAGAGGGGTCCCACTGTCGAATCCATCCCTTGGGCAAGGGTCGCAGCATGTCCTCCATCGACTTTCGAGCTTGCGCCGCCTCATTCTTTGAGGGCACGCCGAGATGGCTCGAACCGGTGGCGGCAGTGCTAGTACCAGTGGATGAAGAGGCCTTTGCAGTCTTGGAAGCTCCACTGACTTGGTCGTACGACGGTGGAGCGTCGGTGTGAGGAGCTGCCGAGTTATTTGAAACCATTGTGGATGAGGTTGTACGGTGGTGCAGTCAATCGAAGATGGTCGTAATGAAAGAAGGTAGGGTTTGTGTGCCGTTACATGCAAATATACCTAGCAGTGTCGATAGGTCTGCGCGAACTTCGACGAATTGGACTGCGAACGGCAAGAGGCAACAATGGCGGCTGAGGGTCCAGGAACGCCGCTCATTGCCTTTGACCTGTAGTGAGCGAGCGCGGTACAGCAAAGTATATGCACGGTGAGGTGAGGCTTGGCGGCCGTTCAAAAAAGCAGTGCAGCGCAGCGCTTCGAGGCCACTGGAAAGTGGAGGCAGCCTGTCTCAATTTGGCTCGGCCTTCGCCATGGCATGGCCACATAGCCACGTTGTCCTATGTTTGCCACCGACACATCGCGTGTTTTATCTTTTGTTAGGCCATATAGACACTAGAGTTGTCAGATCGGAGACTGAAGAAGGTCAGAGATTCGACACTGGCTTCGCAAGGCTTCTGGCGGAACCCTGGCCGGACCCCTTAGCGCCGAAGCAGCGTCTCCGAAATAGCCGTGAGAATGCGAGCTCGACTCTCGGACGCGCTGCAGCACGCTTTCTCGACTCATGACCCCGCGCAAGCGCACAGTCCTCGGTCACTGACACAGGTGACAGGTTGAGCATGCGCTACTTTGTCTCTTGACCTCGAGTAGGAGTCCAACGACCTCGCCAGAGTGGAAGAAGCGGTCCTTGTTGGAAACATTGCAGCAAGCTCAGTGGCTGGTCGTCCTGGCTTATCGGCACCTCGGACGCCGTCCGCGGACGGAGCTTTGCCGCCGCCGCCGCCTCCTCCTCCTCCACCAGTCCGCCAGCCTTACGTGTGTTGCTTCCATATGGCCAGTTCTTCCACCCCACGCTGAGTCCTTCTTACCGACTCTGAGCTATTGCCAGGGCGACCGACGGCTCCGCCTCGTCACATGTTCTTCCCTTCGTTCGCAGTTGTGGTTAAAGTGAGCTCACCCCTTGTCTACGGTTGGAGTCGCATCCCCATTCCCAATCCCAAATCTCTTCAACATTAATAATTCTCGTAAATTTCGCGAGCAGCCTTACTCGGTTCTAGCACCACCATTTAGTCTCCGCTCTTTTCGCCGGAGTACTGTACAGTACTGTAGAAGCATCTACGCACTGGAAAATTTAGAGTGTAATTCCACGCGCGTCATCTACGCTGCCACCCTGGTCACAATTTCACACACAACCTCCTCCTCCCTCATCACCTCGTCACAGCTCTGTCTGTGTTGCGCACATACCCTTTCATTGTGACCGATTCCCATCGTCTCTGCTCAGTCAATCTCCTCTTCAGTGTCACTTCATAGCAGCTAGATTCAGCCGGGCCTACGCGTTGTACCCGAGACTCTCTCTGCCACCATATCTGATCAAGCGGATCAGCCAACACAGTCCCGTTCATCATGACGACTGGCACTACCACGGCAATCGCAGAAAAGGATCTGCAGTCCACCTTGCTGCGCACTTCGGTCATCTGCGCCTCGTCCATTCAGTCGCTGCGGGAGCCCGCGCAACCCACCATCTTGCCGTCTGCTTCCTCTTCTTCGCCTGCTTCTTCTTCCCTGCCGGCACCGAGAGCCGACGAGCTCGCACAACAGATCACCTCAGACCTCTCGCAGCTCCTGACTCTTGTGCAAAAGCATACCACGAGCTTAGGCATTGCGCTCAAGCCCAGCTCAAAGTCCAGCTCGACCACCGCCAGCAGCAACGGCGCAGAGCCCGCTTCCCAGGACGATGATACCTTCTCACCGCTGTCCGGGCTTGACACCAAGTCTCTCGAGGCTGCCCAGGCCCAGATCGTCTCTCTAGGCTCCGACATCATCCCAAAGCTAGTGTTCCTCTCCAAGAAGGCATGGAAGGACCGCGAGGTGTTCCAGAAGCGGCCCGACAATTCAGCCCAGGATCCAGCCAAGGTTGAGGAGCGCCGTAAACTCGAACAGATGGCCAAGGAAATGGGAGCGCAGATCATGACCGCTGATCAGCTTGCTCTTCCCGCCTCGGAGCGCGACGACCTCGTCAAGGTACTCGAATGCTCGCTCGGCAACTCGTACGCTCGCGAAATTCGATCTGCCGTTGAGGACGTCATTGGTGGCATTGCAGATCTGTTTCACTCTCTGCTCGACAATCGTGCCAGGAAGGCACTCCAGAAGGCACGCAGTGCCCGAGACGAGGCCGATGGTATCGCTGTGCCGTTCTCGAAGAAGGTCGACGCATCACCGATCGCGTCGGGCAGCGTTGCTGAGGCCCGCAGCCGGGTGCTGGCAGCAAACAACCTGGTTTGGGAGACTTGCGCCAAGTACATTGGCGAGCGAAATGCTGATGGATCGCCAAAGACGGTCACATCGGTGGCTCCCAACGGCGTGCGCACCAAGGTCCACATCACGGGTCTGAGCAGGAACAACCTCGAGGCATCGAAGCGAAGCTGGAACAATCGCGTCGAGCTCATGCGCGACGGTCTCGAGGAGCTCCGCGCTGGCACTGAGGCAGATGCCTCCAGTGCAGCTGTGCATGCAGAGGACGACGACGACGACGACGACGACGAATTCTCCTTCCCCGCAGCCACACCCCTCTCGCCAGAGCAGAAGGATCGTCTTCGCAAGATGTCGAACCTTGTCAAGATCGGCAACATGGCCCACGAAACCATTCTCAAGTGTATCGTCAAGGCCGGATCAGCAGCTGATGCCGCGCTCGACCTCGACGAGATCGAAGAGCTGGGAAAGCAGCTCGAAGAAGCTCAGGACGAGCTCGTGGCTGCCTGTCTGTATGGCGAGTCGGACGCCGGACTTGATGTCAAGATGTTCGACAATGATGCCGACGAAATCGAAGATGCACACGACGAAAACGACGATGCAGACCTAACCGACGAGCAGGCAATCGAGAAGGCCATTCTCAGAACCCTTGAGAACTACGTGCAGGCCGCCGTCAATCTCTCGGCTTATGCAACGGACCGCGATGACCTAGTCGAAGACGTCAATATCGCTTGTGCTACCGACGAGGAGGGTGACTTTGCCACCGTTTTTGATGCCAAGTTTGCGCGTCTAAGCAAAGTGCTCGGAGCCGCCAGCTCTGACATTGTCCTTCGTCGCTCGGGCTCTTCCTCGTCTCCATCGACCTCCTCCGCCGCGGGTCGACAGCCCAAGACGGTGTCGGCAGTGCCTCCGCAATCCAACGACGCGTTCAAGACCGAAGTCTTTGTTCAAGAGCTGCAAAACCTCGCACAGCAGCTCGGAGACAAGGTCGCGATCACTGACCGCCTCATCGCCGAGCAACTCGACCTGGCAGACCCGCTGAGCTCGATGCGTGACGGCTACATCCTGCCTACATTCAAGGACGTCTGCAGCGCAGACCACAAGGCCGATTCGCCTGAAACTGCACCTGACGCCCCGTCGCTCTATATGTGCGGCAACTCTCTCGGCCCGCTGTCCAAGCTGACCAAGCACTACCTCGAGCAAGAGATCGAGGCCTGGGGACGCAAGGCGGTGTTGGGTCACTTTGAACATCCGTACGGCAAGCCGTGGACACAAATGGAAAAGCGTGTGGGCGAGCTGTCGGCCAACATTGTTGGAGCCAAGGAGAAGGAGGTGGTGGTGATGGGCACGCTCACGGGCAACCTGCATACCATGCTTGCCACCTTCTACCGCCCCGCGACCAAGCCTTTCGGCGTTCAGTTCCACGGCGATGTCGAAGCCGCCAAGAAGGCAGGAAAAAAGGTCAAGCACAAGATCATCTTTGAGCAGAAGGCGTTCCCTTCGGATCAGTACGCGCTCGCCTCTGTCATCGAGCTCAACGGCTATGACCCGGCTACCTCGCTTGTGCCGCTCAAGCCCAAGGGCTCAAGCAAGACGCTCGAGACGGCAGACATCCTGGCCACGATCGAGGAGATGGGCAAGGAGGGCGAAACGGCGCTGATGCTGCTGGGCGGTATCCAGTACTTTACAGGACAGCTGTTTGAGCTCGAGAAGCTCGCGGCCAAGGCGCACGAGTACGGCATCCTCTTTGGCGTGGACCTGGCCCACGCGTTTGCCAACGTGCCACTGGCTCTGCACGACTGGGACATCGACTTTGCGGTGTGGTGCACGTACAAGTATGGTTCTTCGGGTCCCGGAGGCATCGCCGGTGTCTTTGTGCACGAAAAGTGGCACGGCAAGGAGGCTGCCGCGGGGGGCGTCAAGGCACAACTCACGCGACCGGCAGGTTGGTGGGGTCATGACCGCGTGACGCGATTCACAATGCCAGACGCATTTGTGCCGTCCGAGGGCGCCGAGGGATGGCAGGTGTCTAACCCGAGCATGCTTGATATGGCAGCGCTCAAGGGCTCGCTCGAGACGCTTCACAAGGCGACGCAGCTGGTGGACAAGCTGCCTACGGCCGAGGAGGGCAAGGTGGGCAAGGGTACCGTGATGCCATTGCTGCGAAGCAAGAGTCTGCGTCTGACGGCGTACCTCGAAACACTGCTACTGACGCCCGGCTTCTTCCCTGATGGCTTCGACATCAACATTGTGACCCCACGCGACCCACTGCAGCGTGGCTCGCAGCTGTGTGTGCGCATTCCCGAGCCCGAGAAGAAGCAGGCTCCAAAGCCCGCCGCGCAGCAGACCGACAAGAAGCAGCACGACGGCAAGGAGGTGCCACCGCCGATTGACGGAACCCGCCTGATTGCACGAGCCCACCGCCGAGCTGAGAAGCAGCGCGGCTTGGTGGCCGACATTCGACACCCAGACATGCTGCGTCTGGCGCCATTGGCTCAGTTCTCGACCTTTACCGATGTGTGGCGAACTGCCGACGTGCTCCGGAAGAGCATTCTGGACGAGGTCGAGGCGCAAAAGACGGCCTAGATGGCTGGCTGACATCTTCGACATCGATTCCGCATCCGTTTCCTGTCACCGTTCCCTACCTGTTCCGCTAGAAACCCCATTCAATGCATTCACACTGGCTTTCATTTCTCATGTGGGTCGCTACTGCAGGCGACCAACTCGGGCTTGACCTTCCACTGTTCCATACCGAGGTCGAACAGGGCTGTCGTTTGACTCGAACGTCGGTGACGGCATCTCGAACGCAACGGTTGAGGCTTACGGAGAGGCCAAATTGGACCAGATTTTGCGAATAGCCGACCAAAAGTGAGTGTGGCCGGTATGTATCGGAGGCAGGCCAGTGGACGATATACGGGTACTGTACGTGTACTTTATAGTAGTGCATGACAGTGGGCGTGTCCGGCTATTTGCCCGCTTAGGTTGCCGCGCCGTGCTGGTGTCTAGTCTGGTCTAGTGCCTGGGTGGAGCCATGCGGAATTGCCCACATGAAGATGATCAATCACGTCAATCACGCCTTTGGCCCTCCTCCTCCCGCGTCTTGCCTCGAGTCAGAGCAGAGCAGGCCTCCTGTTTTGTACTGTACTGTGCTGTAGCGCATGCACGTCGACCTACCGTCCTCTTGCTTTCAGAGCCAGAGCGGACAGTTGGGTCGTGCACTTGTGCATATTCACCAATTCACCTTCTTCCTCGTCTGACCGTTGCTAGGTATTCCTATCCTAGCCCAAGAAGGGTGACTGTCTATCATTCACCTCGACCTTCTCCATTTCTGCCTTCAGCTCGTCCACAAGCTTGACATCATTCCTCATCTATCGAGCTGTATCTGACCCCCTTGTCTCGACAAAAAGTCAACAGTCTCAACCTCTACGCTTTCCGAACGCCAAACTTTACTCTCGAGCTTGCTCAAACCCGGTCAAGTGGCAAGCTTGTTTATCACACCGAGCACAGTCCTCACTCCAATCAACAATTGCGCAGCCTGCTACTTTTACGCTTTAGGATAACTCGCATATAAGACAGCATCTCGTCGGCCTCGTCTGCGGCGCATGAAGCTTTTCTCCGCATTCGCTTTACCGTGTCGTGTTCCGCTATCACATTTCTCTCGTACCCGGACACCAACACTCGCCTCTACGTCGGCACTCAAATCTCGAACCATTATGACATCGAATCCTTCTGCAGGCGCCAACTCGCGTTGGACCAAGGAGCGGGCGTCTCGTATCCATGCCGAGCTAAACCAGGGTGTTGATGTGTGGACGCTCTTCAACCCGGTCGTGTTCCCCACCGCAATCAATCTTGGCCAGGGCTTTATGAACTGGTCACCTCCTTCGTACATTCTGGAGCCTCTGACGGAAGAGATGCAGAAGCGCGTAGATCTGCATCACTACAGCCACCCCAAGGGAAGGCCTCGTTTGCGCCAGGCACTCGCCGACTTCTACTCTGCGTCCTTCCGGTTGCCTGAGGGCAAGCAGCCAGGCGCTGACAACTGGAGGGCATCAAGCGAAAAGGACCTACCGAAGCAGCGTCCCGACATTGGCAGAAAGCTCGACACCGAGACCGAGATGCAAGTCACCTCGGGTGCCAATGGAGGTCTCTACTCGACCATGGGCGCCTTTATCAACGACGGCGACCGCGTTGTCTGTATCGAGCCCTTCTTTGACCAGTACGACGCCGAGATTGTCTTCCACGGTGGTATTCCCCGCTACGTGCCCCTTCTCCCGCCTTCTTCGTCGAGCGGCGAGCAAGGAAAGAGACTCGAGTCGTCGCAATGGACAATCGACATGGCGCATCTCGAACGCGAACTTTCGCACCCAGATACCAAAGCCATCATTCTCAACACCCCGCACAACCCCGTCGGCAAAGTCTTTAGCCTCGCTGAGCTGCAGCAGATCGCCGCGCTCTGCGTCAAGTACGACATTCTCTGTGTCTCGGACGAGGTGTACGACTGTCTTACTTTTGACGGCCACGAACACGTGCGCATCGCAAGCCTGGAGGGCATGTGGGAGCGAACCGTCACTGTCGGATCTGCGGGCAAGAGCTTTGCCTGTACCGGCTGGCGCGTTGGCTGGCTCATTGGCCCCGACCACCTCATCGGACCCGCAAGAGCTGTCCACACCCGAATCACATTCTCGGTCAACTCGTCGGCTCAGGAAGGTGCAGCTATCGGTCTCGAACGTGCCGACGCCGAAAACTTCTTTGAGCGTCAGATCGACGAGTATGCCCATCGCCGACAGCAGCTCATCTCTGCCCTCGACTCGCTAGGACTCCCCATCACCGTGCCAAACGGCGGATACTTTATCATTGCCGATGCCTCGGGCGTACAGATCCCCGAAAACTGGATCAAGGAAAACAACGTGCCCGAGGCTATTCTCGCCAAGCCACGCGACTACCTCCTGGCCTACTTTATCGCAAAAGTCGCCGACGTGGTCACCATTCCTGCGACAGCCTTCTACTCCAAGCAGGGCGCAGAACTCGGTCAGAACTACATCCGCTTCAGCTTCTGCAAGGACGACCAGATCGAGCCTGCCGGCGAGCGTCTCCGCGCACTCGAGCCTTATCTCAAAAAGTAATGTAGCAGCAATGCCGCCAGGGGCTTTACATTTTCTGTGATTCCATGCTAGCACATGTTGCAATAGACACGTTACAAAATCGGATTCCAATGTACGAGGACGAGCGGGAACCATACGAGGAAGCACGCAGATGCCCGGCTAGAAGGGGTAGTTTTTCCGGGCCGATTCGACGAGCTCATCGTCCTGGCGTGATTCTATACCGTTACGGCGCTGCAAGTCGGCCTTGTCGTCGAGATAGGGCAGCACGGTCTCCTTGTAGAGTTCGGCGCCCTTGTAGAACTGGACGTCGTCGGGCCAAGACCGGATAGCCGAAGCGAGGCGGGCGGGAACGCCAGGTTCTTCGACCATGGTAGTCAGGGGCACGAGGTAGGTGCGGATGGTGAAGAGAATGCAGTTGGAACGGGGCATGCGACGGAGCGTCTGGCGTTCGGTCCGCATGACAACGCGCTCGGGGTCCTGTGTGGGTGTGGGAGGCGTAAAGGGAAGCGAGTTCGAAGAAGCCAGGGCGGCAGGAGAGGGACCTTTGGCAACCATGTCGTACATGGTCTCTGGTCCGTTGGTCGAGTGGCTCCAGCTGAGCTCGGTCATGTCTTTGACCTGAGGTGATGGAGTCGGCGCTGCCCCGTCCGTTGAGCGTGTGACAGTGGAGCCTCTGATCTGGACCGCCTCCTCCACGTCCTCGTCGACCACTTCGGGAATGAGGGTTCCGTTGAAGAACTGCTGCAGCACCTCTGCCGGTTTCTTGGTAGCGAGAACCTGGAAGAAGTAGTTGTTTCGCTCGACCGGCTTCTCGGGTCTGAGTTTCGAAAAGAACCTCTCCATGGGTGCACGCAACTTGGTGTTGTACTGGGGCACGTTGCCCGAGGTATGGATGTCGGAAAGGGTGAGGCCGATCTTGTCCGACATCCTCCAGAATCCAGCTGTGCAGATAGATCCTGCAACGAATCGATACTGCGTCTCGACGCCGGACGGGAAAGCGTCCTTGTCAGCAGCGGGGATTGACTCGGGCATCATGATGGCCAGATCGTCGGGAACAAGCTCGCCAGCAACTCGCATGGGACAGTCGACGTGCTCGCCGGCCTTGAGCGCCTCTTGTGCATCGTACTCGTCCAACAGCCGCCAGGTGAACTCCGGCATTCCGGTGGACGGCAGGTCTCGACGAGTGATGCTGGTGATACTCCAGCCATCGTCGTTGCGCTGCGCAGCACCTTTGGGCATGGCCGAAAAGAGGCTCGGATAGCGGTTTGTAAGGTACCAGGCGATGGCTCGAGCAACTTCGAGCGCCGCGAGTCGATGCTGGTCGATATTTGGGTTGGTCGGTGAGAGAGGTGCCGCCTCGGAGGAAGCGACGGGACCAGGCAGGATCTGTACGCTGCGCTCGCCATAGATCTGGTGGCGCTTTGCGCGAAGAACGGCGTAGGACGGATAAGACGACTGAAGACACAGCCATTCCTTTGGATCCAGAGAGCGGATGCCCATGTTCATCGCGTATGTAGGTCCGAATCGGAACGGCCGATACTTTGGCTCGGCCCTTGCCGTCAGAGACTCTGCAGTCACACCAGGCTCAGCGTCGGGAGCCGGCCAGTGGACGTAGTCGGGCCACTTGGGGAAAGCCTGACGAGAAGCGGACGCAGCAGCAATCGATGTTGGGCGTAGTGACAAAAGCGAGCGGAGATGCGAAACCACCTGTGCACGCCGCTTGGAGGAACCTGTCACAATGATCACCGCCGAGCAAGCCAGAAGCAGCACGTAAGCTGCCAGCTCCTTGAAGCTGAACCCGGCTTCACGTCCTGAGACTGACAACGTTTCGGTCGAAGCATTCATTGTTGTTGTCCTAGAGATCGTGTGGAGTTGGTCAAGACCGAGAATCCGTGCGGACAGCAGACATGCAATCCGTGCTTGTTGCCAGAGTCTGAGTGGAGTCTTTGTGCGAAGAGCAGGGCTGCGGAAGCGCGTGAGTTTTGCTACAATTCCCGTGAGCTTATGGAGGATGTATAGTTGTAGATAGGAGGCAACAAGGCTGTGAGTGCATATAGACTTGCTAAAGATGTACTGTAGAGGGTGGTTGGACCCTTATCGAGCCGCTGCAGGAGGTCAGAGTTTCGGCTTAAGCTGGGTGACAGGCTCGAAGTGGTGAAGCCTTTGGAAGGTGGGCTCTGCGGCGCAGGACTCGATCCATGCCGCGGCTCAGCCGAGTCACTACTGCACTACTGAAGATGGCGCTCATATGGGGGTTGCGGACAACAAACGCTGAGAGGCAATAGAGCGTAAGACGCTATCGCTTGTCAACTTGCTGCCTCAAAACCGACAACCGACTCAAAGCAACTGTCGCGAAGCGAACCGTAGGCCGACAGTGCTCAGACTGCAATCGATCCAGCCACACATGAAGGTACGGCACCACAGCAGCTCAGTCAGTACAGCAGTGCTGCAGTCGGACGTTATCTTTTCTTGGCAGGCGATACGAACACAAGTGCAGCTGGGCCGACAGATTAGCCATGCAGACACAGTTTGCGGGGAAGATAGAGTACCGAGACCCGGTCACAGTATGGTACAGTACAGTACAGGGCTGTACTCGACCCGACTCTCGCAGCACGAGGCGTGCGTATCGGCAGTGTCGCTGCAGGTCAGATAACGCCAGGTGTCGGTCGGGCGCGTCTCGCAGCGGTAACTAGATCGGAGTCTGACTACTGCGTTTCTCGCTCGACGCACGCGAACCGGTAAAATCCCGAAGCCGCTCGGTCGCAAACTCTCCGAAGGCCACCTTTTCGTCACCCACCGGCGCTTGTACGCAAAGTGTCGTTTCGTGATGGAGGCACTTTGGTTGATCGTAGCCAGACAGATCTGAGTTCAAAGCGTGCAGGCTGGATGAAGGAGGGAGCAAGTTCTCACCAAAACTGACGCAAGTCCTTTCTCGCTCAGACAACGTGCAACCCCCGTAATTGTGACGCGACCTGGTTAGGGAGACAGGCGCGAGTCACGACAAGAGCATGCCTTCACAAGCCCAAAGACGCACAACGAACCGGCCAGTTGAGGATATATGGCGCTGCCTCGACCCTTTCACGTTTATAGGATCAACTTGACGATGTCAAAGACTGGCTCACGCTCCGGCATGCCGCTACAGATGTGCAGAGGACAGCATCCCTAAAGAAATCTCTCAAATATGGAACCAATTTGGCAAAATGAGTGTGGTATCTTGTAGTGAAAAAGATGTAGAATGGAAGTCGAAAGAGATTGTCAAGCAATCCGGAAGGACGAGAAAGATGCTGTTCCGTGGGATGTTCCACTAGGCCTTCCACTGCAGACCGGCGCTGGTAGCAGCTACTGGTCCTGGTTCGGTCATAGTCTGATCAGGTCGTGGTCTTGGGTGAAGCTGCCGGGTATCATGTCCGCTCCTTCCTCTGCGGTCAATCCAGCTTTCCAGCTGTGTGCTTCTCCAGCCGAGCCCGTTTCTGACGTTCTTGGCCATCTTTCGAGTTGCAAATGGGTTCGGATCCTTGTACTTGGGTCCGCCGAGGCCAATGAGCTTCAGCAAGGGACTAAGCGGGCTCTGTCGGCGACGGTTGGCGTCGGCGGCGCCAAAGACCGAGGCGTTGTCGTCCGCGTCCGCGTCCAAGTCGAGCTCCTTGTGCTCGCCGTACTCGCGAGCAGTATTGATGCGAATCTGTTCCACCGTGCTTCTGTTGAGCAGAATCAGGCGCACGTGGTACACGAACAGAGTCAAGACGGGTGCGACTCCTGCGATGCACAGCAGGAAAAGCACCGCGCTGACAGGCGAATGCTTGAGAGCGTCGCGGAAGTTGTAACCCGGAGCAAAGCCGTCTCCCGCTCCCCGTGGGTATCGGTAGGTCGTTGGCTTGGTCAAGAGAACCAGATGCACCACGGTGAAGGCAATGATCATGACTGCGCTCAGGATCGTAGCTGTCAGAAAGGCTATGAATGGCACATAGTTTCGACGTCCGATGCAGGTGTTGAGAAAGGTGCAGTGGTGATCGATGTTTTCGACGCAGTTGTCGCACACCCTGCAGTGACTGGTTCGAGGAGGCCGGTAGGTACCACAGGTCTCGCACCACTTGCACTTTACGGTCTGGTTGCGAATCCGGAGCATGCGCTGCACCGGGATCGCGAGTGGGTCCTCGGGGTCCGCAAGCGGCTGTCTTCCATCCTCGTACGCAGAGTCGCCCAACACGCAGGGCGGGTCCTGGTCGAGATCACGCGGCAGCACGCCTGGATCCTTCCAAGCGGTGACGCCCATGTTGACTACGGCGAGCAGGTATACGTAGCTAAACACTGCCGGAATCGCTGGACTCAGATTTCGTGTCAGCCAGGGGACCTCGAAGCCGTAAAAGAGTCCTCCCAGCGTCAGCAGCAGCGCGTACGAGAGGATGAACGAGATTGGGTTGTCGGTGGACGTCATCAGCAGGCCTCCGAGCAGGAATCGATTCTCGCCCTTGTGCGATCGATATCTGCGTGGCCCTTTGTTGGCGGCGGCAGTCGTTTGGTTGGGTCTCGCATTTCCGTCAGGATTTGCAGCTGTTGAGGCGGCATCGGGGCCGTTGACCTTGGCATTGGCTGCAGTCCCATTGCTCTTGCCCGCCGGCGCCAAAGTCGCCGAAGTGGCAGCTGCTCCGTCTACGGGAGGTTTCTCGTTGATGCCCTCTCCACCATCGGCATGTGCATTGGTGACACCATTGGCATTGCCGGTCGCGTAGGGATTGTTTCCGATGGCCTGCGTCGGCAGCAGCGGATCGGTGCTGGCCATAAGTCGCACCCCGGATCTCGGAGCTGGCTGTTGCACGTGCAAGGGTGAGGCGGGAACACTGGTGTGGCTATCGACAGGTCCCGGTCCAAAGTGGGTCCGCGAGCCTTCTCGGGCGTCGTGCGCGTAGTAGCCAAGCTGGTGAGTCGAGGCTGCGGAATGGATCGAAGGCGAAATGCCCCAAGGACTGGACGGGCGGCGTTGGACGTTTGGAGACTCGTAGCCGAAGTATGGCGAAGAAGCGAGCTGTTGTTGGTTGAGCATCTCCTGGCTGCTTCTGCTGAAGCCGTCGGGAAAAGCCGGCGTGCTGTTGCCAGCCCCGCCGGTTGAAAGGAAAGAGATTGGGGTTGTAGAGCGGCCATTGCTGGCGGGATATGTGCCAGGCGAGGCGGAAGCAAGCAAGTTGGAGCTGGAGTTTCGGGCCGACGGCTTCTTTGGGGCAAAGAAGGCGGCAGGAGGCAGAATGGACCCGCGGTCGCGGCCGTCTCTTTTGATAAAGGATCCCTCTTCGTCGTCATCCGCGCGCCTGATGGCCCGATTATGGTTGGCCGATGGCGGTCGTTCGAATGAAAGTGCCATCGCAGACGGCGGTCTTTCGTCCTCCAACGCATGTCCCAGCGGCGTAGAGGCACGGCTGAGACTTTGTGTAAGCTGGTCAATCTCGGAAGAGCGACGACGATTGGAAGATGCAGATCTAAAGGCAGCCGCATTTGCGGCATCCCGGAGTCGAGTGTTGTCATCCTCAGTGGCACTGCCAATGCTGCTTCGCTGTGAGAGTGAAGACTTGGGTCGCGAGAAGTCGGTCGAACGGCGTTGATACGAGCGCCTGCGTTGGGTATCGGCAGTAGAGCTGCCTGCCACGGACGCGGACGCGTTGACGGTCGTGTCTTCCGGTGCTACGGCCACAGATGGGAACACGCTCTCATCGGCATCTGCGAAAGCGTCCTGGCCAAGCGTGTTTGTAGATCCCGAAGCTGACTGAAGCAGCGAATGCGCGATTGAAGGTCTTCCCATTGAGGCCGCGCCGTTATTGGACGATGTGTCGTGAAAGACGTCTTCACGGCTGAAGGAGGTGTTCGCGTCCTGGTAGAGGCTGGCGTACGAGCTTTGAAATGAGGAGCGACCAGTCCGCGGCTCTGCGGTATAAGGCGAAAACGACTGCACAGAGATGGACGTCAACGGATGCGCAGACTTTTGTGGCGATTCGGGGTCCCCGGTTCCCCCGCTGGGCGGGTTGATGCCGATATCGGAAGAAGGTCCAGACATTGCGGTCCCATTCAGCTTCGCTGTCGCTGCAAGAGACTCTCACCGGTGTGCGACTGTTGCGCGTTGAGAATCGATTGTGATAGTACAGTAATGAAGGCACGAAGGTGGGCGCGACACCTTTGAGGGCTCGTGTCGAGGATGCGACTGCAAAGGGCGAATCGGTAGGTAGGCTCGGTGTACAAATTGGTTGATCTCCGAGCAAAGTCGCATGCAGCAGCTAGGGAAAACGTCGTGAGTGTTTCAGCGGTGCGGTACAGTACAGTACTGTAGCCAGGGTCTGCCGCGGATCGTCGCTTCTCAACGTGACGGTCACGCACGCACTCTCACGCCCTAAAGCAGCCCCGACACGCGAGGCAAGCCGAAAATCAGCAGTCGTGCCTGCTGGGGCTTCACACTCATCTGCAGGAGGGAAAAGGCGCGGGAAAAAAAAGTTGCGGAAAAGAGGGGGGAGGAGGGAAAAGGTAAGGTTTGATTGAGCCGTCGGAATTGACACGCGCCGGACACTAGCCATCGTGCATGAAGCTACAGCACAGTACAGTACAGCTCCCGGCCGGGGCCTGGCAATGTAGTGTAACGTGTAACGGGGTCAAGAAGATCTCATAAATCAAAAGTGTTGGTCTCTCGTGGCGCATCGATCTCCGACAAGTGCTTTGTTAGAGCTTCCCACCCCAAGCGCGGTTTTTACGCAACACAACCCTCTGCCGAAAGAAAGATCAGCCTCCACACGGAACATCCCGTCCACACTGATTGATCGTCTTCAGGTCCTTTGTTACTGGCACAGATACAAGCAGCAAGCCAATGCAAATACAGCGCTGACCGCAGATACGGAGCTGCTGCGGTCTGCTTATCACTCGCTCATTCTGCGAGTCGAGAGGAGCCAAGGCCATGCTGACTGCCCGATCCATGACACGGTCGCCGACTTCTTGGGTCAGTCAGACCAGGTACCGATCGCGCCAACCGCTTCCTCTGGGAACAGCAAGGCCTTGCCACGGCTTTAGCGCGATCCGAGTAATTCCCACAAAGGGTTCCACATCCACCGTTTCTGAGCAGGCATCTGGGCCTGCGTCGAACATCGAGGTGCCTGCTGCGCCATACAACGTTCTCTTCTGCGGTACCGATTCCTTCGCCTCTCGGTCGCTGGCGGCTCTGATCACGAGCTCCGAAAGCGGCAATAAGAGTGTTTGCGCCTCTCTCCATGTATTGACGCCCCCGGACACCGTGCAGAGATGGGGTGCAGGCCGTATGCGGACTTCGCCTGTCAAGCAATTGGCCCTGGAGCATGGTCTACCGCACCACGAGGTCCCGGCGGACGGCATGAACAACTATCAGCCACCAGCTACGTTTGATCTCGGACCAAGGTCGATCCTGCTTACCTGCTCTTTTGGGCACCTGATACCCGATCGCTTGCTGGGCTTGTTTCCGTACCAGTATCAGCGCCTCAACATCCACCCGTCGCTTCTGCCTCAATTGCGCGGCGCCGCTCCGATACAGTGGGCCATAGCCCGCGGCCTCGAGCAGTCGGGTGTATCGATACAGTCTCTTGAGCGTGGAAAATTTGACACGGGCAGGATCCTGGCCCAGCACAAGTGTGCATTTCCGTCCTCAACGCGTGTGCCGTCCGGCAGAGTAGTGGGTGGCGACGGTGCCTCTGGATTCCTGGAAATCGAGAGGGTGATGGCCGAAAAGGCAGCCGCTCTCCTCCTCGACATGCTGCGTGATCTGCCCGGCCATGTAGCCAACAGCTGGGAGCAGGACGAGATGCAGCGCACATTCGCGCCCAAGGTCAGAGCTCAGCACAGTGTCGTAGACTGGCTCACGATGTCGGCTACACAGATTGTGGCCAGAGACAGAGCCTTTTCCTACCTGTATCAGCTCAATTCCACACTTGTACCGCCGCCAGGGTCTGCATTCCCCACAGCCCAGACGCTTTTCGCCGGCGTCGATCGTGTGTCGCTTGACTCCCTGTCCGCAACTTGTATGCCCTCACATGCAAAGCTCGTCGGCGCACAGCCGGGCACGGCCGTCTATTCGCCGAACCTGGATGCTGTCCTGATCGCAGCAAAGGAGCAGCAACATACAGGACTTGTCCAAGTGACGCGATTCAAGACAAAGGGCAAGAAGGAAAAGTCGGCCAAGGACTGGTGGGCCGCCTATCGCGATCGTGCCTCACCAGATGGTACCTTGCTCTTCCGCTAAGCCGTCCCTTGCCGGAATCATTTGCACAATTTCATGCATCTCCACGAATTTTATTCGGCAGGCATTCCGAGTTGTACTTGTACTTGTACATAATCATCCATCGCATTCCCTCGCGTCCGATCGACGCGAATCACAGAGATACAATACATGGGAGGAACGGGGGTATCGCTCGATTGAGTGGATTCCGGACTTTGAGACTCGGATCAAATGTCCTTCTTTGTCTCGCTCGAGAGGGGCGTGAAAGGCCACATGGCACTGGTGTCCGACAGGCTTTGTGAGCCGAGCCGGTCCTCGAGCACGCGAGCCTTTTCAGAGCGAAGCGCATCGATGGCGTCGCCGATTTTGGCGTTCGGAGCATCCGACTCGAGCGCATTCACAAGCGTTGCCAGACTCTGCTGAGCAAGCGCTCTGCTCTTGAGCAGGGCTTCGATCAGGCCGCGATCCGCGCGGGGAGGGCGTTTCGTGGAAGCAAGCTTGAACGCTTGATCGACATAGTACTGGATGCTGGGCTTCTCGGCCAGATGCTTGGCCACAGTCTCGATCGAAAATGCGGTTCCTGCGTCTCCCGTCAGCTGGCAGATGATTGCGTCCCGATAGACATCAGCCGAGGCAGTCGATGCGATGACTGACTCGGTGCTACCGCTGGTTGCGTCGACAGCTCGAGTGGCCGCGGTAGTTGCGGTCGAGGACGTCGTGGTCAGAGTGTCTTCACCGCCGCTCGCACTACCGTCGCGGATCCGGTCGACAATCTCGTACTCGAATTCGTTCTCCACACGCTCAGTACTGTCCAGTGGTGCATCAAAATTGTCCCATCGCAGACCGACCCATCTGCTGGCATGCTCCTTGGCGAATACATCAAACTCCCAGACCTTGGGCTCGAGGAGATCGAGGCTCGCTGTCCAGGCGTAAACCTGCGCAGACGCCCGTTGAACGCTGCTTGTTTCAGTCGACGAGGTGAGCTGCGCGATTCGAGCCGGAGTTAGGGCGGCAAGGATCTCGTGAAGCGGCAGAGAGTCGCCGCCTTGGTGAATGCGGGTCGAGTTGGACTCGCGAGGAGCCTCAGGGTCGAGCCAGACCGTCACATTGACGCGGGTGTACTCGTCGTCCTCGAACGCATCGAGGCATCGGAGATCCTGTCGCGTCAGTCCGCAAACAAGCGTGCCCTTGACCGTATTTCGACGCTGAGACTCGATGTCGGCAGCCTCGTCGGCGCCGAACACGTCTCGGATCGACTCGGTTCGGATCAGACCAGGATACTCCTGTCCCTTGATGTGGCAGAGCATTGCGTCAGGCAGGACACCGTTCTGAACCGTCAGGTGCGAGCCCGAGTTCCCAATCACCCTAGCAAGGATCTTTGGATGCACCAGCGTACCGTAGAAGAACAAGCTGGTGGTCGGGCTGTCATCATTCGTGTCCGACTGTTTCGGTTGGGCTGGTGTGGCAGATGATGTCGCTTTGCTCGCCTTGTAGACGTCCCAGGCGAAGCGGACCTGCTTGACGAGACCATAGGCAGTGTCGATGGTGGATCTGTTGAGATCGTGCAAGAACCAGAGCGCGGCGACAGCCACGAGCAGACCGGGGGGAGACCAGCGGGCATACTGAAGCATCTTGAACAGCAGCGCCAGGTTGAGCAGGAAGGTGAAGCCGAAGCTGAAGAGCGTCTTGACCGACGACAGCGACTCCTCCTCGCGTCCGGCAAAATGGTGGGCCAGCCGGTTGGGAAGCAAGTACGTGGGCACCAGAGTCGGCAGATATATAGGTGCGTAATAGGGTAAGCGGAAAAGCAATGACTTGAGCGCAGACCAGAAGCCAGACCGTGCAATCTTGGCTGACGGCACATTGACGAACGATCTGCACTCCGTCGTCACCGACTTGGGTCCTGCGTTGGCGCGACCATAACGATAGAGCATTCGGGCCAGGGTCACATGGTCGACGTCGGCGAGATGCAGCAGAGACGAGTATACAAAAAGAGCATGCTTGGCGTCTCGACTTGTGGCGACTAAGGAGGCATCAAGCTTTTCGGAGTCCTCGGACAGCGTCAGCAGATCCATCAGGCTTCGGGAGAGCAACACATAGCGTCTCATGTCGTGCGGCAGCGTGGCGAGCGAGTCCGGCTGAAGCTCAAAGATGAGCTCGCGCGCAGCACGCACAGCCTGGAAGGTGGTCCAGTCGGGCGCGTTGAACGTCAAGTCTCGGAGCGCCTGCGCCAGATCGGCAGTGAGACGGGCCACGGCACGCTGTGCGGGGGTGGCCGATGGGTCATGGGCTGCGTGCGAGCCGGAGCCGGCGCTGGTGCTAGTGCCGGTATTGGTGCGTGTCATGGAAGCCGGCGTAGGCGGCACGGTAGCATCCTGCTCTCGCGACCCGGCATCTTGCGATGGCACAGCAGAGGGAAGCGGTGCTGACAGGAACTCGTCGATGTACTTGTCAAGCGAGAGTGGACGGCCGAATTGGAGCAGTGTTCGAGACCGAAAGATGCTCTTGTCGTCAAAGATGACAGCCGCCGGCAAAATCTTGAGATCAGTCTTGGGCCGCCTCTGGTCTGTACCGGAGCTGGGATCATCGCTGTCATCGTCCTGCAGCTGGTGCTGGGTGGCCTGGATCTGCAAGTATCTGGAATACTCCAGTGCAGCCCATGCGGCGCCCATCTTTAGGTTTGCGAGGGCAGGGATGGTGTAGCTGCCACCTTCGGGAAAGAGCGCAATAGCACCGCCGGCCTTCATGGCTTCAAAAGTCCCTTGAAAGAGCGACTGGTTGTTCTTGTTGCGACGGTCGACCTTGATGTTACCACTCGAGGTGAGGATGAAGCGAGTGATGGGGCTCTTGAAGAAGCCAGACTTGGCCCAGAAGTGCAAAGGCCGGCGTTCGGGCATGTTTGAAGCGAGCATGGCCACGTCGAGAATGGTGTTGGAATGGTTGGCACATAGAATCAAGGGTGTGTTGCTCGGCGGCACGTGCTGCTGACCTTGGACGTGGACCGACGAGAAGAAGAAGGGCAAAGACATATCGCCAATGGTGCGCATCACCTCCCACATAACACCAAAGCGCGGTACCTCATCCTTGCGGCGCTTGCTGCTGGCATCCTGACTTGCGATGTTGACCGCAGAGGCTCGCACAGAACGCTTGGCAGACGGGGCCGTGGTTGCGGATTCGGACGCTTTTTCTGGCGGATTCATGTTTGCGGCATCGCCCGCGACGGCTGCCATTGCTGTGATCCTTTACTGGCGCACGGTAGGTGGAGCGGAGTGTAAGTATCTACCTCAAGGCAACGTCAGACTCGGCTGCTCGAGCGCATACACTTTGTCTGAGCGCTGGAAGTGTATCTGCCGACGCGCAAAGGCGTGCGTCAATTGACAAGGAAAGGAATCGGTGGTCGAATTCGAATAGAAGGATGCCGTTGAGGTCCTGGCGCAGAGCATGCTACGGACGACGAGCGATAACGGATCCGGGATGGAAGCTGGAGGGTTGCTTAGGAGCGAGCAATACGGCAACGGCACTCCCTCTGTGCGACTCTCATGCCTGTGCAGGGATCTGCCCGCCGGCTACTCAACAAGACCACTTTTCGCGGAATATCTTATCACCACAATAACACACGGCGTCGATCCGTGCCTATTCATGAGGACCGCGTGCGGCAGCTCTCTTTGCGGCATCTCGCCCTGTCGCGGAAGTGCCTGCCTGGTATGGAAGATCGAAAAGTGGCCTGACCACGTTGACCCTGAAAGCATCGCCACGAGATCGGCTTCGAATATCGGTGATTCATCTATTTGCTTGTTAGACTCTGACCTTCGTAGCTGAAAGGTCCGACTTGGAATCCTATCTTTCAAGGCCAGATGGATTGGCATCCCGCCTGCCCAACATCGCCATCGATGGTCGACTGACGTGATTGCGACATGCGATTGTGAGCCCGCAGCGGCGCGAGGGGGGGGGCAACACACGTATACTACTGCACTGGGGGAAAGACCCCGCACGTCTGCAGCTCGTCGAGGGTTGCAGCTGCATCAGACCCTTTGGCCGGGTTCCCTCCTCATTTCATTTTCCTCAGCTTGGGTGACGCAGCCGCTACTGATTCACCGTCAAGTTTAGTCTGATTGGCCAGCAGTCGATGCCACCCTTTCCCCCACGGTCAAATGTGCTCGCACATAGTACGTGGGTGCATATCCTGTCTTTGTGTGGGATGGTGCCATCCCGACCGCTCGTCTCGACATCATAGCAATTTATTGGCATGAGCACAACCACACCATACCCTCCTGATTCCGTAGACTTTTTCGGCCCTGCTCCACTGATACTGATAGCCCGAGCCACGTTGCTACCGCTCTGTTCCGACGAAGATGGTACATTATTGGACAGCGTCCCCCGAGCGACCGAAAGGCGCCCGCCGAGATTGGACGCCCGTCAAGTCCAATCTCGGCGGGCGGAACACAACACGCAATGCCGTTTTGCACTCCCTGCTCTTTTTGACGCCGGCTTTTCCGGTATTTTAAAAGGCGTCTGGTACTGTAGCTTTGGCGGAGTTGCCTAGCGGTAAATTGAGCGTACTGTATCTTGGCCACGTCGCGCTTCCCATGACTTTCCGCCCTAGCGGTCACGATCCGACAGTACAGTAGTATACCAACCGGCTTCGACGCCGAGCAACGTGTGCCGTGAATCTTGGCAGAAGCCGGCCTTGTGACAGATTCGAGGATTTATCTGCCCGAAAAGACCATGTAACGCAGCGCAACAATGGCGAGCAAGACCACACAGTCCGAGTCACTCCCTTTTTTTCTCTTTTTCCCCTTCCCTAAAAAAGCAAAAAAACAAAGCAATGGGGAAAGGAACCAAACCCGAAGCCTTAACCAAGCCGCCGGAAACCAAAATGAAACAAGAAACCAACCCAAACTGGGGGAATTAATGTTGTCGCGCAACCGTGGGCACTGGACCTGTCAACATTAGCAGCGGGCTGCTCGGCCATCGCTTACTGTACCACCTCGACCCTGCCCTGATACTGTATTCGGCTGCTACTCTACTGTCTTCGTCGGTCCGTGCCGGCCCTTTTGTCCCTAGCCCGGACTACTATCAAGGTCCGCCATATGATGTGTGTGTGTGTGTGTGTGTGTGTGGGTGGGTGGGTGGCTGGGCATGTGAGGGTTGAGGCGACCCGGTAGGTCTGCGGAGGGTGAAACGGTCAAACGATGGCACCTTAGATGCATACGATGCCCCGACACCCTGCAGTCATGCCCGCAATCACGATGGTGTGACTGCTACCTAATACAGTAGGCCCCACTCACACTGAATCTAGCGCTGCTTGGCTTGTCCACATGGCTAGCGCCCGTTCCTGTCGCACGCTAGTTGGGTCTCAAGACGTGATTCGACTGCAACCAAAAAGTCGTGCCGAAGGGTCCTTCCCACCTGCCATCACCACTTCGACTCGCTGCCACGCCCATCTTTGTTTCCACCTCGCTCACCTCGTGGGCTCGGCTGTTGGCTGAGGACGAGCATACAGTCAAACGCGGCCCATTTCTAGGCGATCACGCTGCGCTTAAAAAGGCGGTGCAGATCCTCGCGATCCGGTGAATCGACATACATCCCTGCCCACCCCCAGGTCCTCCTCTTCACTACCTTTTCTTGTCACCTCATCCTCCATTTCGCCGATCGACCTCCAGGGAGCTTTTGTTCCTCTTGGCTGCTGATCCTCGTCTCCCTCACATCGCAGTTCAGGCATCGTTGCACAATCTACCCTTGTCAGCACCACCTCAGTCATGTCCGACAACAAGACTCTGTCGACAACCGCCATCGACGACACCGGCAGCCAGCCGCCGGACCAAAAGTCGCTCGATAGCGGCAGCGCCGACGCTGGTGGTGCTCCCCTAGGCAAGACCCTCTCCAACGCCGGCACCATCACCAAGACCAAGCTCACCCTCCTCGAAACACTCGGACTTCGCGACCCGAAACCCGACGCACGCCCCGCCTGGGACGGCAGGAACCCCTCCTGGTTCCGATCGACCTTCTTCCAAGTCACCATCCTCGGCATCTGCAGCTTCCTAGCTCCTGGCATATGGGGTGCGACGGCCTTTAATTTTTCTAGTCTCCCACGTGCCCGGTACCTTTTAGTGAAAAAATGCATTTTGTGTGTGATGCTCCGTATCGGGAGGACATGTTTTTTTGTTGTTGGATGTATACCTGTGCAGCGGTGTGTACGAGGGGGCCTCGCGTGTGCCGTTGTGCAGGAGTGGATGGGGATGTGTGGGCCGGATGGAGTGGAAAGTGCGATCACCATTGCAGACGGAGGAAAAAGGTGGTGGGTTATTGGCCTAACACACGGTAACCGCAGAACTACCGTATGGTATGGAGGTCTGGCCTGCGCAAAAAGGGGGGGGGGGTGGAGGGGAGAGGGAGGGGGGAGGGGGCAAGGCGCTGCCGCCGAACAAAAAAAGAAAAAGAAAAAAAAAGTGTAATCAGCCACTCTAACAAACACCCTTTATAGGTGTGAGGACCCTTCAGTTTGCGTTTGCGCGTTGGACTGAGATGGCATGCCATACTGTACTACAGTAGCTCGGTTTCGCCCTCGGATCGAGATTTTTGCGAGCGCACGGCCCGGCGTTGCCCTGCTCTGTTGGTGCAACTTTACGGTATCGACATATGTACAGTATATATGTTATGTTATGTTATATTATATTGATATATGTCCAGTATAAGATACATACAGTACGTATCTTTTGGTTTATTCTCCGTTTGTTTTTATTTTATCTATTCATTAATTGATTAATTTAGGGTTGTGAAACAGACGTTTCCGGGGGGGGGCCGGGATCGGGGACCTTACTACAGTAGTAGGGTTCCTGGTCGTTGTCGTCTGGTCTCCTCACCAAACGTTCACGCCCTCACCAAACGTTCACGCCCTCACTCATTCGGACTCATGGATCACTCTCGCACGCCCAACACACACACACACATACACACGCACCACACACACTACTTGATCATCGCATCTACCATCGACGCTGCAGCAATTCGCCTTTTCTTCTATGGATTCTGTCGGAGCAACATAGATACCTGAACGGGCCCTGTATTCCATCATGACTGCTACGACGTATATCTCGCCCTGCCTCTGTGAGTCCACTCTTTCCATCACCTACTGCGCCATTCGTTATGTTTGTGCTTGTCCACATCGGTGACATCGGAGTCAACTTGTACTGGACTTGGCACTGTTGTCTGCTGTCTGCTGTCGGATTGTGCCGCCGGACGTTGCCCGTGCGGCAACGACGTTAGAGACCCTCGCTGCCGGTGGGCTCCTTGTTCTCACCTCTGGTTTTTTTTTTTCTTTCCCCCTTTCTTTCCTCTACTTTGACTTCCCCGCTCGCACATGCACGCACGCATGCATGTCATGGTAAGACTGCCGGAGCTAAAGAGAAGCTCGAACGGCTCCACGGGCTACGCCGAAGTTGCTACACTCGAGGTCTTCGGTGGAAATGGACTGGACAAATTTCGCCTCCTGATCATCGACGTTTTCCCTCCCCCCCCCCCTCTTCTCTCTCTCTTTTTCTTCCTCTCTCTCTCTCTCTTTTTTTCTTCCTCTTTTCTTCTCTTTTCATTTGCCTCTCTCCTTTCCGTCCAGCTCTGGCGTGGGCTCATCGTTCTTTTCGTTTTTTTGTTTCTCGCTCTCCTACATAAGCAAGCGTGCACGTAGCCGCTTCCGTCGTTGGTAATACGGTCTAGTCTAGCGTAGTTGCTCGCCGTGCTGCTATCGATGGGTCGGACTGCGATTTGCAGATGTACAAGCCGCAGACAGACGGATGACGAGTCGATCGGCGTCGATCGGACTCTGGCCCACCAGGCTGGAATATCGCCAACATCTGCTCGAACCGAGTCCTCCGGTGTCCCGCACCGCCACGGTCTTTTGGTCTATCCACCTCGCTCAGATTCTACAAGTTCTACGTCGCCGCACACACCTCTCTGAGCAAATGTAGCACGTTTGCGTGGTTTGATGCGGAGCCTATGCACCTCTGTTGCTGTCATCTATCCATTAGTCTTTTTTTTCTTCTTTTTCTTTTTTTCTTTTTTTTTTTTCTTCTTCAGCCGCTGGAACTCAGCCTTTCGGTAACGCGCACCGCTCGCCGACGGCTGTCACGAGTCTCGTCAACGTCGTTCTCGTCGTCGTTTCCGCGTCGGATAGCTGATGGTCGACTGCCATTGTGTTACCCGATGCTGCTCTTTCCTCTGACGGGTGATGCGTGCATCTCGGCAGCTGCAGGCATCCTAGACCCTGCGTGAGATGTCGGCTATCCTCACGTCATGGATCCTGTCCGAAGCTCGAGTATATCGTCTACAGCCTGTCATTTCCTTCTCCGGTTCGATACGGGTCGTTCGTCCTTCTACTCTTCGCAACTCTCGTTTCACTTTTTCTCCGCATAGCATCGTCGCTCTGCACTGTCACAGTTGACTCAGCCTCTGTACGTGGGTCTGGATCCTCCCCCTCCGACGTGACTCGTTCCCTCCCTCTCAGATCTTGTCGCGATAGCGAGCGATGCGCCCCTTTCCATCTTGATCTGTCGTGTTTACTCTCGCAGCGTCTTCCTTGTGCTCTTTTTCCTTCCCTTTTTTTCCAGTACTTCTACCGCCAGCAGCATGGTACTTGGTTTCATCGATGGATACGCAGTCGAACGCGGGAGGCTGGGTCCAACGCGGAAGTGCATTTTGGTAGTCTTCCGCGCTCTAAAACTCTTTCCGTCAGACCGCAGCATGGTTATAAAAGTCCTTCTGTGGATTTCTCCTCCTCTTCTTCCTTCTGCAGCGCTCGTCGTCGTTCGCGGTCCTTATTCGTTCGCAGCACATCTGGTCGCCACTGCATCTACATTTAGGGCAACGTGATACGCCACGGGCAACGTGATACGCCTCGGCCACCCTCTCTGCATCGCAGGCCAAGCTGCTTGGCCTCTTGTCTCTGCTTTCAACACAAGGAGCGTCCAGCTCCACTGCCGATCCTCGCACACGTGCGCGCTGCACCTCCTTTGCTGCCGGCTTCGGAGTGCCCTCTGGTCTCTCTCTCAATATCTCTTGCACTCCCGCCTGGTCGTGCGACTCCGGCATTCCACACCGATGCGTAGCAGACGCCACCCCGACTCTGGCGACACGGAGTCCAATGACCCGGCCTTTCGATGCTCGGTCTGCTCTCGACGAATCCGTACACGACGACACGGCCTCTGGCTTTTGTTTCCGAGGCCACTGCGTGTCTGTTCGCAGCGCTGCGCCAGATCCGTTGCTCCGGCATCCTCCGCGCCACGCCCCTCCCCGTAGGCCCTGTCAGCAGCGTGGCCTGACTCATGCGTGTCGTCGTTTGCCCGATTCTTGGATTTGACTCTCTCTCTCTCCCCCATGTCGACTGTGTCGGCGACGGTCGGCTGGCAAGTGACCGGTATGGAGTCTTTCTCCTTTGCAGCACAGACATCCACGGATGGTCAAGCCTCGGTTGCCGTCGCCCTGAACCTCGAACGTCCGGTCCGCTTCTCCTCCCTGCACTCTGAATTGGACGGTTCAGTACACAGTCCTCGAATCGACGAGCAAGGTTCGTGCTGGGTGTTGTGCTAGCAAGCGCGTCCTCGGACATCATTGCGGCAACAACGTGTGATGGCACAACTGCCTAGTAGCCCGGACATGTCGCGCCCTCTCCCATCCGGCAGGGTTGATTAAAAGCCACTCGGTCGATATGTTGCTGGGTATACCCAATCCTCGACATATCCCCTTTTTACGCTGCGAAATGCACGTCCGGCGTCGGCCACTGACTTGGCGAGGTATACAGGTCTACTGATCTTACCGCAAACAGTGCCCGTAGTGGCATGCTGTTTTGGTTTGTTTTTTTGTTGTTTTTTGTTTTTTTGTTGTTTTTTGTATGTGAGCTTCGTACCTCTTCACGGGAGTATGAAATCACCGCTGACGGTATCTGAGAGACATGATTCTTTGCAAGGTGTGATCCTCTTCCGCTATCTGTCCATGTTTGTGCCATTTCTGATCGGGGCTGTGCTGTGAAAGTCGATGGGTTCCAAATTCAGGGAGCTCGTCGGTCAGCCCGTCACAGCGCCGTGTCGTAAAGTACAAAAGAAGAATGTCCTCAAGTGTCATGAGGCGTGAGAGCAAAGGGCCATGAGGCGTGAGAGCAAAGGGCCTCAAGCGGACGGCCTCGCCGGCCAGGAAAGACTTCTCTCGGTCGAGTAGTTCAGCATCCCGTCTGCCGGCCAGATCCACCGTTTAACTGAGTGCTCGTCAGGTTCACGCTTCAGCCAACTTTTCTGTGGCGTCTGAAGTAAAGCTACAGCACGGTATTCATGCCACGTTCATTAAGCTAATCGTGCGTGAGGATGGTGCTGTCATTACGATTATGCCGGGCGCGAGGGTGGGGAGCTCGTATAGTGAGTGAGTTTGGCAGGGATGTCTTGGGCTTATTAAGCGTAGGTCATCCAAGACGGCCTGCGGAAGTCGGGTAGGACAATCCAAGTGCAGTACTGTACTGCACCACAAAATGCGAATCGCGTCCCTCGTCTCACATTCGACTTGCGCAAGGCAAGCGCAGTCCCGCAGTACTGTCTGTGGGGCCATCTCTCGCCCTTTGTCGTGCTTCCATCAACTTCAGCATGCCAGTCGACATCGGCCATGTGTGTTTGGCGCTTTCTCCTGAACGACTCTTTCACCGTCCTCTCGCTGTCCGCCTTCTCACTCGCCATAGTGTGGCTGCAACTTCGCCCGCTGAGGGCATCCAGCGTTATACACTAAGGGCACCGACCGTTATGCATGCCTTTGCCCGAGGGCAAAGGCTATCATCAGAAGCTCGCTCGGTCGCAATGTCCCGCCCTCTTGTGCTCGCAACGCCATCATGACAAGCCTCTGCGGCACGACTACCACGGATGCCATAGTAACCCCTCTCCTCTCTCTCTCTCTCTCTCTCTCTCTCTCTCTCTCTCTCTCTCTCTCTCTCTCTCTCTCTCTCTCTCTTTCTCCCCACCCAGGGTGCACGACTGCAGCGGTCTTAGGCGGTCTGCATTAGCATTCAATCGTTTGCCGGTAAACAATCCCGTCGCCGTAAGCGACCCGCCCGTCGTCATTACGCGCTTCTCTTCTCCGACTTTTATGGAGATTGTAGCTCTTGTCGAATGTGCCAGCAGCTGGCCAGGGCTTCTCAATTCAGAGTCAAGGCATCTCGAAAGGGCGTGTTTGTCCTCTTTGGCTCCACTCTCGAGGGAGGTCCGTTCCGTTTTCGTTGGATGTGGTTTACGGCAGACTCTCTCACGGATACGTCTTTCGAGTTCCAGTCCCAGCATTCCCGCTCTTTGAATACAGGAGTCCGACTGGTCTACGTTGCCGTCAGAGTGCGCCGCGTTCTGCCACGTTTCGCTTAACGACGCCTTTCCTTACTCAATCTCTCATACGAGTGCGACCCACGTCGATTTGTAGGGTGCAGGCCACTTCGCCGTCTAACAGCTCGGGCCGTCTGGTGTTCAGGAACTGGGTCTCGCACGACCCTTTCGCACAACCGCAGCCGTAGCCACAGCTGCAATCGCATCTTATAGTTCTTCCCAGAAGGCGACCGACTCCTCGGCGCTCACACAGCACACCGAGATGAACTTCTGGCCCAGGGCTTTTGTCGCAAAAGTCCGCTTGCGCTTTGCGCACAAGTTGGCCGGCTCCTCACATTCTTGTCGTCGAGTTAACGCCGGCTCGCAGTGTGCAGGTGCGCTCAGGGTCTTGCGCCTGTACACCCTGCCGCGGCCCGCACGTTCTCAGCCGGTCTCCCGGTCCTTGCCAGCAAAGGTAGACCCCACAAATTCCGGCCAAGAAAGCTCCTTTGTGGTGTATCCGCCGTCGCATTCCGTCAACACGACTTTGCACCAGGCTGCACCGCCCACTACCCGACTAACCCGGTCCGCGTCGATCGCAATAGCGCCAGAGTGGCCCGCCCGACTCACACCACCGCCGCGTAGGTTCGAGTGCTCTCAGTACCTGGATCACAGCCCGTACTGCTTTCGAACAGCACTACCGTGGGCAAGCTTCGTCCCTATCAATGGCACCAGCTTTGGCCGTCTGACGTTGTGCTCCGGCGGCATCGTCGACCATGTTGGCTTACGGCGCCTGCAAGGCATCTCCAGCTCCCCTCTCCCTCTCTCTTCTCAGCAGGCGGACTCGGATCACTCCCTTCCGCTGGAGTGTTGCGACTCAGGGGGGGGGGGGGCAGTGGGTAAAGGCGTCGATGCTGTCGTGGGTGCTTGCGCTGCGGCTACTTCCACGGCTAACGTCGACGGGACCGCTACCAATCGGACGGCTGCCTCTGTGGTGGTCCTGTGCGCCAATATCTCAGAACCTCCTGCGCCTCGTCGTCGACATCTGGCGCAATCTTGGGCGTCTTTCCCTCAGCCCTGCTTGCTCTTCAGTCTGAGTTCCTAATAGTCACACCGCACGGTGAGATCTGCCCCCTCCTATCTCACTCATGTATAGTCGACATGTGTCCTACCCATTCTGCTATCATCGCATGCTGGCTCAGATAGCACGTCTTCGTCGCTACCTCTCAATATCAAAAAGGAAAAAAATTCGTCGATTCATCGTTTTCGCAACACTGGACGTACGGTCTCGCGATGTATGCTCGCGTGAACAGCAATAGATCTCGCAATTGGCTATGTGTGCGCATTTAGTGCCTCCCACGGCCACGTCTGGTACTGACTCCGCGTTGGGACGCCGGATCCATCCTACCTCCACGCACGGAAGCGGCACGCGTAGTCGGCGCGGCGGCACTCGTAGTCGGCGCGGCGACACTCGTAGTCGGCGGTCGAGACATCGGGTCAGTCTCCTCTGGCCTGGATTCGGCGTCGTTGGTCGTTGCCGGTTCTGTGCCTGCTGTCCGTGGCCTTTCGTACATTGAAGGGTAAGTTCGCATGAGTGGTGCCGTTGTGGGATTTGCACCCATTCGCCTCCACAGGGAGAGGAGCTCCATGTAGGGATCGCGATAATTTCGCACGTCGTTGTCGCCACTGTAGCGCGCCTGGACGTCGCGAGCGATCTGTACCGCCCTTGCGCGGTCCTGTTGGGCGTCGGGAGCATCATTATCGGCTGCTGCGATCAACACTGATGCTGCCTGCAGCTGTGTTTGATCGATCTGCACTTGAAGGGCAGCCCAGTCGACTGCCATGCTCGTCGAATGAGCAAGAGCAGGTCCGAGGCGCAGGGCGTATGCGAATGCCGCATTCCCTTCAGGCGTATCTTCCGGACCGGGATCTTCCTCTCGGGGCAGGCGGAATCGCGGCCGTCCAGTTTGTCCCGAGGGCTGGGCGGGCTCGGCCGTCTTCTTTGACCGTTTTGTCGACTTTCCCTTTCCCTTCGCGGACGACTTTCGCTTTCCTCGGGTCGCCGCTGTGCTAGAGCTTGCGATCGCCTCCAAGTCTTCATCGTTGTCGTCGTCGTCGTCCTCCTCCTCCTCCTCCTCCTCCTCCTCCTCCTCCTCTTCTTCTTCATCATCTTCTTCATCTTCTTCATCTTCCTCCTCGTTGTAGTCGCTATCATCGAGGTAAACCGATCGTGTGCGCATTGTTGTTGTCGTGTGTCTGATGTGTAAGGGAAAGGGGCTAGAGTCTGTCACGCGTTTCTAGCTGTAATATATCAATGGAAATTCTTTTCTCGTCACTACGACACCTCTGTCTGTCGACGGGGTTAAGGTTGCATGTAGGGCGGTACACTTTTGAACTTACTAGTTGCTTTGGTCATCGCAATTTGCCCAGGATCGCTTCGCAGTTCGGAAGCTACGGTACATGGGGAAGGAAAAAAAAAAAAAAAAAAAGGCTGCGTGGGAATTTGCTGGATGTGCCGACGGTATCGTGTATCGAGAATGAGTCATCTTGGCCATGGCGTCGAGAACGTTGTTATTTGTAACCCTCGGGTTGGCTGTTCTATGAACTGGTACCTATGTGTCATTTATCCTACTTAGCCATTCCCCAAGCACATTATATTGTATAAATTTCCCACAGCCCAAGAAAGTAGTGTAGGTCTCTCAGCATTTTTGCATTCTGCTTTTCGAGTTGTGTCATCTCAAGGGTCACGGTTGACTGTAGCATGAAGAGCGGCAGAAGAGCGGGTGCCCCCAAGTGGTGTGTCTATCAAGCTCGGAGGAGCGGGCTCTGCGCCTGAGCAAGGAACTTGGTCATCTGGTCGAGGGTGATCTCCTCGCGGATGACTGTCGCCTTGATCTCGTTGTCCGGGTTGGCGGGCACGGCGACGGTACCGTTCTCGAGCTTCCAGCCTTCCTGCGCGTTGATGAACGAGGCCAGCTCTGAGTCAGAGAGGTTGAGGTAGCTGCCGATGCGCTTCTCGCTGATGGCGGTGAAGGAACCCTTGACCGAGTTGAGCGCCACCCTGCGCGCAGCGTTGTCAAAGTCTGCAATCTTGGCAGCGTACTCGCGGACGTCGGAGAAGTCTTCGCTGTCGAGTGTGGTCCAGAACTGGCGGAACTTGGCCTGGAACAGGAGCGCGCTGAGCTGCGACAGACGCACAATCAGGGGGTCTGTGAGGTGACCCGCCGAAGCAACCTCCTTGGGCTTTTCCGTAACCTCGTCCTCATCGTCGTCACCGGGCAGGTCGTCTGCCGCTGTCGCCGAGGCCTCCTTGTCGGCCTTAACGGGAACTGTGGACAATGGTGCCTCGCCAAGCAGAGCCAGACACAGGCTGAAGTCGGGGAACGGCGCAGCAACCAGCGCCTTGAGCAGAATGTTGATCACCACGACATAATTGAAATCGGCCGCGTTGAATTGGTACCTGTGGCAGTGTAGACAGCAGCGAACACCCAATGGCAGCGACAGGGCCAGAGACCAAAGTGTCGAGGCAAAAAAGTCGAGAAAAAAGTCGAGTTCAGGATGAGCGGTCAGATTCAGTTACGACATCCAGATGGGCTTTGGTCTACTCACAGCTTGAGGATAGCGAGGTTGGCGAGGAGGTCGTACGTGCCGTCGTCGAGCTGCTGTGCGAGATAGTCGTGCAGAACGTCGAGGTTCTGCGGATTGTAACGATCAACACCCGAGATGAGCTGTTCGATGTGCTCGGGTCGCGAGGACGGCGTGGCCCACTTGGAAGCGCTGGCGGTCTCGGAAGCCATGGTTCGTTAGTACGGGAAGCACAATGGTGAGGTTGACGATGAGAAGCAAGACACGATGGTTTGTGGAGATCCCCAACGAGTGAAGCACAAGCTTACCCTCAGACTCGAGGCACGCCTCCTCACACAAGTGGCCTGCACAACCAGTTTCTCGAAGAAAGGGCCGCGACCCACAAGACACACACACATAAATGTACTCTCTCTCTCGTCTTTGGCCGGAAGGGAAATATTTGGAGAGCGTAAATTCAGCAATACAAAATCACGTGTGGTCAGTATTTCAGCTTCGAAGAAGAAAGCTGGTCCGCTCTGACAAAATTGTTGGCGACAAGCGCGATCCAACACACAAATGTTAATATTACAGTACTGTATTTGCAGCTGCAGCTACGGCACAGTGCAGGACAGGCTGCTCACTTGAGCACGGCGCGGACAGCACCCGCCGACACCACAGCAACCCTGAGAACCCTTCCAAGCAGCAGAGTGGCGTGGTGCGAGCATCCAGCCAATTAGAGCTAGAGCTAACTACAGTACAACTAGTGTATTGTCGTAGTGTACTGTATACTGAACGCGCACAGCATTGGGCATGGCCGCCGATCCCGAAAAGTGTTGGATTAATTTGGTTGAGCCAAGATGTCCACTCTCCCGCACGCCAGCCAGCCCGGTACGGTAGCTTTGTAAAGTACATTATATTCAATCGCTCCTCGTTCCGTGTTTGTTGCCTCTTTCTCCTGTCGACCTCTACCATTCGCCTCTCATCGCACATCTCCCAAGAAGCTTCAGAGCTTCAACATGTCTGCCACTACTACCGCAACAACCACTGCGCCGGTGGAGGCTCAATCCTCGTCCCTTCGCCTGGACTCCTCGCTGGCCGGATACGATGAGGAGCAGATCCGACTCATGGAGGAACGATGCATTGTCCTCGACAACGACGACAAATACCTTCGTGACGGTAGCAAGAAAGAGTGCCACCTTATGAAGAACATCAATCAGGGTCTACTTCACCGCGCCTTCTCTGTGTTCCTGTTCGACCCCGAGTCCGGCAAGCTTTTGCTCCAGCGTCGGGCACCCGAGAAGATCACGTTCCCAAACATGTGGACCAATACCTGCTGCTCTCATCCTCTTGCCATCAAGGGCGAGCTCGAGGAGGCACAACAGATCGGTAAGTGTCGATGCCTCGTATCCCAGCCAGCGGATTTGTCCTCTGCTACAGTCTTGACGCACATCTTTTAGCCGCAAGCTGATCACTTTCATATCCTCCATCTGTCGCATCCTCGCAGGCGTACGACGAGCTGCGCAAAGAAAGCTGGACCACGAGCTCGGCATCCCGGCAGAGCAGGTCCCATTGGACGAGTTCCAGTACCTCACCCGAATCCACTATCTGGCTGCCAACGGCGAGGACGACATTTGGGGCGAGCATGAGATCGACTACATTCTCTTCATCACCGCCAACGTTACTTTGAAACCCAGCCTCAACGAGGTGTGCGACACCAAGTGGGTGTCGCCGGAAGAGCTCAAGGCCCTCATGACTGAACTCGACCCAACTTCCTTCACCCCGTGGTTCAAGCTCATTGTGGAAAAGTTCCTCTTCCCTTGGTGGTCCGAGCTTCTTGCACGACGCCCCGCATCTGCCAACGACGCAAAACTGGACGCCAAGTCCCTGGCTGATCTCACCGACCACACAATTCACCGCATGCTCTAGAGGCTAGTCGGCTTTTCCCTTCATCTCTGAAGCCGCACGATACCCCCGCCCGCCCGCCCGCCGCCGGTGAGCTCAGCTTCTGTCTAGAATGTACACTCTATCGCCGCACTGTCACAGTGTAACACTGATCAATCTCAAACGCGCATTTCTTAGCTCATGTGCCGAGTCCTTTTGTAACGGATCTGTCCGAGACATTGCTTCCGTTTGTCGAGCAAGATCGCTTGTCTCGTTTCCCATATCCTCTTCCGTCACGCTTCGAAAAGCAGCCGAGTCCCACAGCATAGCGTGAGTCGCTACATGTTGTTTCTGGCGGAACTGTCTGTTCTCGTATTTATGTGCTATGCGTAGTGAGCGTATCGAAACCTAGGCGTACAAGGTGAAATGGAGGTGGTGGTGGGAATGTTGCGAGAGGAAAAAGGGTGGACGGCCACAAGCCTTCCATGCAGCTGAGAACAGCTGAGACAGGCTGCATTCGGAAGACCTCGTCGTCTGTGTACCCTTGTTTTTTGTTGTTGTTGTTGACCAAGCCAGAGCTGGTGGTCGGGAAGAGGGGCTAGGGGACGCGCTCGTCAGACGCCTCTTGAAAGAGACGCAAGTCGGATGTCTACTGCGAGTATGGTCTTTCCTCTCGCAGAAGAGTGTCTCTCAGCAGATTGACCGACTGTGCTGATTCCGATCGAGGCCATCGCCATTGCCGAAGCTTCGGTGAATGCTTATCGAAACATGGTGGAGAAAGATGCGTGATGTGCTGAAAAATGTCGGATGAATGCCGCTTTGTTGAAGAGAAAGGGAATCAGAAGTCAAGAGGGCGGGAGTGAAGTAGAAGCTGTACCTCGATGAAAAGCAACAACCTATGCCTCAGCCTTGACAACGGTGTCCTTGCCGGTGCAGTAGATACCGTCGAGGAACTTTCGGATATCCTTGTTTCGGACAAGGGTGGCACCGTGAAGGAGAGCAGCCGACTGGGAAACGAGGTCGATGTCATTGCCCTCAACGAGAACCTGGTCCTTCTGAGCCTTGTCCTCCTGGATGGTGCAGCCGTCAAGCATCTGGATGTGTCGGACACGCTTCTCGCCGAGGAAGTTTCGGATCTCAGCGGACTGCTTGTCACCAGCAATGATGATGTTGATGGGGAAATGCGCGTAGACGGCACGCATCTTGTACTGGAAGCCAACGGTGACACCCTTGATCATGTTGGCAACGCAGGCCTTGGCAGTTCGGAGGCAGGCGGCGTGCTTGCGGGCGGCGTGCCACACAATAAACTTGATCTTCTGGCCCGAGGGGCTCTTGATGATGCGGGCATCAAGGTTCATGTGCTTGAGGGACTGTTTCGATGCGCAGTTGTCGTAATGGAGAGTGAGGAGCAGAAGAGAGACATCAGTTTCTGTACGCAGTCCGAGAGAGATGGTGCAGGTCTGGGTAGGCAGCATCAACGTGGGTCCAGGCGGCAAGTGATGACATGGTGTAGCGACGTCCTGAGGGCGGAAAAAAGGAACCATCATCGCAGCAGCATCCGCAAAAGACGCGTGTTGACAGCATGGTCGACATGGCAGAAGTATACTGAGGTCGTGATTGATTGGGTGCCTAGTGTGGCTTGTGTACTACGGTTGTCGTTGCTGGTACAGTGTGTGACGGTATTCGGAGAATGCTGATGTTGAGAAGCCGCCAGATGCACGTATTTCCCTTGCTAGCAATCCAAAACCATCATAGTCGTTTTCCATCGCGATGCCTCCCATTGTGCAAGCCGAGTCGAATCCTTACCTTGGTGATAGTTCCTCGGGGGCCCTTGACAGTGAAGACACGGGACGAGATCGAGACAGAGACGTCCGAGGGGACCTCAAGGTCCAGCTCCTTGAAGATCTGAAGCATTCTGACAAACGTAAGTTGGTGGAGAAGGGTGGTGGATGGTGGAGGATGTCGATCAGAAGTCGGAAGGCAGTGACGATGACCTCGAACAACGACGACCAGACACAACCACACTAGGCTGGCTTGACCAGGCAGCAACGCTCTCGCTGGATTCGACAAGTTGATTGAGGCGTGGCACTGAGGTTGACTTCCCCCAGCCCGCCCGAGTGAGAGCTAGAGCTGTCGCTGTCTTCCAGTTGGTTTTGCTTGTGTTTGATCACGGATAGCTGAACGGTACAATACAGTACTGTGGTTCCCTGCCATGCGACTCTTCTGGGCCTGGCTGCGGTGTACGTCCGCCTTGGACTTCGAGCCTCTCTAACTAGTACTGTATTCGACTGCAAGTTACAACAACTCAACTCAGTCATCATCATGTGACGCTTGCTGAATTTTCCACAAAGCTCGGCCGAGGTTGCCAGCCTCAGTTCGGACATGACAAATCCAAAACGTCGTATGTGTGATTTCTAAAGTGGAAACTCTGATCTATTCTCACGAGCTACATAGCAGAGATGTCAGATTACAGGAAGTATAATTTCCTTCAGAACCGAAGGACTGTTATGTGTAGAGCGTGTCCAACTGAGATCTGACATATCCATTTTTATGGACCTGACAAGCAGATCAAGGCATGCACAAGGCACGAGCGAATTTGTCGTCATACAATAGAGGCTGGGGCGCTGCGTCAATAGCCAAGCTCCTTCCTCGTCTTCTGGGGCCATGACCGGGCCGGAAGATCCCCCGCAACGCCAGCTGCTAATTAACGGCATAGGCCCATCATGTCGTCAAGGCCGTAGCTATAGTGCCAAGCACAGTTTGTCGCGCAGGACGAGGCGAAGAGGAGGTGCATTGTGCTGCCCGGTGCTCTGTGCGTGTCCCGTCCACTTTGTTGCAGGTGTGCATGATCTGCGGCGGCAAAGCTCTATACCGTCTTCTTTTCCGCTTGCGTCTGCTCCACCTGACGTTGTCGGAACGTCACATTCATCTTTGCAACTCTCCAGACACCATCAGAGAGCCCTGTCGCACCAGTCGGACTCGACCGGACACATCACTTGTCAATAGGCCTGGACGCGACCTGCTCCATCTAGCAGATCCGGTCACTCCTACGAATCAACTCGGCCATGCCGTCCAATGTGCGGCCCCTTACGGGCAAGGGCAAGGCCTACAACCGGCAAGGAAGGGTCGAGATCATCGGTCGTGTGTTGACATGTAAGCGTATATTTAACGACTTAGGCCGGATCAGCAAGCCGAAATGGCTGTCGAATTGTACTGACGGATTTTGCGCTTGCCCCGTGTCCATGAGATAGTCTTCTCTGCAGGATACATCATCCTCACTATGCTGTGCTCTGTGGTACCGAGCAGCAGCCATACTTCGAGCAGTGCAGCTGGACCTAGCTACCGGTCGTCACGGTCGCGCAGTAAGAAGTGCGATCCTTTCAGCTTGCCCGGATGGGTGCAGTGGTCGATCGCCTCCAGCGAGTTTCCCTCCTGGCGCACTTTTGATGCGTCGTGTACTACCTCGAACCTTATGAGCGCGCTGATCTCCACCTTGAACATCGAGGACAAGGATCCGAATAAGATTGCACCGCACCAGATCCACAAGCTTACTTCTTCACTAAACGTCGATGAGCTCAACACGTTCTTCACCAATCGAACGGTCCTTTTAATCGGCGATCACAAGGTCGACCATGCTATGGTCTCTCACTTTTGCTCACTGACCGGCCACCACATCGAGACAGTTGACAAGGAGCATCCGTGGGGAAACAGTCTGAACACGGTTCCTCCGAGACACGGCTTCACTCCCATCGACAGGAATGGTCCTTTGGCTCACTACTGCTACCTTCCAGAGTACGACTTCTTGCTCACCTCGGTCTACTCGTATGGTGCCGACGTTGCCGAGTCCTGGAAGGGTGAGGGGCTCTACAATGCCCCGTCCTTGTTTGAAGACAGGGTCACCGACCTCTACCAGCCCTACTTTAAGGCCATGGCATCTTCGTCCGAGACCTCTCCAGCACTACCCAAGCCACGTGTCCGCGCTGAGCCAGACCTAATCTTCTTCAACTCGGGACTGTGGGACCTGGCCCGCTGGGCCCGCCAGGACATTGATACTGGCGTTGGGCTCATCGAGAATCTCTCAGAGGAGCGAATCTTTTGGTGGAGAGCCAGAATGGTCGACATGCTCACGAGCATCCGCAAGGCATGGAAGAAGCCCCGAATCGTTTGGAGAGATACACACTTCCCGCTCGCCACTGAAGCAACGACGGTCGAGTCTTTTCTCGGTATCGAAGGACAACCGGTAAGTTCAGCCGTCATCACACTCTTCACACTCTTCACACTCTCCAAACTCTCCACCCTCTTCACCCTCTTCACCCTCTTCACCCTCTTCACCCTCTTCACCCTCTTCACCCTCTTCACCCTCTTCACCCTCTTCACCCTCTTCACCCTCTTCACACTCTCTACACTCGTCACATCCGCCTGTTCCTCGTCACACTCGACTGATTGACGATACTGACCAATTTCGAAACCATCGTCCGTCCCGAACGTTCTCGATCTTGACACAAAAAAGCGAAAGAACCATCCGCTGTACCATGCGAATCGAATCGCCCAGTTGAACCAAGCTCAGCGTTCTGTGCTCGAGGCTCATGGTGAAGACGTGACCAAGGGCGAGAGGCAGCGTTCGTCGAGACTGCCGTCCGACGTGGTTGGCGTGCCTTTTGCACAGATCTTGATGGGTAGGTATCGAATCTCTGCTGAAACAACATTGACCTACCGACACAAGGCTGACGAGCACTTCTTCGGCTCTATACACCTTCGTCACTACAGGTCAAGATCAAAGCACTGACCACCCACTGGTGCCTTCTCAATTGCCCTGCGGAGCGTAAGTGCCTCATACCACTCTCCACAGCCTTCCAATCGTGCATCCCCGCACGCTCCCTCAGAGATAATCACGCTCAAGATGAGATCGCCACTCTGACAACGTCTTCGTCTTTTATCCTTTTGGCTCCGGTTACCTGGGCTGCTACAGTTTATTCGCCGAAGTCATGTTGTGGAACCTCAGGGACGCACTCGCAAGATGAAATGCGTGCCTGGTTCATCTCCGTTTTGCGTATACCCCACCAATCTGACCGTTTAATTTCATCGTCTTCTGGGAAACGTGCTAGACATTCGTGCGCGCTTCCCCGTATGGCAACTCGCTCAGCTTCCTCATTCACATCAAAAGCTTCCAGATGATGCAAGTCACGCAGTGGTATATTACATTCGAGCTAGATCACAAGGGGAATGCACATATCAAGAGGCATGTGCAAACTACTTGTCACCCTTGAGATCGTAGTCTGCCTCGGCGAGACCGCTCTGCTTGAGCTTGTCGCGGTCATGCTCTTTTGCGTAGGTTCGTGGGTAGTGGATCTTGGTGCCGTCTTCGAGGATGCCAATTTTGCGAATGACGAGCCAGGCGGGAATGATGGATAGGGCGAATTGGCCGAAGTTGAGGCCTGCAACAGCATCGAGACGGAACGAAGTTGAGTTGACACCGTACGAAACGCACTGGCCGGCGGACTCCACACCTCGAATGACGGCTGCGTATCGCACCATCTCGTTCGGGTCGTCGGTGATTGCTCCAACGACCCAATAGTTGAGCTCGTACATCGTGTTAAACACAATCTGTAGGAAAATATAGAGTGCGAAGCCTCGTCCGTATCCGTCTGAGGTCCAGTCAAACAGTGGCTTGGGCACAGTGTTGTGGTACTCGTGCATGATGTAGATGGCCCAAATCCAGACACCTGTCGAGAGGGTGTAGATGAAGATGAAGGCCGACTTGGCGCGGGTGTTCATGCTCGGCTTTTTCCAGTCGAGGAAGAAACCAAGAATGTAATTGGAGATACTGGCGCTGACTGCTGCGAGCAGCGATCCCAGTGCACGCGAACGCACAGTGTAGTAGTTGACCGCAAAGGTGCCGATCAATGCCTCGGACCACGTCGACTGCCAAATGATAGGGAGAAGCAGCAAGATCTTGGGCTGACGGAGGACATTCCACATGTTGCGGACCTCCGTCTTGGGCGTAGCCTCAACGTGCAGGTAGACGGGCGTCTTGTCAGTACGCTGCATCTTGTGCGGGGGCGACAACAGCATTGCAACAAAAGGTCCGAGACACTGGAGCGCAACAAAGACGAGATAAGTATCGGTCGAAATAGATCCGGCTGCACTGTTGTTGTAGTTGAGGGCGAGGTTGATGATGCCGCCAAGAAGCTGGCCCAGCACTCGGAACATGAGCCAGTAGGAAATGTATCGGGCCTGCTTCGAGATCTCCGGAATACCGAGTGCCAAGGCTCCTTCGGCGCTCCAGAAAAATCCAGCACTGACACCGCAAAGACCTGCACCGAGGATGACCAGCCACTGCGCACCCGTCGCTGAGTTCAGATACAGTCCCGCAGCGTATGGAGCATAGCCCATTGTGCCAATCATAAGCACAAATTTGAGCGACGTGACACTGGCAAGAGAAGAAGTGAAGAAACTGGTAATAACCATCAGCGCAAATGTCAGAGAATTGGCAGCATTGACGGTAGAAGGATCCTGACTACCGCCAGCGCCCAGGCCTGGGCGGGCCTGGGCGCTGGCGGTTCCATACACGGATGGTTGCCCCGCGGGGGCTGATGAAGATCGACGTTAGATGGGCGAGTGACGAGTCTTGAGATAGTCGGGCGTCTGATCAGGGCGATGCGGTCTGAGAAGTGCTGATTCATGCCGACTGAGCCTCGACGTTGGAGTTGGGTGTGACTTTTGCCTCCTTTTCTGAGATGACCGCCAGGCATCCTCGGACAGTCGGTGGTCCATTCTCGTCCCCACCAGATCGCGGATGTCTACAGCCGGCTGCAGATCACTTCAGCTCTGTTCATTTTACCATTCTTTCTTGCCCCAGATACGGCTTGCCAGAATGCCGCAAAGGATCACGGTAGCGGAGCGCGAAGCTTGTGTCGGTCGGAGCAGGCTGCGTGATTATGCTCTCGGCGACGACGAGGATGGCCAGGCTCTACTCGATGTAGTCAAAGCCCAGATGGTAGCCAGCAATCAGTATACAACAGAGCCGGTTATGTCGCAAAAGGCCAGAATCGACATGGCAATCTCGTTTGTCAGATGGACTCGGCTTGTGTTTACAGTCATGGTCGACAGGGGCCATTGTGCTCAACGCCAGCCTGATTTTCGCGACGTGAACAACGACCCGCTTGCGTACGACGACGTCCCTGCGCTGGCAGAGCGTCTCAAGGCGTTCCTTACCTTTCAGGCGCTCACGGTCAGAGCCAGGGACAACGTCAGTGTGAACAAGCGAATCTCCAAGTCGACGATCCGAACTTGGAAGAATCTCATTCTGAGAGTGGTCATGCACCAGGTGCAGGAACATGAGACCCTGGACTCGGTCGACAGTGCGCTGCGAAAGGTGTTGAGGGGCTCGGCAGACCGAACCGTCGGCATCTACTGGCAACTGGCCAATCACACGAGCAGTCTTATTGGTCAGCTGCACCTCCAGCTGGCGAAACGCACGCCCGGAGCATACGGGAAGTCTGAGGTGCGTCTCATTCTCAGTGCCATCATGCAGCGCCTTCCCACTGGAGCACCGGCGGAGCCCCTCCTGCAGTTGATGGCGCTCGTACAAATCTGCTTCATTACTGGGTTACGCATTGGATCCCTCGTCGCGAGCGACCCGAGCGACGACGACCGTCTGGGTATGGTGCATGCAGACGTAAGCTTCAGCACCTTGCATAGAGGTGCATGGAGCTTACATCTGCAGGTGAACCATCTCAAGGGCTTCAACACTGCCCTTGAGCGCTTCTCCGTCCACATCCGGATGCGACCCCTTCATGCACCCAGTAATATTACACTTGAACCTACAGTAATACTATTACTTTTACTGATTCAGAGGGGTGCGCTGCGAGCACACGGCCCAGACGGGCCTGTGGTCAGCAGCCTCACAGACTTGTTTCAGTCTCGGGCCCATCGATTCGTAGGAGTAGGCGACGAGCCACTCTTTCGGTGCATGGGCCGAAACGGCGACGAAGCGTGGCGACACCTCTCAGTGGCAAGAGCTTGTCAGTGGCTTGCCACTGTGACAAGCTCAGCTGGCTTGCCGTACGCCGGATTCCACCGGCTACGGCAAGATTTCGCTACAGAACTCAAAACCATCTTCGGCAGTGAGGTCGCCCGTGAGCTCGTGCATCACGAGGCTCACCTCGACACACTCAATCGGCATTATACTGGCGGTGCGAGTCTCTATGACTTGATCGGTATTCGCTCCGGCGAGAGCAACATCGCCCGGCAACATTTGGACGCGAACAACCGCTCTGAAGCTACCCTCATCGGTTTCGCACATCGGGCTACGGCTCTCTCGCTGATGGCTGATCAGCTCGACACACGACCATTGGCTGGCACTGAACTGCACAACTCTACTGTTCCAGCACAGCGACCGACCCGGCGCATGCGACGCACGCACCAGGAGCAGGTGCAGTATGCTCTACAGCACAACGAACGGTTTCACAGGCTTCATTTGCGCTGGCACGAGGTATGCATCAATCTCGCCGAGTTCATCAATTTCTCGCCACGCTGGGACCAAGTCCGAAAGAGCCAGGATTCCAGGGTCGTGGAACAACTGAGGGCATTGGCCATCCAGGCGCCGGGCAGGGCAGAACGGGCCCGGCAGCTTTGGCTCGAGGCCAAAGAGCTTCGAACGGAACTCAAGCGAGAAAACACGCGATCGGTGCGAGCGTTCATTGCGGAAACGAAGGCAAACCGTCGAGCAGCGGCGGCGGGCCAATCGTCGGCGGCCATCACCACAGATGCCATGCAGCAAACAGCCCACACCCTCACAACGCCACACACACAGGGGCGCCAAAACCCGCAAAGGGATCCCGCACCAACAACAACGAGAACCCAAGAAGCAGCGACCGCAAACGAGCCGACGCAGAGCGCGCCTCCGGCAGCAAAGAGCACCAAGGCTGGAACCACCAGAACCCTACCCCAAACCACCCCGCCAAACCCGACAACGAGACAAACGCGACAAGAACCCGCGAAGAGACAACACTCGACCAAAAGACCAAATGCCCTGCACAGCCGCAAAAACCACCCCGAACACCGGCAAAAACACACACTCGACCACAACCCCGCGGCCGAAGCTCACAAGGACAACAAGCGTTAGCCACAGCGCGGCCCCCTCAAAAGCGAAGGCACCTTCCTCCCCCAACGCATCCGGGAACCACAAGAACGCAACAAAAAGCGGCACCAATGCCACATGCAGACCCAACACTAAAGCCATGGACCCTTCGAGCCATCGGCCCACCCGACGCAAACGGCCTCGAAAAAACAAATCGCACCAGAAACAACACAAAAAGCGTAAAAAAGGCCATGCAAAAGCCAAGAACAAAAACGCCGACACAAAACAAAAGAAAACACAGCCAGCACCCTGAACAGACAAAGACAGAAGGGGATCATCAAAACCCACAAGCAGCCACAGCACGTTCAACACGGCATATGTAACCTGAAGCCCGACAACCAAACAAAAGTCCCCGAGCAAAGGCCACCTGCCGCAAGACAAGAACGCCGTGCCCCCGCCCACAAGATGCCAACAACAAACCACAAAAGACCAACTAGACACCTTAAGACAACAAAAAACACCCACACGAAAAGACAAGACCTCGTCCAAAAAATGCCGCCCACAACTCAACGAAAGAGCAACACGGACCCTTCGGAGGACAACACTAAAAGGACAAAGGCCACTGCAACAAGAGCAAGCCAACAGCACCCCCAACAGCCCCACACCCGGCACCCCACCGCAACGTGCACATAGGTGCACGGACACCATGATCCAAGGGCACACATGCAAAAAGCGAAACGCTGGCAGAACAACGAGCCACAGACCCCGAAAACTCCCGGCACCCCGAAGCACAGCCCCATCCCCGCGTGGCAAATGACCCGTGACCCCGCACCCCACACCACGCAGCGCCCCACCACGCCCCGGGCCCCCCAACAATCCAACCAGCCGAACCCGAAAACTCCCACAACACCCAACGCGCCCAGGAACTCACCATCAGCATCCACACCAGGCCCACCTCGAAAACCCCCTCCCAGACACACCGAAACCCAGCACCGAGCCAGCGCACCACAAGCGAATGAAGCACAATACCAGCAAAACAGTCACAGCAACAGACAAGGCCAGGCCAACGCGCAAGCAAACACCATCACACCCACACACCAAAGTCACCAAAAGGCGCAAGGCACACCCCCAGGCCCAACCGAACAGCAACCTCACACCCCGAGCCAAACCACAGCAAACACACCAAGGACACCAGACCCCCAACGCCACCCCAAAAAAAGGACCGGGTCCCAAAAGGCAACACAAGCCAAAAGAGCCGCACACCGCCCACCAACACAAACCAAGCAGAGAGACACCCAAGCAAAGCTCTAATCCAGATCAAAAAAGCAACAGCGAGGCCAAACGCAGGCACGCAACCACCAGCAACAACCAAAAGAACAAAAAAGCCAGCGGCAACCAACGAAACCTTGGAACAAAAAGAGAACAGCCGCACCGAAACCTCGACCGGCAACCCCGAAACCGCAGCCAACAAGCCCACGACAGGCCCAAACGCAACAGGCAACCGCCAGCCACCTCTACGCAACAACACCAACCTTACAGCCCCAGGAACAACACAAACAGGCACAGAGGCGAACGCATCGCCCCCAACAAGGGACCAAACGCCGAACCCGGCAATAAAACAGAGCAAAACAAACGCAAGCAGCGAACCAGAGAAAACAGAGCCAAAAAGGGAAAGAAAGGGACGACGCGCCAAGGTCGAAAAGAGCGTGCACAAAGCGGCCAACACAAGAATGCAAGAGGCAACGAAGCCTCACAACACCAAAAGCACGAGCTGCAAAGCAGAGCACAAACGGCCAACCAACCTCGACAACGAAGCACAAGACCCCACAGACCCCCTACGGCAGAAGGACACAAAGAAGCACATGCAGCAAAACAACAAAGCAAAAACAAAGCGCCTCACAAGGACCAAACAAATGCAACAGACAGCACCGTCCAGAGACCCCCATGCAACGTACAGCAACAGCAAAACCAGCTCAACGAAAACAACAAAGACCTGGAACACCACAAAGCACAAGTCCAAAAACAGCCAAGATATATAAAAAAAAAAATCAAACAAGAAAAAACAGCAATACTACAAGCGCTCCACAAGAACAAAGCAGCGCGCCAAAAACACCGCCCACACACCCAGGTGCTGAACAACCACACAAAAGCAAGGAAAGAGGAAGCCCAGCAACTCAGAGCAATAGCCGACAACCCACACGAACAGAACATAGCCCAAAACAGCAACAAGCCACGCCCACAAATCTCAGCACCAAAACACTAGCAAACGCCAAAAACTACAACAAGAGAAAATCAAGCACCACAAGACACACTCAAAAGGCCAAACCAAAACAGCGCCACAAACAGCAAAACAAGCTTAAGCAGCAAAGGCGCCCGCAAGACCCTGCAAAATCACGCGAACAACAAAACACACAAATGCCAAGACAAAGGAAGGACAAGCCGAAACAACTCGAGCCACACCCGCCCCGGCAAGAACAAGGTCGCCCAACAACATCCACAAACAAACAATCAGCCTCAGAAAACCCTCGGCAGTCAAGACCACGAGACCACAACGCCCTCGCAGAGAACCAACAAGCCCATAAAAAAAAAACAACCACCGAGCGGCCAACGGGGCAGTGCAAAAGATCCAACACAGCAACAGCGCACGACACAAGCAAAACACCCATAAGCAGCACGAACAGCAGCAACTCCACAACAATGAAGAGGCTCAACAAACTCAGGCCGAACGGAACAAAAATGCCCAGAACCGCACCAAACACATAGAAGCCAAACCACACCGGCACCGGAAAACCAGGCTACATGAACCAAGCACAAGCCAGGCACGCAACAATCCAACAAAAAGCGCGGCGCAGAGACAAAAAAGCTTCGCACACAACCAAACCAAGAGAAAACACAACAAGAGCAAACAGACCAACAAAAAAGAAAAAAAATAGAACCGCCACAAGCGACTCCAGCGAAAGGAACACGAGCAGCAAGATAGGACTGCCGAAAGGCAAAAGAAGCAAGATCAGCCCCTACAGCTCGAAAGCCCAAAACAGGCCGCTTCCTCTGCCACCCACAAAGCAGTGTAGCAAGAGCGAGCCAAACAAACACAGAGAGAAACGGGCAAAGACGCGAAAGGTCTCAAAAAAGAAGAGCGCAAGCGAAACAAATACCGCCCCAACCCAAGCGGAACTCAAACCCGGCAAAGAAAAAGCGCAACGCAAAGACGGGAGAACAAAAAGAGCAAGGGCAAGAAGAACCCAAGCGACAGACCCAGCCATCCAGCAAAAAGGCATCGCCACATCGACCCAGCATGCAAACCAAGCAACACGAACGAGCCATCCAGTGCCAGAAGGCACAAACCCCGGGCCAAGCGCACCCAAAAAACAAGCCAAATCGCCCCCCTCACAGAGCAGAAAAGCACCCAAAATACGCCTCAGAGAACAAGAAGACGGAAATGATACCCAAAGAACTGACAACCCCAACAGAAACGCGAGACAAACATCACCAGAAAATAGAACAACAAAGCCAACAACTCGGCGCGCTTCACCAGGCAACACGCAACAACACAAGAGCAGTAAAACACGACAAGGAGTCGCCTACAAGAGCAGAAGAACACAGAGCAGGCAACACACACAACAACGCCCAGCAAAAACACCAACAAGAAACAAAGGGCCAAACAAGCACAAAACAACAAACCGCACCCTGCAAACGGGAGCACCAACAACAACAAACGCCCACAAGGCAAAAGCGGCAAAGGCAAGAGCAAAGCAGGACGATGCGGTACGCAGAGACGACAAAGCTAACAAGAAAAAAGAAACGGAATGCGGGAGTACAAAAACTCGAAGCAAAGCCGACAAGAAAACAGACACAACACGAAACGACGCGCCGAACACCAAAATACAGCAACACCAGGAGCGCAAAGAAAAAGAGGAAGAAAAGGAGAGACCAAACGCGAGCCATGGGTCATGCGGCTATCGAGCTGCGCTATACACGCTCTGGCTCCTGCCGCCGCGGCGCGCCGCGTCGGTCGCCCGTTCATGACACGGGTCAAGTGCGTTCGTTCGTCCCAATCTTCAACCCAGCTCGGCCTGACCCTGGACCTTCTGTTTGCGACAGTCAGTCATGCGGCACCTGGTCACTGTCGGTCCTGCATCGCGCTGGATCCGATCCTGGGACCCCAGCTCGACGACGGTGCGTCCGCGTTGCGGTGCGTTGCGTTGCGTTGCGTTGCGTTGCGTTGCCTGCTCCTCTGCCCTGATCTCGTACGCCCCCAATGCAGGCCGTTCCATCCATCCGCCCATCTGCGCGTCGCAACCTGGCGCTCTGACTTCTCCATTAAGGCCCCCACCCAGACGTCAGATTAGGCCGTACGCCCGCCCTCTTTGGCATTCTTTCCTCCCCCTCCCCCTCCCTCTCCCAATCACCATGGCCCTGGGGGACTCTCGCGAGATCAGCAGACGACCGGCGCCGGTAACTTCGCTTTCCACTCTTTGCCGCCAATGTCGCATCCGAGCCAAGGTCCAACACTGGCAGCCCCTCGAGCCATGCAGCCATATCCTCGACTCACGTCACCGCAGCCAACGGACTCGCTGGCCAGCCCTTCGGCCGGTCGTTCGCCATCACCATCAAAGAGAAGCTTCAATTTTCCTATGGGCGATCCCAGCGAGCGCTGGAACTCCATCGGCCAGGCGACCCAGGGACCATCCGCCTCGCAGAGCTCAGGCGCACTGCGGTCCGGCATGCCACGAAAGCAGTCTATTCACTCCAGCGCTGGGCCGGCTTCATCGGTCTCGCCGAATGCAGCATCCCTAGCTGCTGCTGCTGCTGAACCTTTTCTTGGCTACAACGAGCTCTTTTCGCCCAACGGCACCCATCTCTCGGCTTCAGACAGCTCCAAGGGTGCCGGTGGCGGTAACGTCGCATCGCTTTCCACCTCGGATCCCATGAGTGCGGCCTTCCCTTCAAGCTCTGGTCCCGAGACTCGTGGATTCTCATTACCATCGCATCAGGAGCAGGATGCATTTGCTGCGCGGTTTGGTCCGCCGCCGTCTGGCCCATTTGCATCGGGACGTGACGAAACTGGCTACGGACCATCGCATGGCGCAGCACCGTCTTCATCAACAGCGGCAGTTTCGCGAAGTGCAGGACTCGACGACTTTGGTGGGCGACAGCCTTTTGGCGGCAACGGTGGACAGATCGTCCCCAGCATGACCCCCGCCGGAAACCTCAGTCCACGCAGCCTGATGCACTACCACCACCAGCAGATGCAGGCGCAGCAGGCGATGGCCATGCAGGCACAGCATCAACAGGGCAACCAGTCCGGTGCGGGCAATGCGGCAAATCTCGGGGGACCTGGCGGTCCAGCAGAAGAGATCACCACCGTCTTCATCGTCGGCTTCCCGGATGACATGACCGAGCGTGAATTCGCAAACATGTTTCTCTTTGCGCGCGGTTTCGAGGCGTCGACTCTCAAGATTCCGGCAGGACTTACCCACGCTGGTCCCGGCGGTCGAGGCTCGGACGGTGGCGGTCCACTATCTTCTGGACCCGGCGGTCCCTACCACGCCGTCAACATGCCTGGATCCGGCCTCTTTGACCTGCCGGGCAGTGCTGCTGCCGGTTCGTGGGAAGACCAGAACCTGTCCATGGCCTTGTCACGTGCTGGTGTCAGCGATGCATTCTCATCTCTCGCAAACATGGGCAACCTCCCGGGCGCCCTCGGCGGCGGTGGCGTCAACAGTGCAAACGCACAAAGTCTAGCCGCCAGCGCTGCTGCAGGCGGCAAGATCAAGCAGATCATCGGTTTTGCCAAATTCCGCACAAGGGCCGAGGCGCTCGAGGCGCGTGACGCCCTCAACGGACGCAAAATCGACGCCGAGAAAGGCTGCGTTCTCAAGACGGAGATGGCTAAGAAGAACTTGCACACCAAGCAGCGTCCCGTTCTGTCGGCGGGCGGCATTCCTGAAGGCAGCCTTGGCTTCGGTCCACCTACCAGCCTCGGTGGGCCCGTCGGCCCTGGTGGCCCTCTTTCGCCTACAGGTGGCCCCGGTGGCATTCACGGGGCTTCGGCTGCGCCGCATGGTGCCTCTTTTGGTCCAGGTGGACCTTTTGATCCTCGAGCAGGACATCCGGCCACTGGGCAGGGTGGACCTCATCCCGGTATGGTCGGAGCCTTTGGCGCTCTTCCTCTCGGAAAATCGCCTGCCGGCTTTGAGGTCTTTGCGGGGCAGTCCAGAGCTGGTGGCGGAGGAAACGCAACGCCGGGCGATCTGCTCTCGCCGCAGGAGATGTTTGGCGGCGGCTCTGACTTTTTCAGTCAAACTGGCGGACCCCCCGGCTTGCGGCCCATGGGGGGCGGTAGTCTTGACGCTACTTCTTACTGCCGCACGAGCCAACCTCCGCAGTCGGGCTCGGACAAGTGGGGAGCGCCTTCGATGGGTCCCCTCGACTACTACGGACCAGAGTCTAGCGGCAGCAGTAGCGGTGCCATTCCAGCAGCCGTGGCGTCGGGTCGATCGAACCTGATGTCGACCAACGCAATGGCGGGTCGACCGGATTGGACAATTGTTGGCTCACCACCCCCGGGTCTGTACAGTCTTAATGCGCTACCTGGATCTACGTCGCAAGCGAGTACTGGGATCGTTCGACCTGAATTCCAGCGTCAAGGCTCCCGAGCTGGGCCGCTATCCGGAGCGACAAGCGACAACGGCAAGAATGAGGACGTAGGCCGTACCGGCGAGTCTGCGGCGAGCGCACGCAGCGGATCCTCGCCAACGTCGACCAGCGCCGAGACGCACGACCAGCAACATGCGCAGCAGCAGCAGCAGCCCTTCGCCTCGCGCTTTGGCAATCTGAAGCTTAGCTCGCCAACCTCGGAGGACGGGACTTGCCCTGGACCCAGTGTGGCTGGCCGTTCGAGCAACCAGATACCGAGCCCTGACCTGCCAAGTCCAACCAGCCGCAACATTGTGGTGGGCGACAACCATCCGCCAGGCAATACGCTCTTCGTCGGCAACTTGCCGAGTAACGCATCGAGCGGAGTGCTGTCGCAGGTGGAGGACCACCTGCGTGCGTTGTTTGGCGGCTGTCGTGGCTTCCGCCAGTTCTCTTTCCGCCTCAAGTCTAACGGTCCTATGTGCTTTGTCGAATTTGAGGACGTGCACACAGCGTCCAGGGCCATGGCCGATCTCAACGGCAACTCGCTCAACGGCGCCATCAAGAATGGCGGAATTCGTCTGAGCTTCAGCAAGAATCCGCTATTCCGCATGAACTCGATCTCGGGCATGAGCGCCGCTGCAGGAAGCTTTGGCAGTGGTCCGAGCTTGGCCGCAGGTGGTCAGCAGGCGGGTACCACGGGCAATGCCTCCGCAACTACTGGTTCGAACGAAAGCAGCTCCAGCCTTGGTGCTACCGGAGCGGGCGCTGTGCCAACCGCGGGCCACATGAGTCTGGGTCTGGCAGGCGAGTCGATTGGTGGTGGCAGCGGAGGTGGTGGTGGTGCTGCCACCGTTCAGACGCGTCGCTGAAAAAGCGCAACGAAACTGCGCAAAACATGCGTGCGTGCGGATGCTCCACATTTCAGTACAGTATTACATTATTTTGTTTTGTTTGTTTTTTTCCCGATTGCCGGTTTTGGGTTGGGTTGGGTTGGTTTGTATTATTTCTTTTTTTCCAATTTCTCAGGATCATCTTTCCTTGGTGCTGTACTGCACCGCGCAACAGAACAATGCATCTTCCCTTCCAACCTGCATCACTCTGGCTTCACCGCATCCTCAAGGGAATCCAACGCGCTCGCCTCCTGCACTGCGCATTGCAAACATCCGGATGTTCCGTTTGCGCCTCTTTCGGCGTCATGACAGGAACCGCATCACAGCCGACAGCCGACGTTGATTTTGACGCGCTCAACAACGTCGAGGAGGCCGCCTATCAGGAGGGCTATCGCCAGGGCTTCGATCATGGAGCCCTTCACGGGACGTTTGAGGGCAGGGATCTCGGCCGGTCCAAGGGTTTTGAACTATGGGAAGAGGTCGGTTTCTACCAAGGGCTTGCCATGACGTGGAAGCAGATCTTCGAACAGGCACAAAGCTCGGGCCACATGTCGCGCAAATCGGCCAGGCAGCTTCAGCATGTGTCGGGCCTGTTGCGGCTCATCTCGTTCTTCCCAACCATCAACAAGTCCTCCGACCCAACCACCGATCTGACGGGTGTCGTCCCGCCTGCGCTATCCCCGTCTTCTGACCCGAGAGATGAAGACGACGCCCCGACAGGCCACGAGGGTGAAGCAGAGGACAACGACGACGTGCTTGCCGGTCTCGATATGCTGGCGCTGCTGGAAAAGATCCGTGCAAAGTACAGACTCACCTGTTCGGTTCTCAGCATGCCGCCGCGGCAGGCTGGCAACACCTCGTTGGTGTCATCCGATTCGACGTCTGTGGTATCTTCCAGCGCACCACCGACAGGCGCGTCATCGGGCTCGGTCCGTGTTGCTGGCCAGCTGGTCGATCCGAGCCAATTACGGTACTGAACTGCTGTCGCGCCTTCTCGCTCGTCGGCTTCACCCTTCGACCAGCTCTTCGCTTGCGCACTTTTGGTTCGATTTCCGATCCTCTTGCTTGCTTTATCCTCCCAAGACTTTCCCTCGATACCCAACGTTGTGGTCTCGTGGCGCCGAGCCAGCTCCAGCCTGGTTGCAAATCCCGTCTGGCCTCGTCTCGTTTCGCAATGACACCCAGCAGGTCCTCCGCGACCGGCACAGCTGCTTTCCTTCTTTTGGTTCATGACGTCTCGTCTTTCATGTTGTCACGGTCACCGTTCTCTGGTCTGCTCCGCTTTCTGCTTGTATTCTCGTCGTCCTGTTTTCGTATGCTTCGTGTTGCTCACATTGGATATCTCTTGCATGCTCAGCTCCGCACTCTCATGTCTCTGGGCATTGCTTTTCCCGCCTTCACATCGTTACTTCTTGTTGCACACATACCTGACGGCTAGCTTCATTGTTCGGTCGCTCACTATTTGCCATTACATGCGCTCGCAAACTGCAATTGGTTCTCGTTCTGGCCAGGACTCGCCCTGTCAGCGTCTGCTGCAATATCGTGGGTGAGCAGTGGGACTCTGAAGAATGAGCAAACTTTGTGGTGCGCTGAGATCGTGTTAGTGCCTCCTTTTGGGTATCGGCCGGTACGTGCGCCACCTCCTCACACCGCGACCGCATGACGAACGCGAGCGCTGCGCTGTGGTGTGTTAGATTAGACGTGTGTCCGTTCCTGGGTTATGGTGCCGTATTTATTGATTGGACAGGCTCTGCAGCCTCTTTGAGAGAACGCTCAAACTGACTTCTTGACTGTTTTTTTTTTGTCCTGGATTTTGCCGCCCGCTTTTTCGTATCTGGTTCCCATCCTTTGGTTGAAAAAAAAAAAAAAAAAAAAAAGCCGTAGCCTGCTGCAGTCTCAGATCTGCGTCGTCCTCGGACATTCCGTCGTCTCGCACAGAAGATGTTAGACCGTTAGTGAATGTTTGAGCCTGTGCTGACGAGGCAGAGTGTGTGGGGACCCCGCCTTGGCAGGCCGCGCCGACCGACCGTTAAAGGCGAAAGGAGCAGCTAAACTCACCCACACCTTACCGGATACGCACCCTCCGGCTCACACTCAATGCCCCGCCTCGTCCTCGTCGGGCCAAAAAAGTGCACAGAGACAATAGCACACGTCCAACTCCGAGCACAGGCGCAGGCCGACTCCAACGAACTGACTGCCCTGTGCCACTCTCTCAAGTCTCCCTCGTAAATAACACGACCAAGGTCCCTCTTGGCTAGCCCTGATTCGACAGACGCGGTTTGCATCGCCGTTCACCGTGCCTTCCTCCTATCCGCTTCCATCACCATCGCTCCTCTCCCGTGACAATATTCGCAGAGCCTACCAGAATGTCAGTCTCCGCCCTTCGAGGAGCCCTTGCCTTGCCGCTGCGTCGTGCAGCCATGCGCAGTGGCTCCATCCAGTCCACTCTCGCCGCCAGTGGCTCGCGCAGAAACATGTCTTTCTACAACGTCGACGTTGCTGGACTCTCCGAGGAGCAGGCCGAGCTCCGAGAGGCAGTGTCCAACTTCGTCTCTGCGGAGCTCCCCCCCGAGAAGGCCATGTCGATCGACAAGCAGAACGAGTCGCCAAAGGACATCTGGACCAAGTTCGGCGACATGGGTTTGCTCGGTATCACGGTCCCCGAAGAGTATGGCGGTCTCGGTAAAGGCTATCTGGACCACACGATCGTCATGGAGGAGCTTTCAAGAGCGTCCGGCTCGGTTGCGCTCTCGTACGGCGCCCACTCGAATCTCTGCGTCAACCAGCTCAATCGTCACGGTACCAAGGAGCAGAAGGACAAGTACCTCCCTGACCTCATCTCCGGCAAAAAGGTCGGCAGTCTTGCCATGTCGGAGCCCGGCTCGGGCTCGGATGTTGTGAGCATGACCACCACCGCCGTCAAGAAGGGCGACCGATACATTCTCAACGGCGGCAAGATGTGGATCACCAACGCACCCATTGCGTCCACTTTCATCGTCTACGCCAAGACCGAGCCCAAGGCTGGCTCCAAAGGCATCACCGCCTTCATCCTCGAAAAGGGAATGAAGGGCTTCACGCAGCTCCCCAAACTCGACAAGGTCGGCATGCGCGGTTCCGACACGTGCGAGATCCACTTTGAAGACGTCGAGGTGCCCGAGACCAACGTGCTCGGCAAAGTCAACAAGGGCGCAGCTGTCCTCATGTCCGGTCTCGATCTCGAGCGTCTTGTTCTCTCCGGTGGTCCGCTTGGCCTGATGCAGGCCGCCTTTGACTACAGTGTCGCCTACGCACACGACCGCAAGCAGTTTGGCCAGCGAATCGCAGAGTTCCAGCTTCTCCAGGGAAAGATTGCCGACATGTACACCAAGCTCGGCGCTGCAAGGTCCTACGTCTATGCCGTCGGCCGCGCCTGTGACCAGGGCAAGATTTCTCGTCGCGTAAGTACATCCTACACCTTGGGCCTCGCCCGCAAGTCCCTTCCTAACCACGCGACGCCTGTTCTTTCGACTGACTATCTCTCTCTCTCTCTCTCTCTCTCTCTCTCTTTGCACCGCAGGACTGTGCGGGTGCGATCCTGTACAGCTCGGACCGATGTGTCGAAGTGACCTCGGAAGCGATGCAGATCCTCGGAGGAAACGGCTACACAAACGACTACCCTGTCAACCGCTTCTGGCGCGATGCTCGTCTCTACACCGTCGGCGCCGGCACACAAGAAATCAGGAGAATGCTCATCGGTCGCATGTTCAACGAGGAACTCGCTTGATCCCTTTCCACCGGCCCTCTCGCACACCGCAGTCCAGTCCACTTGCTCTATCACAACGTCATTTCTTCGATCTGCTTTAGCGTAACCATGAGAATCAGTGCGAACGAATTAGAACCAAGATGGCTGAATTGCTTGACAAGTCGTGAGCGGGCTGCACTTTGCACTTAAGATTAAGCGTCGAGTTGACTATCCCAGGTGCTCTTGATCGAGCACACAGTACAGCTATATCACAATCAAAAGAGGATCTTCTTGCCGGGCCTTCGCTTTACTTGGCCCCCAAACTCGCCCAAATGCCCCAAAAAAGGAACAAGGCAAGGCATGTTGATAGGACAGGACAGGGCTAAACCACGAAGAGACAGTGGCGCCCAAGCCAGGGATGTTAGCCGAATATCCGGCTTGACGTCTCTGTTAATGCAATATACTTGAACCGTGTCATCCCCCCACCCTAGCCAGTGCGACATTTTGGCAATTTAGTGCCTCCGCCTTTGCCTCTCCGACAGCACCATACCAATACCGCGGCACAAGGCTTGAGAAGTTTCAGTACTGTAACAGAAGCAGGACTAGGGAGGAGATCAAGGCCGCTCAACACGATTGGCCCTATCATTCTCCGATCTCTTCCAAGGCCAACCTCTCCTCGATTTAGCAGCAGTACGAAAACTGTCAAACGACGTCCACCGCAACATCTGTACACACATGGACTTGACAGTCTCCCATACAGCTCCATGCTTGGATCCGGACAAACTGTGGGAACGGTGGCAGGAAAACGCATTGAAGATTTGACGTAAAGTTGAGAAACGATGCTCCGCTCGGGAGCAAGGTCTGTAGGAGACGATGCGGCTCGACAGTCTCGCTGGGAGGGGAGCATCGAGTTCCGTGCAGCCGCAGCTGCTGGAGAGAGTACAAGAAAAATGACAGGGAGAGGAGGAGCAGGGGAGGCAAAATCATTGGTTCGCGTTGCCGGTAGGAGTGTTTCTTCCGCCCGAGAGGAGCGCCATGAGATTGGCTCCGTTGATTGCCTGTGGCCCAACCGACGAGGGGGCAGTAGGGGGTGGAGGGCTCGACATGCCAGGACCCTGAGCGTAGTAGGGGAACGGAGGCGGCGGATGAGGGCCCTGAGGACTGCCAAAGGCCTGGGTGTCGGGAGACTGAGGACGGCGATCGACACCGCCACCACCACCGCCACCGGCGCCAGGGCTTGCTGGCATGTCGTACGGAGAGCGAGGCGGACCGCCCATGCCTCCAGGAGGAGGGAAAGCGTGGCCTGCCAGCACCTGTTGCTGGATGTGAGGCGGCATGCTCATCAGTTGCTGGTACATCTGCGGGGGCATTCCCGGAGGCGGGGGCCGGCCGCCAGGGAAAGGACCAAAGCCCGGGAAAGGTCCGTTGGGTCCACGGGGACCGGGTGCGCCGGCCATGGGAGGCATTGGACCCATGCCGGGAGGAGGAATGGGACCACGGCCCATGCTGAGGGCTGCAGCAATGTGCGGCGGCAGCTGCTGGAATCCAGGGACACCGACGGGCGGACGTCCCATCATGCGCGGATCCATGCCGGGCGGAGGTCGACCGGGAACCGCGCCGGGGAAGCCGCCGTAGGAGCCCATGCCACCCGGTCGTTGCTGCTGCTGCTGTTGCTGCTGTTGAGGAGCATTTTGCTGACCCTGAGTCGAAGAGGAGCTGGGCATTCTCTGATGCTGCTGCTGCTGCTGCTGCTGCTGTTGTTGTTGCTGTTGAAGGTCGTAGGGCAGTGGCGAGCGAGCTTCAGGGGCAGGACCCTCGCCTGGTGTGAGTCCGGGCGACATCATGCGTTGAGCCAGGTGCTCTGCCGATTCGTTGCGGCGGCCAGACTCGCCTCCCAGCAGTTCGCGCAAGCGATTGGCCGATTCGGGACGGGTCACGTGGTTGTTGCTGGCGTTGGTCGGCGTAGAGGTGTCGCGATTCTCGCTGCCTTGGGCAGAAGCCGATACAGCGGGGCCTGGGATGCCTCCGCCTCCTTGCAACATGGCCATGAGCTTCTGCATCGATTGCTGATCAGCCTCGGTGACGTTCTTGTCTGGCTTGTCCGTGGTAGCCGCCGGCGATTCCACGTTTTCGCGCACGGCAGCCTTGCTGAAAAGCTGTGAGAGGTCGATAGATGAGGCCGCAGCTGGCTCTGCGGAAGGCGACTTGGCTGCCGTGGCAGAGTGGCTCTCGCCATCCGAGGGGACCGATCGCCCGCCCATCGACTCGAGCATCTTTTGCTGTGCGGCCAGAGCCGCCGCCTGAGGGTCTCGAGGCGGACCTCCACGTGCGTCAAAGAAGCGAGCGAAGCGACTCGATCGACCAGGAAGGCCGGGTGGTGCCGAGCCCTCGGATCCTGCGCCTCCGTGGCTGTTGGAGATGCTGTCGAACATGGAGCCGCCGGAAGCGTTACGCTGGTTGGCTGCGGCGGCCATCTCGCTACGGATCTGATCCATCTCGGATTCGTGGGTCGCCGCCCTGTCATTGCCAAAGGAGTACTCTCCAGAGGCATCGCGACCAAGACCCGGGGGAGGTCCGGACGACGGCGTGTGGGCGGAAGAGTCGTTGGGGTCCAGTTCGCCGCGTGCCAGTCGCTCACGGCGCTCGCGCTCCTTCATCTGCGCCTTAAAGGCCTGAATGCTGTCCACGGCGCCATCCATGTCGTCAGCGCCATCAGCGCCTCCACCCTCCCGTCTACGCGTACCAAACTGGCCAAAGGGTGCCCGGTTGTCGACGGGCAGCGACTCGCTGTCGTCGTCGAGCCAGGCTGGGTTGTCGTCGGCATCGCCAGACCACTGTCCGCCTCCCTGGCGTCCTCCCGGACCACCGCGTCGGTCTCCCGTCCGCCGATCTGCAGCCGAGTTGGCAAAGGGACCAGCTCGCTCTCGGTCACCAGGCTTTCTCCAGTCGGCGGCCGAGTCAGCACCGCCAGTGCGACGGACGCGGGGCGACTCAATAATCTCGCCCTCTTCGCGGCTCTCGTCACCGTCCAAGGCCCGATCTCCGCCACGGCGACGGTCTCGACCACCACCGGCGGTGTCCCTCGCCTCGCCGAAGCGGTCTCGTTGACCGCGGCGCTCGTCGGGAAGCATGTCGCGCATGCGGTCCTTACCAAAGGAGGTGGACCTTTCCCCCATGCCAAATCGTCGACCTTCGCCATCGCCTGCGCCTGCGTCTCGAGCCGCAGCTCGTGATGCGGCGCTGCCCGCGGGCTTAAAGGTACCGCTTGCCGAGATCTGTCCGAAAGGATTCTTGCCGGCTGGTGCGATACGTCTGCTGGACACCTCGCCGAGTCGGAGACCTTCGCCGCGCTCTCGGTCTTCGTTTCTCCTGGCCCCGAAGCGTGCGCCTGCACCTTCTCTGCGTGGGCCAAAGCCGCCGAGCGCACCGCCGATGATGCCTCCGTTGTTGGTCCCATCGTCCTGCTCGGAATGCTGAGGGGCCTCCTCGACATGATTGCGTCGCGAAGAGTCGCGGCCCTCGCGATGATTGTTGTAGTTGGACTTGTAATGGAAGGGCTCCCACTCGCCATACCAATCGCGAAGGGTGCGCATGGCGACAGGCTTAGTAGCAAGTGGCGATGCGCAGTACGCTAGCAGAATTCCACGACCGTAGATACGAGGGCAGTCTGCTGGCCGCTGGTAAAGCTGGTCAACGGCGTCAGTGTCGCCATACTGGGGAGAATGCTGTGAAGATCTTGTGCGTTGGGTGTGCTGGGTGTACTGGGTGTGGGAGTTGCTTCCGTTGGAGCCAAAGGGGTTGGGCGGCAACGCCGCCGCTGGCGGCGCCATCATCCCTAATCCGGGCGGTGGACCTGCAGGGAGTACAAAGCAAGAGTCAAAAGAGGGGAGAAAGGGGCGAAAAGAGCATCGACCGATTGTACACTGTCAGCGTCTGTGACAATCGAGTTGGCGTAAAAAATGGCCGAGCTGCGCCAAAAATACCCACCGGCTGCCATGACAGGATACGATTTACGACTCCCCGTCAGAGTCGCTCAAGAGTAGAGAGCACTAGCGGTGGCAGGCAAGAAGCCGAATCGAGCAGGGCGATGCCGAATCTGGCGCAAGAGATGTGTGAGGAGCGATCACAACTATGGCTCTTGGTTGATGTGATAGTGACGAGTAGGTCGGAGAGTGGTAGGCACCGAAAGCACTTGGGACGATCGAGGATTCACGAGGATGTGCGTTTGCGATTGTTCAGATGAATAGCAAAGAGGTGGAAGAGAGCAAAGGGCGTAGGTGATGCTCGTGTGAGACAGTGATGGACGCACGGTCGTGTGATGTGACAAGGCGCAATTGCCGGTGTCGACGAGCTGATGTTGATGATGAAGGCACGAGAAGGATGCAAATGATCACGGGCCAAGTTACAGACAGCGAGCGGAGCTGTGATGCAGCGCGAGAGAGAGAGAGAGAGAGAGAGAGAGAGGGAAAGACTAGACTGGACTCCGAGGCTGCACCGCTTCGACTTTCGCCAGAGCTGCGTTGAATGCGGGCAGCCACACTCAACTGGATGCGACCAAGTCGACCAGCCACGCAGCCAATTTTCCTTCAGGCGGCCGACCAGCCAGTGGGCGCGTTCTGCCTTGGTCTCGCTTCCTTACCCCGATGCGATTGGCTTCAACTAGATACCTCCCTCTACAGTACATCTTCCTGTTCTTCCAGGCTAGCATGTCCAGGCTAGCATGATCACGACTTCGACTACGTAGCAGCCGCTCTACTTGCGAGCTTCAAAAACCCTTCGAAAGCTGATTGCAAGCTTCGTTTGATTGTTCAAATCCCGGGCCTGTGAGCGCAACAGTCAGATGGCATTGGTCTGAATCCGGATGCTGGTTCCAGACAATATTGAAGGCTTTGCGGCCAGTCTTGCGTTGAAACTGGCCTCTCCTTCAAGTTGTTAGACCTTTGTCTTATATCTTGTGAATAGTGGTTGGGCGGGTGCTGCCGACAAAGTTGGATTTTGGCTCGTGATCGGCTCCAAGTCGTGACTCGCTTGAGCAGCTTGGACCTTGCTCGGCCTGGCCCTGTTCGCTCGAGCCAACCCACACGACGCAGCCTGAGCCATCAGACCCTGCAGACCCTGACCGCGGAGAAAAGACCCACAGATGCCCACCAGGCATCATCCGCCACACGAAAAGCTGCCACGTAGTACAGAGAGCTACCATCAACTAATACTGAAGCCATGCTTCTTGCCAGACTCATTATACCACAGAATGACTGACTACACCACGACAAGACTCGTTCTCAGACAGAACGCTATTGCCTTGTTCTCGGCATAGAAGTTTGAGGCATGAGTTCCTCTTGAATCAAGATGTGTATTAGCCGTGGTATGGCGTTTCAGAGAGTCGGGCTACTAGGTTGACTCGGACAAGTCCACGAGCAGAAGCCGGCCCGCTCGCTCCGTGATCATAGGCTGCCACACAGGCTATGCGGTGCCGGTCTCCTTCCAAGGATACTCGAAAGACGGGTCGTCTCTGCGTCGCCAGAGCTTCTTTCTGTTCATTTTGAAGGCGCAGGAGCATAGCAGACCGGTCAGATGTCTGATCACTAGACGCAATTCTGGAAAATTGCATACAGGGATGGAAATACACTTACTTTTTGCCGCTTGTGTCCTGAGCCCAGACCTCGACGCAGTGCTTTTTGCGGAACTGGCGGATGAAGCGTGGGTCCCAGAGCTCCGAAGAGACACCCAGATCCTTGCAGCATCGCATCAGCGCGTTCGATTTGGCGCCTTCCGAGGCAGTAGGTACTCCCGAAGGCTTGAAAAACTCTTGCTCGCCTCGGGCGGTAGCAACGAATCTGAGAGACCAGGATACGGATGAAATGCAAAGCGATTCAGGAGACTCAGTCAGCAGCCAGACAAGAGGAGGCGGCTCGTGGCAGCAAAGGAGTATGGCAACACTTACCGTCCTTGGCAAATGAGGACCCATTCGCGGCTCACAATACCCTGTCCGACGTTGGTCTCGCTTCGAGGTGCCATGCCCCACCCACCAGGTCCAAAGGCCCGGTTCAGAATGCGGCGGTATTTGATCTCGGGAAGGTAGATGAGTCCATCTGAACGACACAAGCCGCCGGTGGAATGCAGAGGAACACTGAATCAGTTTGGAACCATCGAAGCGAGTCCCGCGCCTTTCGTCTAGCAAATACATACCTGGTTTAATTTCGATGTCTCCCTCGTTGATCGGCGCCATGAGCACGTCTGCCGCCTCTTTGCTAAACGCACGGTCGCCAAGGCCTGCAAAGCTTGTGCTCCACTCTTCCGACGTAGAGACCCCATTCGATGTGGATGCTTGAGGGGAAAAAGAGCCGTTGGAGCTGTTCGAATTAGCATTCAGAGACGGGCTCGAGTTGGATCCGTTGGCAAGTCCTGGGGCAGCCACCTTGGGATCAACATCACGCTCCGCTGGCTGTGAAGCAGGACGACTTGAGTGCACGGCTGGATCATTCGAGTTTCCCGATGCCGTGTAAGGCTCCTGAGGCTCATCGTTGCCCTCGAGCTGTTCCCACATCGACTCCGGCAGGGGATGCAGGTCCTTGAGTCCTGTTCGGACTGGTTCCGTCTTGGCCGGTGTCTTGCCTCGCGAAGTCCACGATGTCTTGGTAGCTGTCGCCAGTGTACGGCTCGGCATTCCGATGAACACTCGCCGCGGCAATGCGCGAGCAACGTAGCCTAGGCCCTTCATCTTGACTGATCGTCTCGATTGATGCAGGTGACACCGTGTTAATATGCCTGTCTTGGGGCTATCCTAGTTAGAAGCTCGTGAATGTCCTACGATTACGGTGTGGTGAGTCTGCAGTGGGTTTACGTTGCGCTGGTGGGCAGACGAAGAGTTTTTCTGAAATCGTATGGCTGAGGTGAGCTTCGTTCCGTGCAGCAGTCGGGTGTGAGTGGCATCGAGACAGACGTCACACAGTGACTACACAACTGCACCTTACGGCACGGAATACAGTATTGGAAAGTAGGGTGGGTACACGCAGTTAGTTCACCCGCACAGCGCAACTGCCACTTGCAAGCTTCTCAGACGCGGTCAAGTGGAGGTGATTTGTCGAGGTGCGCGATCGGCCGGCCATCGGAACCCGCCGATCGATCTATTTTCCATTACTAGTACTGTACTGCCTCTCTGTTGCCTTGTCGCGAAAGCACGCGAAGAAACATACGGCACCGCCGGACACGAGCCAGCCAGGACAATCGCAGGTTCTAACACGCACCACCGTTCTTCTTGAGAGGCATCCACAACACTTGCTGCAGTTTTCGCATTTGTTCGACGTTCTGCGACTCGTTTTGGACGCTACCACCAGCGGCTCAGACAATTCTCTTCGCCTCTGAAATCGTTGCTGTCCGCTCGAACGAAGGTTGCAACAACCTCCAGGCAACGTCACATAATGTCGGACCACGAAGGCGCCAACAACGTCTCGACCGGCGTCGTCGCAGACCAGACGAACGCTGCTATGCCGCTGCAAGAGGCACCTGACTCACCTGTTTCGATCTCAAAGGAGGCACATAACGGCGCAGACGTGCCTGCAGATGAGACGCCGGCCTCTGCACCCTTAGAGGCCGTATCACAGGAAGACAAGCCGGCGCAGAGCAACCTCGAAGACACGCTATTTGGAGATGACGATGACGAGGAGGAAGAAGAGCAGGTTCGAGCACGTTCGAGACTCAATGGTCGTGCAGCCTCCTCGTCGGCCGCTGTAGGCCCGTCACGCGACAGCGACGAAGATGAGGATGATGAAGACGAAGGCGTACGCAGACAGGTTCGACGCATCAGACAGCGCGTCGATTCAGCATCGGCTTCTCCGCCTCCCGGTGGTGCGTCGGGTGCCGCACCGATTCCGCCGCCCTTGGCACCTTCATCGCCAGCAGCTGAGGATGACATGCGCTCTGCAAGATCTTCTCGCAGTGGCAGCCCCTACAGCCGGGCGGGATCGCAAGAGATGGACGACGAGACCCGGCGTCAGCTCGAGTACAAGGAGGACGACGAGGACCTGCCTGCCGAAGACAACATCGAAGTAGCCCATCTGGCTCTTCCGCAGCTTCCAGTACGTCACTCAAAGGAGCACTGGCTCGCGAGAATACCCCACTTCCTGCGCTATGTCACCACGCCCTTCGATGCAAACGCGTGGGACGAGGAGCAAGAGGAGGAGTTGCTGCGTCTGGAGGGCTTCTCGTCCGGCTTTGGTCACGACTTGGGTGCCACGAGTCTGCTGCGCACATCCAACACCATCCGTTGGCGATATACCGACCAGCGCGACGAGGACGGCGCAAGAGTTCCGGAATCCAACGCACGCATCGTACGCTGGAGCGATGGAACAATGTCTCTGCAGGTTGGCTCCGAACTCTTTGATATCACGCAGCAGACGGAGCAAGGCCGAGTCTCTACCGCCAACACGGGAGCCAACACGCCGCAGCCCGTGTCTCAATCGCAGTCGGCTGGACCTTCGTCCTCGCAACAATTGCTGGCCCAGGCGACACAGTCGATGCCGATGGGCTCGCGAGGATCTGGCTACCGACCTGCGCAGTCGCTGTCCTACCTTGTTGTGCCCCATACGCGCGAAGGCGTGATGGAGTCACAGGGTCCCATTGCCGGATCGCTGGCATTCACGCCTGCCGACACGCGCTCCGAGACGCATCGAAGAATCGCAAAGGCGCTTCGATTCCAGAAGACAGCACGTGTGGTGGCCACGGCCGCGGGTGAAGGCGCTCTGGATCCCGAGATCGAAAAGGCCAGAATCGAAAAGGAGCTCAAGGATGCCGAAAAGAAGCGAATCCGGGAGCGCGAGAAGGCGGATCGCAAGAGCGGCAAGCTGGACGACGAGATGTTTGACATCGAGACGCGGCGACGATCGCGCTACGTCGGCGGGCGAAAACTGGGAGCGGGGCCTCGCAACGCCGACTACTACAGCGACGAGAGCGACATTGGAGGTGGCGGTGGTGGTGTCGACGAGGATGTCGGGCGTGGAGCTGGTGGTAAGCGCGGCTACGCGTCGCAGAGGTACGCCGAGGACGACGATGGATTCATTGTCGATGACGAAGGCGACGACGACGAAGACGCCGACGGCGCTGCATCCGGACGACGCAAGAAGCAGCGCAACTCGGATGACGAAGATGCCATGGAGGTCGATGACGAGCCCGACGAGATGGAGCTCGCGGAACAGCGGATCGAGGAGGCCGAGCGTGCCCGCAAGAAGGCTGCCGCCGCCGCTGCTTCCGGTGAGCCGAAGCCTCGACGCCCCGAACCTGCCTTTTCTTCCGATGACGAGGCAGACGATGACGCTGACGCTGACCGTGCCCATGCTGCTGCCGCCTCCAGAGCGTCCGACCCAGACGACGGAGCGGGCGCTGGCAGTCAGACCATCACCAAAAAGAAGCGCATCATCGAAAGCGACGAGGAGTGATTCTTCACCTCTCTTCTTTCCATCTCGATCTGCTGCATATCTCACCATTCCACGTGCTAATGTAGCCCATTCATTGCTGGCAAAGACAGGATCAGGCTGGATCCATCTGGAGAAATTACGATCATATTATGTTTATGTGAGGGCGACACACATGTAAATGACGTGTGGTGTGGCTGTGTGAGTAAATGTGATTGTACAACGTAATGGTGTAGAGAAAGAACGACTGGGAATCACCTCGAGACAAAGCTTGGACGCCATGTGCTCGACGAGATCGATCAGAGGTCATGCTCGCTTCCAGCCCTCGGATGCCGTGCTTCTCTGTATTGAGAGTTCAACACTAACATCCTGAAAGAGAGAGACGTGATCGACGGCTCGATGATCCTTTTGGCTTTTTTGGATGTGTTGAAAGTGTGGTTTGTGGAATCGAATTTGACGATTCTACGTGCGTGTGCGCATGATTGAGGCGCAGACGTCGGATAGAGGAGAATATGCTGAAGAGAGTTGCGAGGGAACCGAGGACAGAGCTACAGTGACAGAAGGAGGAGGAAGCGGGTGTGGATCCAGACTGCGTTTAAGCAGCAACCTTCTTGGCAGCGCCGGTCTGGAAGCCGTTCTTGGCTCGTCGAGCGACGTTCTTGAGGTAGCGCATGCGGCCGGTACCGGTGGTCTTTCTGCGCTTAGCCTTCTGGCCCCACTCGTAGGAGCGGATCTTGGCAGCGGGGTAGCCGCACGAGGCGCAGACCTTGTCCTGTCGGTGGAATGCACGTCGGTTGCATCGACGGCACACAGTGTGCGTCTTGGTGCTGTACGAGTCAATCACAAGAATGACGGGGTGATTTGTTTTATGATGGTGAGTTGGTGTGATTCTTTCACAATGATGAGGTCGCCGCACCCAAAGCATCCTGCATCTCCCGGTATCGATGGCGTCGTCGCTGTACGTCCCCATAACTAGCCATCGATGCTGTGATTACGTTGACGCAATCCATCCAATCCAGTCACGACATGGTATCAACACTGTGTAGCGGCCCATCCAGCTCGGCTACCTTCCTGCAGATCGCGTGCACGCGTTACCTGAAATGTGATTGATCCCCCTGACGGAACTGATCAAATCGAGATGAACGCAGTCTTCATCGCAAAGACCTGAGAAAGCACGTCCTCGTGTCGATGTAGACCCGTTTCAACTATTTCAGTGTCCTCCAGTGTCCCCTCCTTGGGTCGATAGTCTGAGATGCAGTAGCTCTGGTTGCGAGAAAGACAACGTCGAGGTTGATACTTACTGTCGCTTACCGAATGAGGTGGTACCCTTCGTCATCTTTTAGACAGGTCGAATTAAAGATTGGTGGTAGAAACAGAAGCGAGAAAGATTTAGATACGGTGCTGATTTATATGGCGAGATTTCGGCCAGTCTTTTCCGACGCTATGATCCAAGCTGTTGGCCAAAACCGCGAGGAGGCGAGCGAAGGTGCAAACGAGCGATGTTTAGCGGTGATGGTGACAGGTCCTTTATTGGTCTGGAATGTCGGTCTTTGGTTCACTTTCACTATGCTGAATCGGTTCGCAACACGATCGTATGTGCCAATCTGTCGGAGAGCTCGGGATCGATAGCGTCGGTACGTCGTATAGGCCAGTGTCGTGTCGTAGCTTACCTTGGCAAATCTGTGTCTTGAGAGGTGCTGGGTGGTAGCGAAAGGTTAGAAGCGATGTCGACGACGAGCTGAACCGGCTGACGGTCCCTCTCTCGCCCTCAACGTTTGGCAACGGCGCTGAGCACTTGACTTGAGAGGCGGACTGGCTCATCTCGCTGCACCGCACTCGTTCGCCAGTCTGGCCACGCTGGGATACCTTCTCAGCGTTCTAGCTTCGTTTGAGATCCAACAGTCGTTCTTGCTGGTGTCCCTCGTCTACGACTAGAGCGTGAGGTCCATGGCTAGCCCAGCTCAGCTGTCATATTCATCACGTGCGACAAAAGTTCCCACGGATTCAATTTCCAAAGCGCGTAATTCACCCGAAGTTTGCAAGGCTAGTCATTCGCCTCTAATCTGTACGAAAATCCTTGCCCTCACGCTGTCGAAATCCGATTCGCAAGATGGCCATGTGTCTAACATTCGAGAAACGGTGCGAGGCCGTCTTCACCCAGCGAGTCGAGCCCTGGCTGCAACGAAGTTAGCTCGCCTTCGCAGAGACTGGTCAAGGGCGGTCGAGGGCGATGCCTAAGATTGGTTGATGATTCGCAAGCTGGGCCCGACGGTGTGGAAGGTCTGCCGGCTCGACCCCTTCCACTCTTGTCCACCAAGTCCATCTCGACCCCACCGCATATCATAACATAGCGTAAGTAGAAGCTGATCACGACGCCGTGGGCATCGACACAATCGACATCCTACGCGAGGCTAGCTGCGTCAGATACACTCGGAAGCTCTGGTGAAAAGGACAAAGTCTTTCTTCTACGACAAGTGGAATAGTGTACCGACTCTTTTGCAACTTCCGTCTCGTTTGTCCTTTGCGACGCCTTTCGCCAATCCACTTCTGGTCTTTTCAGGGACCTTGCCTGCGAAAGTTAAGCATCCTTCGTGATACTTACTGGAGGCACTCTTTTTCTTTCTCGTCTACCTGCAATTCGCCCTTCCGATTCTATCACCACCCTCCGACTTTTTCGTCACCCAACAGAACCATGGCTCCCGCTACTAAGGCTAAGAAATCCTCCCAGGACAACATCAACACCAAGCTCCAGCTTGTTATCAAGTCGGGTAAGGTTTCGCTCGGCCTCAAGAGCGCGCTCAAGAACATGCGCAGCGGCAAGGCCAAGCTCGTCCTCATCTCGGCCAACACCCCTCCCCTGCGCAAGTCCGAGATCGAGTACTACGCCATGCTCTCCAAGACTGCCGTGCACCACTACCAGGGCACCAATGTTGCCCTCGGTACCGCTGCCGGTAAGCTCTTCCGCGTCGGTGTCATGACCGTCCTCGACGCCGGTGACTCGGACCTCCTCTCCACCGTCGCTGCCTAAACAGGGTTCGCATTCACTTGCGCTTCCCAGTCACGGTCTCCCGGCTTGGTTCTCCATGGTCTCGTTTTCAGCATACCACTTCTTCAGCATTTCCCCGTCATTCTACATTCGCCCACCAAAATGGTCGTCATTGGCCGACGCCTCTCCCGAGCTCTTCTTGACTCGGGCTTGGCAGATCATGCTTCTCTTGCAGTAACGTAATATGGTGTCATTACGTGAACTGACAGATGCCATAATTTCGACATTGACGACTCACGCATTGCCGGTTGTTATTACAAGCGATAAAGCAATGCTTTCAGACTGGCCACGCCTGATCTGTGTATTTACCAGGCCCTCCCGTCTCGTTCCTACTCGGCGAGTACGGACGCTTTCTGACACCATAATCAAAAATGCATAGCATGCCCCCAAAATTTCTCCTTGCATGATCCAGGCTGGCTATTCAGGCAGACTCTTAAACAAAATCAAGGTCCCTCCCAAGGGAAAATAATGGGAACAACGCAAAAACCCGTCCAAAGGAAACAAGAAAAAGGGAACGCGCATAGTGGCGCGGAGAAAAAAAGAGTTGGGAATGCTGTCACGATCCTGGTCTCTACTTTGGCGGTTCGTAGGGCGGTAATGTTTCGACGCTTTGACGACGACTCTGAGTACTCTGGTGTGGAGCGGGGTTCTGCGTTGCTGTTGATGAGTTTGAGGCTCCTTGCACATGCGATGCTGGAGACTTGGGCGATGGCTTCTTGGACTTTGGCTGGGCTCCGCTCATGCGAGCCAGACCAGAGACGTCGGTGCTCTGATCGACATAAGCTGCCGGTGATGACGTGTTGGTGCCCATGATTCTCTTGTGCTACATGAAAAGGGCGCGAGACATGTTCAGCACGGAACGGCTTGAAAATGAGCCGACGAAGGTAGGCCAGGTAGCGATGTGGCAGGCCTGAGATGGTGGGATCGACGGCCTGCCAAGGGCCGCTAGGATTGAGGAAAGGAGCTTTGCATAAGCGGCTCAAAAAGGTCGTGACTGTTAGGCCACATAATGGCCCACAGTGGTGGAGGAAAGACATTGGGTGTGTGCCGACACAGTGCCCATCCACGTTATCGTAACGCTGCTTCAGGCTCGGTTAGAGTTCGAGGGTACTGTACATTTGATGCCTGACCCGACGGCTTCGAGAACTGGGGAAAAGGTACGCATATGCATGTCATCTAGAATAAGCTGCCGTCGGCAACCGCATGCTGCCCATTGCAACTGTGATGTCGGTGGAAGTGCACTGACCCAGCAACGATCCTGTGCTGACTTCTCGGCTTCTCACTTATAGATCCCCGTTACAAAAGGCTCGGGAAGGGCCGAGTGACGAGCAGAGAGCATCGTAAAGTTTTAGGTGGAGACGATCGTTGCGTGCGATTCCCTCGGCGTCCACATACGCTTTCGTCACGATTTCCCGTATACAAACAATACCGACATATACGGCATTCAAAGAAACTCTGACGTGTATGAGCCACGTAGGGCCACAAGGCCTCGGTGCTGCAAGATCCACAATCCACATGGCAATGCTGTGCTCGTATGACTGCCATGACAGTGTATCTCCGTCCCTCGAAACTGCTGCAATTTCCTCTTTTGTTAAAAGTCTTCACCGAGGAGACATGACGATCATGAGGCATATTAAATCAACGGCCCGAGTGGCCAGCTTCTGCTCAACCCTGTCGTCATCTTTTCATCGACTCCTTTGCTACGGCTTGAAGTCGTCTTCCGGACCTCGGTCGATCCGTACGAATCTCATCAAACGCCTATCGCGCTGTCGTAGGAGCTCCCGTACCCCCACCAAACTCAGCAGCCTCTTCGGAAGCTTCTAGCGTTCTCCCTGCTGCCACAAAGAATTCTTCCGTGTAGTTCCTCGTTGGTTGATAGGATTGACGGACGGGACAGTGTTGAAGACATCTAGCGGCCGCGGATGATGGCATTGATAGAGCGTCGGACGGGCTGGCACGGGGCAGCAAGGGACAAGTCGGAGAAGAGGTAAGGTGACACGAGTTGGTGCACAAGAGCAACTGCAGCAGACCGAAAGCGGATACGCGGGTCGCGTCAGAATTGGTCTCTGCGTCGGACCTTTCTTCCTCTGCATATGTTATTAATTCTGTCTTTCTCGGCCCCGTCGGCTCCTTCTGATTCTGCTGTCTCCGAAATCTGTGTCGTTCTAAGCGACGCCCGACTGACTCACAATCTGACGCCTTCAACCAGGTGTTGTTTTCACCCGACTTGGACTCCACACACCACAAGGCAATTCGACCACTGCAGTGGCAATGCGACGGACAAATGGGCTTGTCCAGCGACGCGGGCTTGAGAAGAAAGAACGCTGGCGTTGAAAATTGGCCGGCCAAGCGAGTCAGAAAAAACAGCGCCCGAGAGCTTGGATGGATTGACGCATGCTGCGCAGTTGACATGTGTGCATGTTGTGGGACCAATTAATACTATAAGTTACTGGTTGTCGACAGAGAGACAATCCGGATCTGATAGAAAACCCCGACACTGCATGGCCAAGTTGTTGTGCCTATGAGCTTCACGACGACGCCTCTGAAAGGCGAATAGCCTCATTGGCTGGCGGCGAGGTTGAGAGTAATGTGTTTATGGAAGTTTGGGCCGTCAAGATCCCGCCTGTCCTTTGCAGATCGGGGCCGCTGTCACGCACTCAACACACCGACGATGACTACATCACGTACAGGTGACGCCAGACTCTTGCGATGCGAATAAGGCCAGCAAGCTACCAGTGCGACGCCTGCAATGCGGTTGCGGTTGGGGTCATCGACTGTAGCTGTTGGTTTGCTGACCCGCTCCGAGTGCAGCGGGGGCGGAGAGCACGATGAGAGACACACAACCCGCCAGCCAGCCATCCCGCTGTCGAGGCAAGAGCTTGGCAATGTGCCGCCGTGGGACGGGGGAACCCAGCAAGCAACCTTGCGTCGCAGCCAGACTGCCGTGCGCTTTTGGCGCCGCGTGCAGAGAGAAGGATTCTAGACGGTGCAGGGCCCAACCCTTGTTTTCTTCCATTTTTGCGTCGCGTGTGCATGACTGCTGTTGCTAATGGAGGTGACTGCTCTGGCCGGCTCACCTTGGCTCCCGGCAAGCTGCCATACTGTAGCAGTGTGGTGCTGTGTTGCTTGCCTCGCGCTCGCGCTCGCGTCGCCCCCAATTCCCAACCCCTCTCTCGTCACCCGGTTCAAGCGAGCGTTTAATTCAGAGCTCCCGAACAGCCTGAGCTCCACCCCGAAGACGCGCCTAGAAACACAGGCGACAAGAGACCAATTTAATTTTGACTTCGCAGTTGTGAAAATGCAGGCAGCTTGGCAGCCAGCTATGGAAGCTTCAGTTGTACTGTACTGTACTGTACTGTACTGTACTGTACTCTCGCTGTGGTGATGCATTTTTCCGAATTCACCCAAGTTGCACAGGAGCCGTGCAGACGCCAAGGGTTGCCAGCCCCGGGGGGGGCAGGGGCCCGTACGTGGAGCTGATGGCAGCCAACTTACAGTCACGTCGCCGCCTTGCCGACCTCACAGACCACGCATCTCTCACTCACGCCGACAGAAACACGCAGCGGTGCAGTACGACACACTACAGTAGTCAACAGCTGCCGCTGCCTAGCTCGAATCTGCCGCTCGGTCACCTTGGCTTGTGCTTTGCGCCTACGCCAACTGCCTGCCTGCCTGCCTGCCTGCCTGCCTACCTGCCTGCTCAACTGCCCGTCTGCCCTCCCTCCAGCTGCCGGCCGGTCGAGTCTCGAGCCCCGGACATTATTATCATCACATTTGCTTGGTGCTTGCTTGCTTGCTTGCTCAACGTACTTGTACTGACTCTACCTCTACCTTTGCAGTCCTTGTCATCGCCATTGCTATTGCTGTTACCTCTGACTCTACCTCTACCTCCTTCGTAGCTCTCTCCGCGACCGTCTTTGCTGTGGACGCTCTCTTGCTACCAACAATCGGAGCACCATAATTCAACCACTGTTCTCGGCTCTTCAAGTAGGATCGCCGACCTCATTTCTCCCAACGCGCAGCATTCTGTTCCTGGCCCACCTTCTAGAGTACGCAGGAAGTAGCGTCTCGACCATCTCTGATCGGCTGCTGCAAGCACTTCTCGCGCGACATCACACTCTGCCTCGTGTCACAGTGACAATCACACTCGCTCGGGACGTCTGCACATCTTTTCGGCAAGTTCCGCCCTCTAGTCGTCCGGATCCTGCCTCCGTCGATCGCAGTGCTGCCGTTTCTTTCTCTGCTTCAGGCTCGATCACGGTGACGTTGACCAAACTTTCGTGCCAGAACTCAGCCACCTACTACGCCCATCCTTTCGCGCTGTCAAGGTGACGCGATCCCAGTCGAATCTTCCTTCTTCTGTAATAGCGACGCGTGTCGAGTGGTATCTACAGGCTCCATCAGCCCAGTAGAATTCAGCAGAGAAAGGAAGAGCACGTGCTTTTGTCCCTGGAAATCAGAGCTCACATATACTTCCCCGTACCTAGTATATAACCTCATTGACCGCCATGTTTCGCAAGTTCATGGGCGGGTCCTCCCGCAAGGGCAAGTCGAAGTCTCACGAGGTCGACGACAACACCTCTGAGGCTTCCAACGGCGTCTCGAACACCGGATCAGATGGCTTGCTTCGAGCCCGAAGCAAGGACTCCTCCGCCCCTGAGAACGGCTCGGGAAGCCATAACTCTCTCGGCGCCTCGGCTCCAGCTAAGATCGAGAAGCGAGGCGGAGTGAGTCGACACGAGTCGCCACTTCCATCGCCCTCGCCTTCGGCGCGAAACGTACTCGAGGGTCAGGAAGAGGGGAGCGAAGTGGGCAGCCCGGCAGCAACAAGAAGCGGCGCATCCGGCGACGCCTCGGGGTCGCAGGCGGGCGCAGATCCGTCCTCTCTGGGCGGCTCGTACTCCAACGCACAGACAATCCTCTCAAATCCGCTTGCTCAGGGTGGCTCCGGCGTGGCTGGATCGACAGGCAAAGGCTCGGGGACCGCGTCCGCAGCGGGCGAGCAGGTGCGCACGTTTGACATCGATGACATGATCTCCCGGCTTCTCGAGGCCGGCTACTCGGGAAAGATCCCCAAGCCCGCGCTCAAGAATGCTGAGATCACGGCTGTTTGCCAGGCCGCTCGTGAAATCTTCCTTTCGCAACCCACGCTTATTGAGCTTAGTCCACCGGTCAAGATCGTGGGAGACACGCACGGACAGTATCACGACCTTCTGCGTCTCTTTGAGATGTGCGGCTTTCCACCTTCGGCCAACTACCTCTTCCTCGGCGACTATGTGGACCGTGGCAAGCAGTCGCTCGAGACGATCCTGTTGCTTTTGTGCTACAAGATCAAGTACCCGGAGAACTTCTTCCTGCTGCGAGGCAACCACGAGTGTGCCAACGTCACGCGTGTCTACGGCTTCTACGACGAGTGTAAGCGCAGAGTCAACATCAAGATCTGGAAAACCTTCATCGATGTCTTCAACACGCTGCCCATTGCGGCTGTTGTGGCGTCCAAGATCTTTTGCGTCCACGGCGGACTGTCGCCGTCGCTTTCCAACATGGACGATATTCGCCGCATCGAGCGACCCACCGACGTGCCCGACTACGGCTTGCTCAACGACCTTTTGTGGTCAGATCCTTCCGACACCGCGCTCGACTGGGAGGACAACGAACGCGGCGTGTCGTACTGCTTTGGCAAGGCCGTCATACAGCAGTTCCTCGCACAGTACGACTTTGACCTCATCTGCAGAGCACATATGGTTGTCGAGGACGGGTACGAGTTCTGGAACGAGCGCACGCTGGTCACCATCTTTAGTGCACCCAACTACTGCGGCGAGTTTGACAACTTTGGTGCCGTCATGTCGGTCTCGGAAGATCTCTTGTGCGCCTTTGAGCTGCTCAAACCGCTCGACGGCGCAGCTCTGAAGAAAGAAATGGCCAAAAACAAGCGCCGCAGCATGCTGCAACATCAGAGTCCACCCGCCAGAGTCACGCAACAGTCCTACTAAACCGTTCCTCTTCCCTGCTTGTTGAAGGGAAAGAGAAGCTGTGTTAGGAATCGGCTTTCGCTGAAAAGACCGAAGCTGGCAGTCTCAATCGCAGATGCACCTCCTCGCTCCTAGGTGATACACAACCTCGTCATGGTAATTTCTCTAAAGATGAATCGGGACATACACATACAAAACCAATCGAGCCAACAGCACTCCAGCAACTTGGGTCCTCGCCTCTATGCAAACAGCAACCCAGATCTCGTTTCGATGTCCCTTGCAAGATCAAGCTTTCGTCTTCTCCCTCCCTGTTCTCTCTCTCACAGAAATTCTCGACTCTCGCCATCTACCTCTACATCAGGTTGTTCCGTAATAGTAACTTTTTGACCCCTCCACCCCGCTATGTCTTGTTCATCTTGTTGGTCGATTTCATTTCTCTCCCTCTCTCTCTCTCTCTCGCGCGCGCGCGCGCGCTCTCCATTTTGCCTCCCGTCATGAACCGAATTTGTCACTGTTTTGATTCGCATTGACGTTGTTCCGAGGTTCGAGATTTGAGATCGGAAAGCTTGAGGTAGGGGGGATGCTTGTTGGGAAGGGGATTGGTCTGATGAGCTGGTAAGCAAGAGTTGCTGTGTGGGAACCTTCGACATTGGCATCTACTGACGACAAGAAAAAATGAAAAAAAGCTGGGTGGTAATGCCAATAAAGCGGGGCAGGAAATTCGATCGCAAATGCATCGGTTTGCTTCCAGCCGCAACTAGCAAACCGAGTCGAAAAGAAAGCTGCGTGGGTTTAACCTGCCACGCTCCTGATGACACAAAACCACACGCGGGTTGCACGGTCAACCCCCGATCCCCCGCAATCACGATCAGAAAGAAGAATGGACTTGATTGAAGCAGATTGTACAGCTGGGTGTCACACACGAGAATTGAAAAAGCAAGTGCATATGCAGACGAGTGTGTTCTAGAGTGTAGAGGGATCGTGCTCGTCGTCAGTGTTGGGCTGCGAGACCGGCTTTTCATCCATGACCTCATTGGACTGGGAGTGGGGGAAGTAGCTGTTGTTTGCAGTGTCGTCGGGGACGGGACTGTTGAGGTTCTGGTCCGTGTCTTGGTCCGGGGGTAGGGTGAGGAGGTGACCCATCCGTTCTACTTTGGTGCGGAGGTATTTTTCGAGTTCTGGACCTCGGGTGATGGAGGATCCGATCATGGTCGTTCCCGATCGTCGGAGAACATGCTCGATGTACGAGTCTGCCGACGAGTCGCTGTCGGCTCCCTCATCCTCGTCATCGTCGTCGTGAGGGTAGTGTTCGTGCTCTTCGTCTGACTCGAACCGGTCCTCGGGGTTCAGAATGTCTTCGCCCTGGTGTCGCAACCCGGCTGTGGTGGGATCCAGCTCGGAATCCGAGTCGTTCGAAGTGCCCGCCTGGGAGATCACGCTTCCGTCCATGCCCGAGAACGAGATCTGACGAAGCAGAGAAGAGGCCTTCTTGCCGCCGGCTGAAGACATCGCTGCCGCACGAAGAGGCGAGCTGGACCCACGACTTGCCGGCAGCGAGCGCGGCGACCCGGTCGCCGAACCCAGCTTGGATCCCGCAGCCATCTTGCGCTTGTTCGTCGTCGACTTTTTGGCTTTGCGCCGTCGAAGCGATTTGCCAAACTTCCACACACGCGGTACCATGCCTACCCGCTCAGTGACTCGGACACCTTCGGCCTCGAGCGCCTCCATCTTTTCCGGGTTATTGGTGAGAAGCCGACATGATTCGATACCAAGGTCGCGCAGAATCGCCGACGCAATGTCATACTTTCTCGCATCTGGAAGGTGTCCAAGAAGGATATTTGCCGACACTGTGTCGTGACCCATATCCTGCAGATTGTATGCCATGAGCTTGTCGAGCAGTCCGATGCCTCGGCCCTCCTGGCGCAGATAGACGACCACGCCCCGTCCCAGCTTCTGCAAAGGGTTGCTACCCGCGGACTGACGCTGTGCCGACTTTGACGATGTGTCGTAGGCCTCCGAAATGAGGCGGATGGCCTCGTCTAGCTGTTCGCCACAGTCGCAACGCTGGCTTCCGATCGTCTCGCCAGTGAAGCACTCGGAGTGGATTCGGACCAGTGGAGCCAGGTCGCGGTGATCGTCGATGGTATGCGGCTGGTTGCCGGCATGTCGCTGCTGATGACGAGGCAGTGGCTTCGAAGCCACCTGGAAGCTTGGCCCCAGCCGACCGACGTAGGCGCCGCGCACGATGCGCTCCATGTCTGTCTCCTCCGGACCCCAGACCTCGTCGAGGGTGCGGCTGCGCAGAGCCTTCTGCTGGTAAGCCAGATCGGTCTCCTTGAGTGGCCTTCCGTCCTCGCCGAGCACGACACTGCCGTCGTCGTTCTGGTAGGGATCAATGACGAGCGCAAGATGCTCCTTGGCGTCGTGATTGTTCTTGTAGAGGTGGCAAAAGATCTCGCCGTGCGGAGTGGGAACGCGCGTACGAGCATAGCACCGCACCATGATCGGCGGAGGTCGGACGATGGACGAGATGTTGGGACGATTGAGCGGTGTTGCGGGGATGCTCGGAGCCGCACTGACGGCTCCAGGTGGAGGGAGCGTGCCGAGCTTCGGGGTCGCACTGGCAACCACCGCAGCCTTACGCTCGTCGAGTGCCTTGGCGATTTTTTCTGATGGGGTGCCGAGCTGCGGCACCACGGGCTTGCCAGCCTGGTTGCGGGGTTCGTTGAGCAGCTCTGGTCGTGCTGGCTCATCACTGGCTCGGACGTCGCTGGCCTGCGAAACGGCCTGCTGCCTCGCGGTGGCTGCTGTGCTTGTTGGCGCGCCTTTCGGCAATGCCCTGTTGTTGGCACCTTCCGCTCGCCTCTGCTGCTCCTGCTGGAGGTTCTGCCGCTGCTCTTCGAGCTGCTTCTGCTGTTGCAAGCGCACGCTGCGAGGCGCCTGTCGGCTGGCATAGTAGGCACGTTCCTCATCGGTGATCTCGGGTACAGGCTCGACTTTGACAGCGGACGTGGTTGCGGCCGGGGCAGCCTCCTCGAAGTCATCGAAATCGCAGTTGGCGTACGATCCGCTTGCGGCAGAGGGTCTGCGGGAACGGGGCTGAAGTTGCGGCGGTTTGGAGGTTGACGGGGACGCAGCCGCGGCAGAAGCCAAATTGAGCGAAGCACGCTGGCTAGCCGGCATCTGCTGCGACTTGGCAGAGTGAAGCTGATCGCCGAATGAGTGGTGAAAATGATGGCGGGTGACGTGAGGACCCGAGCTCAAGCTTGCAGCCAGTACCATGGGGTCGATGGGAGGTCGTCGCAGTGCGTTGAGAGTCGAAAGGGGACGCGGCTTGGTGGCTGACGAGTACTGGGGCTGGTGTGGGAAGGAAGAAGGCATCGAAGTGAGCATGTCGAGCAGCTCGAGGTCACCCGCAGTGACCGCACTGTGAGATGGACCCGCCTGCATGCTGGGCGATGTGCGCGAAGCTTGCGTCGTCATGGTCCGAGATACGAAGCTTTTCAAGTCGATGCGACCGACAAATCGACCTCGACACCACCGTGACGATCAATGCAACGTGTCAGCCAGTGTATCCGCTCTGACAACCAAGACGGATGGCCTTGTATCGATGGAATGGCAATGTCCAAGATCACGATGGTTGCCTGTCGTGATTGCTTAGCCGTTACGCCCGCAGCTGAGGTGACAGTCGCCAGCTGCTCAGTCGTCGTGGACGCTATTCGGCGGATGCTGTGATGCGAGGGAAATCCTGTGAGCTCGTCGGAGGGAGTGCAGTGTGAAGGTAGGGAGAAGGTTGAAAGAGTGCCAGGCGAGGCGGGTTGGTGAAGGACAGAATCACCAGGCAGGCGGAAACGGCAGCCGGCTGACTGCGAGTCCCACATACGGTCGGATGCTTTGCCGACAGACCACTCCCTTGAGCGTACGTGTGAGTGCTTCTCCACAGGTCGGAAATGGACTTGCACTCGGTTGCTCGTCATTTCAGCCGCAACTTCCTTTGTGAGCTCACCAGCGTCCGGCTCATCCGTCCAATGACTGGCCGAGTTGCCCGACATCCCGCCAGCCAGCCAGCCAGCCAGCCAGCCAGCCCGCCAGCCAGCCCGCCAACCTGACTTGATTATTATTGATTATTATTTGCTCGTGGCCCTCACTGGTACGAGCTGTTCTGTGGAACGTCGCACTTTTCCCTGCCCTTCTGCAGGCTGCTTCTTTTTCTGACTTTGGTCGGGCGAGTCGACCCTCCAGACGAGCAGCGCGCGCTCCTGTTTGCCCGGCCTGACGCAGGCGGTCAGGTCAAAGTCAAAGTACGGATTTGAGCGATGGCTAGTCTGTAGGCACTAGGCCAGGAAGTGTTGGTCTCTGTCAAATCTGAATTTTTCCATTCATTTTTCCAACAGTAGCAGACGCACTGCAAATCTGCGCAGCGTGGGGCTCAGTGACGAGCCGGCAGAGAAAATACGAAATGGCTACGTACACACAGCTGGGAGGCGAGGCGGATGGGCAGCCATGGAGAAGTCGTCAGCAACCAAAATATTGCCTGCGCTTCCCAACACCGCGACCAACAGCGAGCCAGCCACCCAGCCAGATCGGCCTTGCGCAAGCCAGATTCCACCTGATCAAACTACAACGGTACGAGGACGGTGCTCTGTTTCTTTTTCCGCTTGCTCTGAAGTTGCGCTGTAATTCACAAAGGTCCTGTACCAACCAAGTTCGCCCGCCGCGGGTGGTCTGCCCTAAACAAGCAGCGCATCATAGGTCTCATCGTCGCTCGATTTCTTCGAGCTGAGCAACACTTCACACACGCACCGCGCGCTCAATGCACATCAATCTCAAGTTCGTGAAAGATCTCTCGACTCCCTCCACCATCTATCTCACATCCTCTTCATACCCCTTTTCCACTCCCCTCGAGCTTCTTCCCAAGGTTGGCTCTCTTGGCTTGTTCTCGGCGACCTTGACCTCGACGGACAGCAAAGCGACTTCTCAGCACAAGTGCCTTTCGAATTCGTTCCGGTACTATCAGTCGGCATCTCGTGTCTGTTGGATCAACCGAAATCTTTTCCGCGATCAGAAATCCTCAAATTCTCATCGTCTCACGCAAACCGCCGACCTTTTCCCCCGTAATTGAGACACTAGCAACATGTCGGGACTTCGAGACATGTCGCGTCGTCAGGACAACTACAAGGCCAAGGGTGTCTTTAAGCAGGATGAGCTGCGAAGAAGACGTGAAGAGGCCCAGGTCGAGATTCGTCGTCAGAAGCGAGAGGAGTCCATGGCAAAGCGCAGAAACCTCAACGTTGCAGACGACACCGACGGCGCCGACTCGGACGATGAGGAGGGCCAGTCGGCCGCCATCGATGCCCAACTGGCCGACGAGCTGCCCAAGATGATTGGCGATGCCATGAGCGACGACCTTGAGCGCCAACTCGACGCTACGACCAAGTTCCGAAAGCTGCTGTCCAAGGAGAAGAACCCGCCCATCGAGCGCGTCATCACGGCCGGCGTGGTGCCGCGGTTTGTCGAGTTCCTGCGAAGCCCGCACAGCATGATCCAATTCGAGGCCGCCTGGGCGCTCACCAACATCGCCTCGGGCACTTCAGATCACACCCAGGTCGTGATCAACGAAGGTGCCGTTCCCGTATTCATCGAGCTGCTCTCGTCGCCCGTGCTGGACGTGAAGGAACAGGCCGTTTGGGCGCTTGGCAACATTGCTGGCGACAGCCCCAAGTGCCGAGACTACGTGCTCGAGGCCGGTGCCATGGGACCCTTGATCGCCCTTTTGAACGAAAACCACAAGCAGAGCATGCTGCGCAACGCAACTTGGACTCTCAGCAACTTCTGCCGTGGAAAGAACCCGCAGCCAGACTGGGCCATGGTGTCGCCGGCTCTCAGCGTTCTCACCAAGCTCGTCTACTCGATGGACGACGAGGTGCTGATCGACGCCTGCTGGGCCATCTCGTATCTCTCTGACGGTGCCAACGAGAAGATCCAGGGCGTCATCGAGTCGGGCGCCTGCCGCCGTCTGGTCGATCTGCTTACACACCCTTCCACGGCAGTTCAGACTCCGGCGCTTCGCTCGGTCGGCAACATCGTCACTGGTGACGACTACCAGACGCAGGTGGTGATTGCCTCGGGTGCTCTGCCACCACTGCTCTCGCTGCTCTCGTCGGCCAAGGAGGGCATCCGCAAGGAGGCCTGCTGGACCATCTCCAACATCACCGCCGGCTCGTCGCAGCAGATCCAGGCCGTGATCGACGCCAACATCATCCCACCGCTGATCAACATCCTCCAGCACGCCGACTTCAAGACCAAGAAGGAGGCATGCTGGGCCATCAGCAACGCCACCAGCGGAGGCCTCTCGGAGCCGCAGCAGATCCGCTATCTGGTGTCGCAGGGCTGCATTAAGCCCCTCTGCGATCTGCTCAGCAGCATGGACAACAAGATCATCCAGGTGGCGCTCGACGGCCTCGAAAACATCCTCAAGGTGGGCGAGATGGACAAGGAGGCGGCCGGTGGCGATGCGGTGAACCAGTACGCGCTCTACATTGAAGAGTGCGGCGGCATGGTGTCGATTCACAACCTGCAGCACCATGACAACCTCGAGATTTACAAAAAGTGCTTCTACATCATGGACAAGTACTTCCCCGACGACGAGGCGCAGGACACCGGTCTCGGTGCTCCTCAGGTCGATGCGAGCGGTGCATTTGCGTTCCAGTCGGACCTCAACGCTCCACAGGGCGGCTTCAACTTCGCCCCAGCCCAGAACGGCATGCAGCAGTAGAGTCTCGTTTCTCGCTAGTGGCGTGACGCATCGAAGGGCGTCGGATAAGGCGACTGCAGCAGTCAGCAGGTGATAGTTCATTTGATGGCAAGGCTGTTTCCTCACCACTGCTCTCTTCATGCTCCCCATACATCATTCGCGCCGTCTCTCTCGAACCTTTGGAGGGCGACCCGATTCTGAGTTTGTGGAAATTCGCAGCCCAGTAAGACAATTAAAAATGTATCAAGGTAAGTGGGGCGGTGTCTTTGACTGCGACCCTTCCTCCCGTCTCCAGAAGTTCGGCTCTGGTGAGTCTCTGGATCCGCCAGGCCCTGACCCTTCGAGTCACAGAGTCACTTTGGTGCTCCTTCACAATTCCCCTTTTCCCTTTCACGATCTGCAATTTGTCTATATCCATCCCCGCTCCATCCCTGGGCGCACAATCGCATTTGACAAGAGTTTACCGTTTATACCGTCGTCGAGAGCAGAGTGAGTGCAGCGGAGATACGACTTGCAATGAGTGAGGCCTGTGACTGGAGATGGAGGAGTAGAGCAAACCATCTTGGCTCCGACGCCGACACTGTCAGGCTGAGCTGTCGAACGCTGACGCAACCGCTTCGCACACGGCCGTCGCGTCCCTTGATTCGTTCTCACCGCCACAGGCGGATGTTATCTCTAGCGTTCCAACCGACATAGCGTTACCCACTCGGCAACCGGCAATCTCTCTGGCAAGTCCATTTTTCGGGAAGGAAGAAGACGAAGTGCGTCTTGGTCCCGCTGTGTCGGGCCGGATCAGAGTCATGTTTGTTCGGATTCCGGAAGTGCAGAGGTGCACCCCAAAGCTGTCCCCACATACGCCACTTTTTCCCTGAGTCAGCTCGGAGAGTCAGCCAAGAACCGCGGTGGGTCTGGACTGTCGCCTCGCGCGTCTTGCCCATCACACTTCTGCCACTGCAGCACGTACTACTGTCGCTGTCTGTCGTGGCACTCTTGTGAGAGCCTGACGCATGTGTACTCAGCCGAATCTTTGAGCTCAAAATCCTGAGTTGTTCAGCTTCGTTTGTTGAGATTCGGCGGCACAGTGGATGCGAGAACAAATACGGATATCCCGACGCGCCTGAGGCGGCTGGACATTAGGCGATCCGACACTGTCCGATGGAGGAGTTGACAATTGCCACGCGTTGTGGGCCGCCTGTCGTCATGCAGGCGTCCGTACACATCGCCAAACGATCCACCAACATCGGTCACGCCTGCTCGCACAGCTTGCACCTCGTGACACACACCCACACACCGATGAGAAACTGCTGCTGCTTGATCGTAGTCCTGCCATCCTTGTCGGAAGGACGACGGATCTTTTTCGGTAGAGCTCCTGTTCTGATAGCCGAACTGGTCTGCCGTTTGCCACGAGGCAGTGCTGCGCCATCTGCTCCCTCCGGCTGCCCCTGGCTACTCTGTGTCTCCTGCGTACCTGACTTCACACCTGTCTATGTACTTGCGTCCCTCTTCTCTCTTTGTGTCTCTCTCCACCTCTCTCTGTTGGTGACCATGAAGTCCCGAGAACAGTACAAATGTCCGGCTGATCTTCCCGAAACATTCTCCGCGGAATCTTTGATATTCCGAGATCTATGTTTCTTGTCGGAGTGAGCTGTAACAGCTAATCAAGCTGATCTAACCTATCAGAGACGGGCCCTACATTATGACGTGCGGGTCGCCAGATCGATACAGACGAGCCGTTCGTCGAACGAAGACCGACGTCTTTTTTCTTTCTTTCATGACTTGCCAGATTTTCGTCCAATGCTCGGCCTTGGAGAAGTATCCTAGCCAACACGAATGCCCAATGCTTCAGCTCTTGCGGACTGCACCTCGATTGACGTCCTACAGCGGTGCTAAGCCTTGAAACATGAACTAGAGGACAGGGAAGTCAGTAGACGCCTATCGTGAGCGTCTGAAGCTCAGCCACGGGCCGCCTAGCTCCGCTGCCGGTGTTTGAGTTCGTCAGCCATCTGACACGTCCTGGAATGTCCATCCGACTCCTCTGGCACCGACCACACAAGTTTACCTGAACCCACCATTGGGACCGGCGGAAACCAAATTTTCATCGAGGCAGATCCGACGAGTCGGCACCACTCTATTGGCCACAATTGGAAAGCTCAGCCGCAAGTCGAGTGGCTGAGTCTCTTGCGGTAATACAGGACGTGCGCCATGTGAGCCCATGATGCTGAGATTTGACCGTCGGCGCGGCATCTTTGGATGCTCTTTCTTCGCCGAAATGGCTCTTGCGCTCGTCTTCGCACCATGGCGACAGCAATCGGACTGAGTGCGCAGGCGGCTAACATCCTTCGAAGGCCTTCTGCAGCAGAGCTTGTCAGCGGTAGCCCATTGTCTGCTGAAGAGATAACAGCTCATCAGGGTGGCAAACTGAGTCGCCTGGTATACTTTGCATATATATAGCCAAACCTCAAGCTGGAGATTCCCGAACTTCTGATTTTCGAAGTCCACTCGTTTGCAGGACTTTCTCTATTCCTTGAGTCCCGCCCTCACGATTTGCACCAGCATCGTAAATCTTTTTCCACACTGACAGCCATGTTTCCTTATCCTGACGACAATGAGGCTGCTTCGATCTCGTCCTCCGGTGTCGGTGAGCCAGTGATGGCTGCCGAGTCCTTTGTCTCGCCACAAAGTCTCTCTTTCGGCCCCGATCGAGATCCGATCATAACCGATACGCGCGCTCACAGTGACGTCGCTATGCGTTCTGCTTTTGACCCGCAACCACCGACAGCGACGAGACGCATCTCAGCTTTGCCGCACTCGCGAACTGGTAGACACGAACCACCTCAGTTCGCCATGGAGCAGACCAGCGTCTTTGACCCAACCAGCCCAGGACCGGAGGGTAATGCGGCTTCTGCTACCTCACACCATCGCACCAGTAGCGAGAGTGGCAGCAGTCAGAGCACCGGAACCGGTAGCCGGGGCGCGGGTCCAGCCAGGTCAGCAGCTGCGCCGATCTCGACCACCGCGAATGCACGTGCAAGCCGTCTATTCCGAGAGCGCCGCAAGGAGCGAGAACACATCCTGCGAGACACGGTGGCAGAGCTGGCTGCACGCAATTCGGCATTGGAAATGCTGCTGCTTCACCACGGTATACACCCTGGTCCGCAATCGACCTTGTCGCACGAGCTTCCGATCCACACGGCGCAGCGACACGGAGGTCCACCTATCTATATCCCAGGTCTCACGGCTCGGCGGGCTCATTCGGATCTTGAGGCTGCCGTCTCCGGCCGTCGCTCTGACATTGGCTCTACGGATCCCTTCACTGGCTTTTCGCCGCACCGAGGCGCCATCGCATCGGCATCTTCCTCTAGCCTCGAGTACACCAGCCCGAGCTCTACGGACCCTGGCAGCAACGATCCTTCCCGGCAAGAGTCTCAGGCTTCGTCATATTCGTCAATCGCTTCCGGACGTAGTATGATGCCATTCCCTGCTGTGCCTCCCCGCTCCATGCACTTAGGCTATGCAGCTCCGCATGGACCTATCTCGCCACTGCGTTCAAGTAATGCGCAATCGAGCTGGGATCTTGGTCCAAGCTTTGAAAATGGTGGCAGCAGCACCGATCACTCCGAAAGAAGCAGCAGCGGCCACTACAACAACAATGATAACAGCAGCGGTAGCGGACCGCGATCTATCGTAAGCCGGCCAAGTCCACACACATCGTTTTATCTATGGGAGAAGAATTGATCTAAATTGACATGCTTCTCTTGTTGACTTAATTTTCACCTCGTTGATAGTCAGCAACAATATCGCTTGGATCGCGACGCGCACATCGTCGCTCTGCTTCAGACTCGTCTTCTAGGCTCGCGCCGTCGTCAGAGCATCAAGAACGTGCCAGTAGCTCGTCGTTTCAGGCCAGACTGCGAGGATTGCGAGGCGGTAGTCCTAGTCTTGCCAGGGATCAAGGGACCAATGCTGCGTTCGGAAGCGGGCCTCTGGCTCCAGCAGGACACGGAATGGGACAGAGGGCTACTAATCCTCGCACCGTTTCGTCGATTCTGGAGCACGGTGGACGTCATGTGCCCATGACAGTTGCCGAACAGGGCGTTCATTCAACTCAAACGCCTGCGTCTGACCCGCCCGGTATTCATTCCTTCCTCGTCAGAAGCGGCAGTCCGACAGCCTCCGTCTGGCCTCCGCGAGGCCGGGGTCGGTCGGAATCTCTGCCCTCGCCACGCCCCCGGATGCCATCGGTGCTTGAGCCGGTGCCGATTCGCCCTGCTGACTTTGGATTTTCACACTATGCACCTGCTCTTCGCAGCACTGATCTCGCGCGTGCATCCATCCATCCGGCTCACGGCCGGCTTCCGGCGGCTCCGCTCGACCCCGCTACACATGTATCGCTCCGCCCGCGGCAAGGCTTAATGCCTGTTCCTGTGAGCATGAATCTCGACCGACGCGGTAGTCTGACACCACAGCCTCGATCGCATCCCGGCGAGGTGGCGGATCCGCCTTTGGCCATGTTCCCGTCAGCGCCAGCATCAGCTCCTCTCGGTAGAGACATGGTCGAATCCGCGCCTCTCCTTGGACAGCATCCCGGCCGACAGCCCGAATCCTCCATTGCGGCGCGTTCGCGCTTCCGCGATGAAGCCCTGGATCCAACCTCTCCTCCTTTTGACACCGAGAAGATGCCATCCCCGAGAGATTCGCAGCGTTCTGGTTAGGATGCAATGCGAGCGAGCATTCTATCTCTCTCTTCTTCCACCGAGCAGATTACCTCTGATGTGCTCCCGCGACCGCTGACAACATCCGGCGTAGTCAGGCCTGGCTAACCCCCTGTAGCCTGAGGAAATCCAAGCAAAAAAAACACGCCGATCACAACGCGAGGCAATAATTGCACCACCTGGTACCCTCCGACATACTCGAATTAGCGCTCAAGCACTCCATCGCGTGCCAGCGGCTATTGACACCCATGTTTCTGCTCAACTTTCCTGTGTATGTTTGAGGCTTGTGGTCTGAAGCTTCGGAGGACCTGTATAAAAGTTGCATGAGTGTTGGCGAAGTTGTCGGTGTGTGTGATTAGACGGCTTTGGGTATCGGTACAAGTACACTGGTGTTACATGGGGCGAAGGCTGGAATGTGGCGTCATTTGTTCGCCTTGGCAGCATTGGACTCGGACTGTGGTGGATCACTGGGCGCAGACTTTGCAGATGCAGCTGCAGGGTCGGCCGGTGATTGTGCGGGCTGAGGCGACGCATCTGTGACTGGCTCGGAATTTGGGGCTTGCGTAGGCTTGGATGCGGCAGGTTTCTTCTTGACGATGCCGAGCAGGGAGGAAGACTGAGCCTTGCGCTTCTTCTTGTTGTGCTGTGACGAGGCGGCGGTCGTTGCTGGAATCGGAGGTGCCGATGACGGCTTTGCTGTTGCTACCTGAGTGGTTGAGGTAGTAGGCTGCGATGTCTGGGTCTGGGTCTGGGTCTGGATCTGTGGCTGTGATTGCTGTGCTCTTGCGTCTCTAAAAGCTTTAAGTTGGTCGTAGTCAAGCCGACGCTTTTCGTCCTCCTCTTGCTTCTTTTGCTGAGCTACCTGGGACAGGAACTCCGACTCTCCCTCGTCGATACCACGGAACTGGTTGGAGAGTTTAAACATTTCATCGTACTTTTCATCCTTGGCCTGCTTGTGCGCCTGGAGACGCTCGTATAGCGATCGTGGATCGTACTCCTCCTCCTCCTTCGCTGCTCCAGGTGCTCCATTGTTGGTCGTCGAAGAAGAGGATGCTCGGTTCGCTGCTGCTTCGTCCAGCTCCGTTTGCGATACGAAGCGTGAGGAAACCCCGCTTCCCAGCTTACTGCCCGATCCGGCGCCCAGCATCTTGTATGTCAGCTCTCCGGAGGGCAGAGGGAGTCGGCAGAGCTTGACGATCTCTTGAATCGAGTCAACTTTTCTGTACAGTATCAAGAAGTCCGCTCACTTTGAACAGTACGGTAGCAAGAATCAGCGGAAGTCGGATTCGCCCGCTGAATCAAATACAGTAGTAATTGTGCTTCTCCACCTCATTTCACTGCCGTGCACGCCAACGCACGTCCCCCGCCTGACGGTAGCCTCTTGCAACCTTGTTCCGTTTCAGTCTTCCAGAAAATTCCAACTCCAACGTAACACTTCTTCGGCACTGCACGCGAACCTCCGAAAGCTTCCCAACCCACAACTCCACAGCTCCACCGTGCTTTGTCGTCGACACCTGCATCTTGTTCCACCTGCACCAGCTTCATCACTCACTTCTCTGTCATCAACGGTGCCTGCAAATCTTAAGTCTTCAACAACATCAATTCCGCATCTCAACACCGGAATCCGATAGACATATATCCACGATGTCGACCTGGAACAAGCACTATCACTGGAAGACCAAGGGCTGCACCCCGTGGGCCAAGAACCACATCACTCAGGAGACTGTCGGCAAGTCCGTCACCGTCGGAAGCAGTGGAAGCGTCAAGGTGGACCGACTCTCGGCTTTTGAGGGCGATGTCGAGCTGGGTAACCGCAAGGGCAAGCTGATCACCATCTACGACTGCTCCATCACCTACGCCTGGTCCGGCTCGGCCGACGACGGCACCGAGGCCAGCGGTACCATTACCTTCCCCGAGGTCAGCCACGAAATCGAAGATGACGGCGAAGAGTACCGCTTCGAGACCGAAATGTCCACCGCATCCTCCGCCTCTACCCAGGCGCTCTATGAGGCTGTGCGAACACAGCTTGCTCCGTCTCTGCGACCCATCTTCCACGCCTTTCGACAGAGCCTGATTGATGCACATGCCAAGGATCTTGGTCACGATAGCCCTGCTTCCACTTCGGGCACCTCGACACCCGCTCCATCCGCTTCCGCTGCTGCTGCCACCACTGCTGCCTCCGACTCACCTTCTGCGTCCAAGCCTGCCACCAACTCCTCCTCTTCGTCGAAACCAAGCGTGTCCACCAGCTCCAGCGATGTTCGCGTTTCGAGCGAGCTCGCAGCCAGCATCTCGGATCTGTGGGACCTCCTCACCAATCCGGCCAAGATCCCCATGTGGACTCGCTCTCCAGCCCAGTCCGAGCCCAAACCCGGCGCCGACTTTGCCCTGTTCGGCGGCAACATCACCGGCACAGTCGTCAGTGTCGATGCGCCCAAGCAGCTCATCCAGAAATGGAGAACGCCGCAGTTCCCACAAGGCCACTATGGTACCCTCGCCATCAACCTTACCGAGGGCGGAGACTCGACTAAGCTCGAACTCATCCTCAGCGGCGCACCTTCGGGCGACGAAGACACCGTCGAAAAGAACCTCGAGACCTACTACATGCGCGGCCTCAAATCCATGGGGTATGTAGACACTTGATGACCCATTCTGGTTTTCGACATTCCGCACATCTGGCTGACCTGTCTCTTCTCCTCCTTGCTCTTTTCTTTCGTACAGTCTTGGAACGATTCTGTAAAAAGTACAGGCTCGAACAGATGCCGTCGTTGGGAGCACTGTCGATCTTTTGTAGCAAATCAGTCAGCAAACATCAGAAAACGTCCATTGACGTGCAGAATATCGCCAGTACACCTGGTGTGACCGTGCCCATCACTGCGTAAATCTTCGGCTTGTGAGGACGTTTGAACAACTTGAAGGGGTTGGACACATCTTTCGATGGACACATCTTTCGGCATAACCGGTTCAGCAAACGAACGAAGACAGCTGTTAGACCTACGATGATGATATAAATGTTAGAGTGAAACTACTAAAAACCTTGCCGGATCCGAGGCGTGCACGACCTGCAAACCGTGAGCTTCTCATTGGATCACCAAGCTGAGTGACGGACTGACTGGCGCTGAACTCACATCTCGCGATTTGAGATTCCAAAGCCAAGTTTGTGCGCGCGTCTGCTCACAGTCAGTCGAATGCTGTGATTTTTCAGTCAGCTTGGCTTGGCCCTTCAAGTGTTGTGAGGCAAGGCAGAGAGAGAGGCACTGACCACGGCGGCACAGCGGGTGCACTGTACTGTACTGTGCAATACTGTACTGTAGTTTGGTCGATCTCGTCGAAACCGGCACATCCGCTCGCCCGTCAACTCGACCGCTCTTCTTCTGACGCCTGTGGATGGCCTGTCCCATTCGCGCGATATCCCGACCTTGCTGCTTTGCTCGTCTTCGCGATCCACTCCAGATTTCGTTGACATTGTTGTCAACTCCACCGCTTCGCTCGCCACCATCGCCTCGGCATCATCTGTTCCTCTGCTCGACTCTTCATCCTCCCTCTTCTTCATCTCCGACGCTCTTTGCGTGCGTCTCCGACTCCCTTCTTCTGCGCTTATCGTGGCGACTGGCAGATCTCGGCATCTTGCACGGTCAGCCGCCATATCACAAGCGCACTCGAGCAGCACTTCAGCAGCTTCTTCGAGCATAGCTGGTCCAGTCTTAGTCCACCTGCTCTGTTGACCCGTCGACCTATCGCCTCCGTCCGCCACAATGCTGCGATCCCTGGCCGCGTCCACCTCGGCCTCCCGGCTCGCCCCCCGCGGCGTTGCCTCGCGTCTGCCTGCTGCCACGGCCTCGCTCTCCACCTCGGCCACCGCACGACAGGCCACTCCCGCCCCGGCTCCACCCAAGATGGTCAAGCTTCACATCAACGGCAAGGAGATCGAGGTCGAGCAGGGCACGGCCCTCATCCAGGCCTGTGAGAAGGCTGGCGCTCAGATCCCCCGTTTCTGCTACCACGAGCGACTCATGGTCGCCGGTAACTGCCGAATGTGCCTTGTCGAGTCCAAGGGCGCTCCCAAGCCTCTTGCTTCGTGTGCCTTCCCTGCCATGCCCGGCCAGCAGATCTTTACCGACACTCCTCTCGTTGCCAAGGCGCGTGAGGGCGTGATGGAGTTCCTCCTCGCCAACCACCCGCTCGACTGCCCCATCTGCGACTGGGGTGGAGAGTGTGACCTCCAGGACCAGTCGATGCGATACGGCTCCGACCGATCTCGTTTCCACGAGATCAAGGGCAAGCGTGCCGTCGAGGACAAGAACCTCGGCCCGCTCGTCAAGACCGTCATGACCCGTTGCATTCAGTGCACCCGATGCGTCCGTTACGCCAACGACGTTGCTGGTGTCCAGGAACTCGGCACCACCGGCCGTGGCAACGACCTTCAGATCGGCATGTACGTCGAAAAGACCATGAACTCGGAAATGTCGGGCAACATCATCGACCTCTGCCCCGTCGGCGCCCTCACTTCCAAGCCCTACGCCTTCCACGCCCGACCCTGGGAGCTCAAGAAGACCGAGTCGGTCGACGTCCTCGACGCCGTCGGCTCCAACATCCGTGTCGACTCTCGCGGTGTTCAGGTTATGCGCATCCTTCCCCGCACCAACGACGATGTCAACGAGGAGTGGATCAACGACAAGACTCGATTTGCCTCAGACGGTCTCAAGTACCAGCGACTCACCACCCCGCTCATCAAGCAGGGCGACCGCTTCGTGCCTGCCTCGTGGCCCGAGGCACTCGCCACCATTGCCGAGGGTCTTGTCTCCTCGGGTGCCAAGGGTGACGAGATCAAGGCTGTCGCCGGTGCGCTCGCCGATGCCGAGTCGATGGTCGTGCTCAAGGACCTCGTCAACAAGCTTGGCTCCGACAACCTCGCCACCGACCAGATCAACGGCGACAAGGCTCCCGTTCACGGCGCCGACTTCCGTTCAAACTACACCTTCAACTCGACCATTCCCGGTATCGAGGAGGCCGACGTCCTTCTGCTTGTCGGCACCAACCCGCGTCACGAGGCTGCCATCGTCAACACCCGCATTCGCAAGGCCTACCTCCACAGCGGCCTCGACGTCGGTCTGATCGGCGAGAAGGTCGACCTCACCTACGACTACGACCATGTCGGTGCCGATGCCAAGGCTGTCCAGGACCTCGTTGCCGGTAAGGGCGAGTTTGCCAAGAAGCTCAAGTCGGCCAAGAAGCCCATGATCGTGGTCGGCAGCGCCGTTGCCGAGCACCCGGATGGCAAGGCCATCCTCGGCAACCTCGCTGAACTGGTCAAGTCCAACAAGGCCCTTCTCAACGCCGACTGGAACGGATACAACGTGCTGCAGCGACAGGCCTCGCGCACTGCCGCTCTCGACATTGGCTTCACCCCCTCGTCTTCGGCATCCCAGACAACGCCCAAGTTTATCTACCTCCTCAACGCCGACGACATTGCACCCGAGAGCATCCCCCGTGATGCCTTTGTCGTCTACCAGGGCCACCACGGTGATGTTGGTGCGCAGTTTGCCGATGTCTGCCTCCCCGGTTCGGCATACACCGAGAAGGCCACCACGTTTGTCAACACCGAGGGCCGAACACAGATGACCCGTTCTGCCGTCCCGCCACCCGGTGCTGCGCGAGAGGACTGGAAGATCATCCGTGCGCTCTCGGAAGTCGTTGGCGCCAAGCTCCCGTACGAAGACATCCTTGACGTTCGAGACCGCATGTTTGATGTCTCCCCCACCCTTGTCCGCTACGACGTTGCTGAACCCGCCACCGCCTCCGCACCCCTTGCTGTCGACCAGCTCTCCCAGCTTGCCAAATCCTCCGTCTCCGGTACCCCCCTACTCAGACCCATCACCAACTTCTACCAGACCGATCCCATCTCCCGCGCCTCCCCAACAATGGCAAAGTGCACAGCCGCCTTTGTTCATAAACTCCCCCTTGACCAGGTCGACGGCAAGGCTTCCTTGTCTACCCTTGGTTAAGTGCAGCAATCTCCGTAGACACGCGTTCCTGCCTAGCTATACTGTTTGATCGAGCTCGCCTCGCCTCGCCTCGACTCGCACAACTTCATATCCTGTATCCTTGGTGCTAGAACGAGTCTGTCTCTCCCCAGTCTCGGCCTCATTTGCCTTTTGCGCCAGCTGCGTGCGTCGTTGCGGGCTCATCATACTTTGCCACGAACGGTTGTCTGCAAGCATCTCTTTGTTTTGTTCTTGATTCATATATAAACTTTCAGCCCCAGAGTGCCAGTGTGTCATGTGCCAGCGTGTCGTGTGCCAGGCTTTCGCTGCTTTGTCTTGGGTTTGTGCGTGTAGAGGCTTGGTGTCTTCCATACATCCGAGAGTGAGATGCAGCTGTGAGAAAGTCGAGCCAAAATCCACTTGTGAAAAGCCGGAATGAGAAGTGTTAGACCCAAAGCATATCGGGATCAAAGACAGGACGATAGACCTGTCTTTGAGACCTGAGAGAGTGCTGGGATTGACGCCAAGCCGAAACATCCAACCTCACAAAAAAGAGGCAACGAGCCAGCCAACAGTTGGCCCTTTTTCACTCCTGTTTGCACACGCACACTCAACACAGTGAACAGAGAGAACAGAGACGCATGCTTGATGACCGCACCGTGGCGACTCGGTTGCTTTTGTTCGTGTGCCTTGCCTATTCACTCTTTCACTCACACACGTTGCAACTTGTGTTTCATCAATGCTGCCGATACTCGTTCCTCGATATTCGGAACAGCACTACAGGATAAACAGCACAGTGCTCGCTCTGGAGCACAGTATTCACGGACTTTCCTGCAGCGTGGGTGGCAAGCCGTAGCCGAGCCCGGACAGGAGGATTGCTTTCATTTGCGTGCTGGCTCTCTCATCTCGCTTCCTCGCGCCCTCGCTTCTATGTTCGATACAAACGTTGTATGAGTCCATCTCGGGTTCGGAACTGTATCTCCCCAGTCTTTCACAGCACTGCAGTTCGCCATTGAAAAGAGAACAGTCCAACAGCACAAGCACAGGCACATGGCGGTCAGACCGGCGTTTCGTTGATGTACTGGGCAAAGATTCGGCTGCACTCAAGCTCAGGATGCCCTTATCAGAATCCAGTTCGGGGAGAGAGACAATGCAAAGAAAGACAACAGACGGTCCACCGCAGTCTGAAATCGAGTGCGCCTTCGTGGTACGAGAGTTGCATGATCCGGTGTCGAGCGTGCTACAGTATCTTGGGTTGCCAACGTTGTTTGAAAGGCGTGGCACCAGACGTCAACCCCCAATGAAATGCATTTTGCCGCGGGCACCGGATGGAGACAGCCATGATACCGAACTTGAAAAGCTCAAGGCCTGTATGTTGTGTACCCGGACCGCAGGACAGGGCACTACTGCCGTGGTTCTAGATGCATGATGCTGCTACTGTACAGTACAGTACAGTACAGCACCGGACTTGGACAGTCTCCCGGGAATAAGGCTCCGGGCGGGCAAAATGTTCACGTTCACGACAGTACTTTAGCTGCATTGACTCAAGACAGGCTCACTGCTGCCCCTGCCCTCGGCTACCTTGTTTGTCCCGAGTTTTAGCTGCAGATACTGTTGCGATAATATCATATCTGCTGCCTGAAAATACAGTGCAGTACTGTACACGGCTTCTGAGGACCCTCTCTCTCTCTCTCTCTCTCGGCGTGACTTCTCCGCTCGCCCACGTCCTCGGTACGGCAACACAGGTCCACAATTTCAGCTCTACCGCTCTACTCTGTACACGTTTGTTAGGATCCATCCTTGTGCCTGTCCATGTCTGAACATCGCCTGTAGCTGCAACCGTGCTTCCTTCTGCCATCATCACCTTGTCACTAGATCACGCGCGCCCGCTTTGGTCTCTCTCTGTGTGGCCAAGGCCGTCAATCTAGCCCGGCCAACACAAGGCGCGCTTCTGCAGCCAGTGGCCAACAGTCACGATATCACTGCACGGCCACATCTGCGTCCCAATCGCGACTCTTTAGGCCGTTGTAGACACTGACCTGGATGTCTATCGCCACCTCACGCACCTCAGACGCGTGAGGAACACAGCTCAAGGGATCTATTGGCACGCTGATACTGGCTGAGCCAGCTCTGCATGCAGTAATCCACAGCCAACGACGTGTTCAGGCCCAGCTCGGCGCCACTTTTTCTTTCGACGTTGTTCCTGCCTACTTCACCCTTCAAAGAGCAAATAAACACGCAAAGCATTCGTCATGCCGCGAATCGGGCGGATCCCGTCCTCGATCCGCATTCGACGCACCGAGTCTGAACTCCAACGCGGCGGCTTTCACCCTTCTGCAGATCCATATACTGGCCAGAGCACCAATGCAACCCCAACTCGTCAGCCAGAGATCTATGTCACTGGTGCCGACCTTGACCGCTCGCCACGAACACGCGATTCGAATCACGGCAACCAAGTCGCAACAAGTCGAAGCAGGGACAACGAAGCGGAGAATGATGACGACATTCTTCGCGAAGAGATGAACGCGGCGCGGCGGGTGATCCGTAAACAGCATACACAGCAGGATCGTGAGAAAAGGGTCGAGTCGGCATCACCCGAGTCGCTCGACGACGACGACGACGATTTCCCGGCCATCAGGCTCAGCGACGAGCAGCAAGCTCCGCGTGCACCTCCCCGAGACTCTAGCAGGAGGCTGGGCGCCGTCGAAAACCTTGCTTTGCGGCATCGATCCCTTCGCAGATCACAGCGCAGACAGAGGCGACGCTCTGCGCAAGCCTCGCCAACTGCATCGACTGCGGACAGCGAGCCATCTGACACCGAATTTCGCAGCTCGGCAGACGAGTGGCGCCGCAGAAGCAGCGCCCCCAGCGTCCACGGCGCTTCTCATCCGCCAGCGCAGCGGAATCTTTCAGACGTGCAGGAGGAGACCTCTTCGCGGAGAACACCGTCTGCCACGGCGCCACCGACTCCCTCTGGTCAGCTACCTGCTCCGGGACTGTCATATCCACCGGATGCAAACAACGTGGCCACTCCCGCCTCTGGCAATAGCGATCGTCCGCCGCTCCATCGGGGCCGTCGAAACACTGTCTCCGAAGGCGGACTGTTGGCAACGTCGCGGCAGATGTTTGGAAGCTTCATGCGGCGCAACTCGGATCGGGATACGCGGCAGGAGCTGCCATCCGACACCGAAGACAGCGACCCGAACGCCAGTGGTCGCAATTACGGTCGCAGCAATGACGACACACCTGGAACGTCGGCGTCCGAGTCGAGCGACATGCATGAGGACGAGGTGGTCGACTATCTCGACGTCGTAGATCCCGAGATCGCCACCGTCACTGCGCTGCAGAATGTCGGCAACTCGATCTTCTTTCCGCCCATCCCAATGCTCTACAATCGCCGTCCCACCATTAGTCTCCCCAAAGCTGTGCAGCAGCAACGGCGCGGTTCTCGCGCGACGATTGTCACGCCACAGGCTGAGCCTACACAGCAGGATATCGAGATGGGGCTGGCAGATACGTCGCAAACCACCGAGGGCGACGGTGCTCCAGGCATTCCGGGCAAGCCGCCAGCATTTAGTGGTATCCGTCGCATGGCCTCCTACGTTCCAGGCATGCGCAAAAAGCAGGTCCCCGAGACGACGGAAGAAGAGCGACGCAGGCATATCAGAGAGTGGGCCGAGATGGATGCCGAAGAGCGCAACGAGCTCGACGAGCATGTACACATGCTTCTCTCCAAGAAGGCCAAGCTCAAGCGTGGAGCAAAGGGCTTCTGGCGATACGTCCAAACCCCACATGGCCTCATCATTACACTCTATGGCTTTTCGGTTGCCTTTTGGGGAACCGCCATCTGTCTGTTCCTACTGCGCTGGATCAATGTGGGCGATCCTGCACGTCAACGGTATTGGATCGAGATCTGCGACCAGATCCTCTGTGCTCTCTTTGCAGCCGTCGGTCTGGGTTTCGCTCCCTTTCGCGCGGTCGACACGTATCGCATGGTGCAGATTGCCCACTACCACTTCCTCACGTACAAACGCCGCAAGTTGCTCAATCTCCCGGAACTCAAGGACAAGAACGAGCTTCCACGTGCAACGCCACGCCTCGCGATGGGTCAGATGGCCAACACCATGATGATCAGGACCGGCCTGCGAAAGGAGCCGACTCTGACTGCTTCCCCGGCGGCGGAAGAAGGGGGAGTCGGCGCCGACGGGCAGACTGCGACCGAAGGCTGGTCGACCGGCTCGGGAGCCTTTGTCAACAACACAGATAATCAGGACCCGTCCTCGACAAATCTGCTACAAGCACAGACGTCGCGCAGGAGTGAAGAGGTAGAAAATCTGAAGCAGCAATACCACAAGGAGGGTCGTCACCCACATTTGCCTCACTTCCTGCACCGTAAGCACCACAAGTATGACAAGGACGGATCCGATGGCGATGAGCATGACAACGGCAAGGAAGGAGAAAGTCAGTCTGACAAGGAGCACGACGTCTCCAAGCCGAAAAAGGCGCATGTGGTGCCCAAAACCTATGCGAACAAGGACGGCATCATGCCGCTCGGCCAGCTCAAGCGTAATCCCTCGATTGCCTCGGAGCTTCCTCGAGATGCCGAGGACGTCGTTGTTCTCACCCCCAAGCAACAGGCCAACCTCGAGTACCAGCAGCGCAAGTTCCACCAGTCGCACACCTTTTACCGATACCGCGAGACCGTGACGCACCGGCCGTTTGAACTGTCGCTCATGATGGCCATTGTGATTCTGCTCGACTGCCATTCGTGCCTGCAAGCCTCTCTCGGTGGCACCACCTGGGGCATCTACTATAAGGATCGACCGACGTCGGTTACGGCCACCATCATCACGTTTTCGCTCAGCTGCAACGCGGTTGCTGGTCTCTTGATCTGGTATGGAGGCAGTCGAACCAAGAAGAAGGACGAGGTGGAGAGACTCCTCCGCATCGCACTCGAGGAAGAAGCGCTGCGCAAGATGAACAAGAAGCACGAAAAGGAGCGCGTACAGCGCTTCCAGGAGCGTCAGAAGCAGCGGCGCAGCGACGAACAGTCTCGCTCCTCTCGAGAAGACGACCGCGATCCAGCAATGACGCGCCCGACTGACTCCAACACCAGCCAGCCCGGCCAGGCCACGGCACCTGCCTCCGCACCAGTCCAGCAAACGCCGACTTTGGAATGCATCCAGGAGCACTAGAGTCTCCTCTCTCAGAGATGCCTCTTCTTTTTGCCTTGCTCCTTATCGGTTCCGGTCTCTATTGCCACACCCTAGGATATCTGCACTTCTATTACCCGTGATGACGTCTCATCAGCTCCATTTTTCACCATCTGCAATCAAGGAACACTTATACCATGTTTGCTCAAATTGTGTGTCTGTCCCGGCCGCGTGGGTAAGGGCCGTGGTTGGAATTGGTTCGTATGAATGCTGGAGACACGGGCTCCACCATTGGGTGGGCAGTGCTAGGGGCAGAAAATTCCGCTGACCAGGTACACTAGCGATGGCAGCTCTCGCATGCTCAGAGTGAATTTGCAAAAAAAAAAGAAAGGGGATTTGCATTGAGTCATGCAAAGCAAGAGCAACAAGGTGAAAGAGAAAATGTGGGGGGGAGGTTGGGATCAGCGGCCCTTGTCGAGGGTGTTTTTCCAAGCCAGGTAAGAGAGGCGGGTGGAGGAGTGTGTAGAGTCGGATTTGGAGCGACTTGAGCGTCTGACGGCGTCGAACTGGTCGCGGAGGGAAGCGGTGATGTCTTGGTTGCGTTTGCGCATACCGGCGGTGAGGTGGGAGCGGAATTTGAGGAGGGAGGATTTGAGGTTGTTTTCACGCTGGCCTTTGGTGCGGAGCCAGGCGATGAGTTCTTCGACCTGGTCTGGTTCGGTGTAGACTGCCCATTCTCCGGGGTGGAGGATGCCGGGGTCGCCGCCGAGCTCGGAGGTCTTGCGTGACGATACGAGCTCGGCGGTTATGGGGGGGTGGAAGAGATGGGCGAACTTGGACTTTGGAGTGTCTTGGGAGGGTGGATCTGGGATGAGCGCTTCCGATTCTTCGACGCTAGCAGCCTGGATAAACAGCCTTCCGGTCTGGTATGCGCTTCGTTCCGCAACACCATGCCCAGCAACAACACTGCAGCTCCCCACGCCATCAAACCACCAATACTTGTCGCCGAACCTGTCCCTCCCCAACGGCACCATCCTAGCTGCCAACCCTAAGCGTCTAAACTCCCTCTCCAACACCTCCTCCCTCCGCGTCAACCTCGCCTCTTGATCCTCCAGCTTCTTCTTCGCCGCAGTAAGCTTCTTGTTGGAAGCCACCTTCAACCGGTGTGCTTCCCGCGCCAGCGCCAGTTCTCGCGCCTTGGCGGCCTCGTGTGCTTTCTTCTCCAGTGCTTTTTGGCGGAGGATGTCTTGGCGCGAGCCGACTCCTCCACCTCGGGCACCGGATCGGTCCGAGAACGACGAGTCTTCGCGTCCCGACCGAGTGTCGTCGTCCGAAACCAGCTCGTCCTCTTCCTCGTCCTCGTCCTCGTCCTCGTCGGATGTCGAGCCGTCTTCGTCTCGTGTTGGCAGCGGAGCGTCTTCGACATCCGCATCCCCATTCCCGTTGCCGTTCCCAGCATCGCCGTCGTCCTTATCCCCCTTCTTCTTGCCTTCGAATTCGTCCCAATCCTCCGCAAGCTTGCGACGGTCGCGACTGACCTCGATCCTTTCCTTGCGAAGTTCCGTCAGTTGTGTGTCGCACTCGTCGTAGAACGACTTGACTGGCTTGGTCATGACTGCGAGCATGCAGAGAAAGTCGAGGATATGCAGCTTGTCCCGCACGGAAAGCAGGGGGTATCTGTCGACCGGTGATAGGTAGGTGTCCGCTATCCACTCGCCCTCGTCGGTGTACCCCTCCTTGTGCTCGATCCCGGTCAGCTGCGACAGAATCCCGATCATACGTGGCATCACTTCCGGTGTCGCCCGCCCCGCGATCAGTCCCACCAGCGAGTGCTCCCATCCCTCGCGCTTGTCTTCAAACTTGAGAACCCGCTTCCCCCACCCTTGACCGAGCTCGTGCGCAGCCTGCAAAATCTCGCCAACCACGGCCGAGTCCGCGTTGACCTCGGCTCCGTTGGTGGTCTTTGACTTGGCTTTGCTCGATCTGCTCTTGCCGTTGCCGTTGGGTTTGGCATTCTGTTCGTCGTCACTGCCACTGCCACTGCCGCTGTGACTGCTACTTGCTTCATCGTCATCGCTGCCGTCGTCGTTGTCGTCGTTGTCGTGGTCTTCGTCGTCATCGTTGGCATCCGCTTCATCGGCATCAAGCCCACCAGCGCCAGGCACCGCAATCTTGGCTCCATCCCGAACAATAACATTGAGAAGCACACTATGCACCTCGGTCATGAGCCCACAAGACGGCTCCAACGTATTGTGCTTGAGCGCCTGCTCAAAATCGTCGAGCGTAAACGCCGAGAGATGCAGCGGCTTGCCGAGCGACACGAGAAAGTAGTATGTGGTGATAAAGATCTCGAACAGATCGGCGGGTACGGGAAGAGCGTTGTCGCCGCGCAGGGGTACGGGTCTTTCTTTGCGCCGGGGTAGCTCGCCAGATGACTGGAAGTTGAGCTCGCGGCTAGATATCGGATCCAAATCGAGATCCTCGATGGGGTACTTGAGGTTCTTTTTGCGGATGCGTTCTTCTTCCTTTGCCTGTTCCATGGCGGCTTTTTCCGCCTCATCGGCCTTGCGTTTCGCGGCTGCCGACATCTTTTTGCCGGGTGTGCCGGCTTCAGTCTTGGGTTTTTTGCTGGTGGTCGAGGCGGACGAGTCCTCGGCATCGGTCAAGAGGTACTTTTTGCGTTTCGAGAGCTTGGCGTCCTTGATGGCCTCGTTTTTCAGGGCGATCTCATCGGTAGGCTCCAGCGGCAGGCCGTACTTGCGCGCAAGCCATTCCTTGACCCTCCACTCTGCGCCGATGTTGGCAGCTCGCACTAGACAGTCTCGCATGTACTTGCGGAGGATGGTCTTGGAGAAGGCGAGACGATCTCGACTGATCTTGTCTGGTGCGGTGGTGTGCGTGGGTCCCGTGGTCTGGTCCTCGTCATCCAGGAACTCTACGTGGTAGACGTATTTGGATGGGTCGTCCTGGGCTGTGGCATCCTCGAACTCGAGGTCGAGATTGGTGCCGACGCGATGAAGGTCTGTGGATGACGAAGAAGAGCCGTTGGCGGTGGAGCTTCCTGCTTCAGCTTCGGCGTCGTCATCCTGGTCGTCTTCGATCTTGGGCGACTTGCCGTTTGCATCGCCGTTGGCAAGGCGCTTGGGAGCATCAACCGACTTGATGATGGCGTAGTACTTTTCGCCCTCGGTTTCGACAAAGACCTGCTCTCCGGGGAAGAACCGATCCTTGAAGCGATCGTAGACCTTGTCGACGAGATGGTCAATACGACCGGTTACCTGAAACTGGACAGACCGGAGGACGGGCTGCTTGAGCTGTTCGGGAAAGATCTTGTGAAGGGCAATGGCTTCCTTGCGCTCGCTCTTTAGTGCTTCAAAGTAGGTGAGGTTGATCTTGCCGGTAAGTTCGCACTGGAAGAGCTTCTGGTTGTAAAAGGTGAGACGATTGGCGTAGGACTCGTAGTCGGGAAAGATCTCGCCGGTGGCCGCGAGGTAGAAGACGTCGGGATCGTCGGGTCCCACGGCGGTCGGGGGTGGGACGAGCTCGACCACCTTGCGCTTTACAAAGGGCATGGTTGCAAATGTGTACACGCTCCGGCGAGCGAGCGAGGCTACTGATGCGTGAACTTCGTGACGGTTGACTAGCAGGTATTCATGGGGTGGCTGAGAGTAGAGGGAGGAATTTAGGAATGGGTCAAGTGACTAGAGAAGTAGCGCTCGCAAGCTGAGCCCAACCGTGGGTACGAAAAGTTAAAAAAGGTGATCCTGCGTGACGTGGTGGCTTTCAGGGAGGGATGTAAGGGCTGAGGGTGTCGCGATCACGTTAACGAGGTACAAGCGAGGTCTTCTGTCTTGTAAAGTGTGCCAGAATGGAGTAGTGGTCAGGACGAAGGAAGTCGAATTGATGATAGCGGGGGGTCGCTGTCGCGAAGGAGGAAGTCGAGGAAGAGATTGCAATTTCGCGAAGGAAGCTGAGCAGGCGCGACGTAGCCGAGTGAGGCCCGTCGAGGAGAATGAGGAGGAGGAGGGGGAACGAGGAGAGAGCGTGGGCGAATGAGAGACCGCTACCGCCTGGCCGAGACGGCGCACCTTGACACACACATACACACACAGAGCGAGAGAGGACGCACGCGACGGAACCAGCACACACATATACGCATATCAACAAATCCGACTCGCAATCCCGTTCAGCATGGTTCAATTGGGCCTCAATACAGAATGCATCTGCATCGCTGTGGAGCCGAGCGTTGTCTGAGGCCCATGTCATGACCATGGATAGCAGTAGGGAGGGAGAACACAGCGTCGTCAACGTTGAAGGAGCGAAGACGAGAAAGAGGGTGCCGCCTCATCGCGCTAACGGAACAGCGGTCGACCTAAAGAGACACACACAACGAGCAAAATCAAAGAGGCATACCACGACACACACACACATACCACACAGCGGCAACACTCGAAGAAGAACAGAAAAGCGCGACGCCAACTCCACTTTGGCGCGACTCAAACGAATATTACTTTGCCGTCCAACTTTCCTAGGGCAAAATAGATTGCCCAATGGAGCCGAAAGAGGATAAAGTCTAACAATTCATCCACTCACCCTCCGCTCCCTCCAGTGCTTCCTGCCCTCTGAGCTTGTACAGTGTCCTGGATCGGTCGACTTGTCACGCAGCCTACACCAAGTCGACGCTGCACACAGGTTGGAAAGCTGTCAATCTGCATGCATCCAGGTCCGCTCTTGTATGTATCATTTGTCGTCGAGCTCGAGCGGTTATATTGTTCAGCAGCGAAAAGTTTTGACCAAGGAGGAGATCCATGATGCTAGTTGATATTTTATTGGACAAGGGTTGATTGATTTTGCTGACCTCTCAACGCGATGGATCGCTCACCACGGGCAACGGCAACGGCGTGACTTGCCAACGCGTGAACGAGAAAGAGAACTCTAACAATGTCTTTGACACGCATCGGGCGATTATCATTATTGCGTCGAGCCAGATTTGGTCAATCGGCGTCGCTGAGCGTAACTGAGCCGGCGGTGGGGACTGACCATTGACATGCATGCTTGCACAGCTACAGTACAGTAGCCACCTGCATGTAGCCTTCCGCTTGGACCCCCATCTCGTGCTCCTGATGGTCCAACGTCCCAATGCCTGTCACTCTCGTCGATCATGCCTGCCATGCATTGGTCCACTCGTGGCCTCACCACCGTTTAATGTTGTCATGTGCGGCCCTTTACGAGGTGGAGAATCGTGGCTAGCCTGCTCGCCTGCTGGCTAGCCTGTCAATCAAATTTGCTTAGTCGGTGTGCCAATCGCCGATATCCTGGTCCTATGCACAACCTTGCAGACATGCAGACAGCCCTTGCTACCACAATGCTCTTCAAGTATGCACAGAACGTCCTGAAGACTGACCGAGCCCCTGCGCCACCGTGCGTGTCCACACAAGCTAGACTCCAGTCTCGTCTATGCCACACACACATGATTTCAGGCAACGCCGCCAGGAAGCATGAGCTTCCCTCTCTATATAGAGGAGTACTTCGGTGGGACGACCATGCCCCGCCGGCTGGCTAGCTACGCATGAACTCTCACACGCGAGACACAACAACTTGCTCCTTTCATTCCAACCTTGGCTGACATCTCCACACCTTGGATACGGGTCAGACAACGAAGCCACATCGCGCGATACCATGCCCCGTAGGTATCTCAGTCTCCTTTAATTGACCGCTGAGTCTGAATCAATTGCATCACCGAGACACAGGTGACAGACAGGGCGTCCGTTTACGAGAAAGTGCTCCCTCCTAACGTCTCTTGCTCCTTTCATCTTCTGTTCCTTTTCCCCCTCCTTCTTCTTCCTCGCTCGGAACTTACTTCCGCACTCGAAATCTGCGCTGCATGTCGTCGGCAAACAGCCCTGAACCGCGTCGATACACGTAGCGAGCCTCGTAGATCCAAGAAATCCTCGGAACAGCTACGCTCCGTGTACTATTCCGCCTTTGGCCCTATCCGCTTCTACGAAGCACGCAAGAGCATCTCCGATCTTACCTCTCCCAGCGACGCCGACGCAGTCTGCATCAGACCTGCCCCGGAACCGGTAGAGCTTCTCGATCTGGACTTGGAAGGCCCCAAGCGGCCATCTCTGAGCTCTCGACCGCCCTCAATACTGGTGTGCAAGAGCGACAATCAGCTTCAACGCTGCCTTACCAATTCTTCGACCAGATCGGACGAACAATCCAACTCGCTGGGACTTCAAGTGTGGTCTGCCAATCTCTCTGGCTCCAAAAGCAGTCCCAATCTAGCGCTTGACCGCGATCAGGCCCTAAAGCACTGGCGGGAATCGACCCTGGGACGACGCACGCTCCCTCACTCTCCCTCCAAGATTGCGTTTGCAGAATCGGCCAAGCAGCACGACCGTGTCACCAAACTCGACTTTCGCAAAAAGGATCGCTCCCTCATCGGTGACTTTCGCCCCTCGGAGATCGACATCATGCCGCCCATCAGGATGCCGGGCCTCCGATCTTCGCCTTCCTTGTCCGCACGGGAGATCCTCAAGGGTGCCACCTCCAAGACTTCACAAGAGAGCCAGCGTGTCGAGTCCGATTCCCTTGCCACCTTTGAGGCGATCGCTGCTCGTCTTCATTTCGAAATAAACACCCTTGGAAGAGACACGGCTGATCACGAAGAGATCGAGCGCGAACGAGACCAGGCAATGCAGGCGATTTGCGGCCAGAGACTCGATGTCGGTACTGTCGAACCCCACAAACACGACGTATGTGTCACAGAGCCTCGCCCCGTCGAGCATACGGATCAAGAGGTGCCCGTCGAGACGGCACCAAATCGGCGAAGATCCAAGCTGCTCACAGCCCCGGCTGCCATGTTCGGCTCACTTGTCAAGAAAAAGCCACAGTCTACCACAAGCATGAATACGCCTAGCCACAAAGTCGAAGACACCGACTTTGGAGCCAAACAGCCCGAGCTGAGCACTCTTGACCACTCGATCGCTGGCACAGGTGAGGTTCGGGACGAGCGACGTCGACGTCGTCAACAGCACCAGCACCAGCAGCGGCAACAAGACGTTCTGGCCAAAGGACCCCGGTCGACGCGTCGGAAGCGTTGGAGTGCCACGATTACCACCCTTCTGGGCAAGGAACCTGCAACAGGGGCTGGCGAACTCGACTTTGGATCCGACTCTGCTATTGCTGTGTCTCGCGACCATGGAGCTGTAGGCGGGGCTGTTCGACGATCTGCTACTGCCACTGGCAATATCCGTTCGCCGGAGCACGCATCCAAGATTGCTGCCAACCAGAGTCAGCAGCACACCCACTGGCCGAGTGGCGAGACCCTCTGCGAAGCCCCCAAGACTTTACACCAGCCACAGCCACATCAACCGATCCCCGACTCCCACAAGCCAGTCAAGCACAGCCGATTCAGCCTTTCCCTTCTCTCGAAGCGCAACACTTTGCGCTCCCGCAGCCTGCCGACGGGAAAACAGACGCCCCTCGAAGTCGAAGAAAAACCCACCCCTACCAACTTTTGGCCTTGGAATGCTTCTTCCTGCCATCCGGAAGAGCCGTCGAGCGGGTTTCCCGAGCTGCACCGAACAACCACGAGATTCGACGCTCCTGGCGGCGGTGACTCTCTGATCAAGACCCAGACTCGAATCGAGACTTTGCAAACCGAAACCGAAACCGAAACCGAAACCGAAACCGAGACCGAGACCGAGAACGGGATGCAGGGCACGAATCCTCCACCCCCGAGTTCGGCCAGCGGCGGCTCGCCCGTCTCCCCAGCCTCGTCGGGGTCGTTTCCGTGGATGCTCCGTCTGCCACATCTCGACATTCCCTCCCGGCCACTCTTGGCGTCTTTGCCCGCTTCTCCTGACCGTGTCGGGGCCCTTGCTACTTCGGTGCCCTGACAACGAGTCTATTGTTGAAGCTTTGTTGTTGTTGGCTTTTTTCTGTCCTTTTGTCCATATCGATACCCCAGTCCACTGTCTTGTTGCTTACTGCTTCACTGCATTGACACCAAGCATCGCATTCCCAGCACTACCGTCTGTCGCTTCTCCGTTTCTGTTTCCCGATTTGTCTACCTACGTTACCATCTGGTTGTCTTTTCAGCACTGCCTCTCTCTTTTTTTATTCTGCGACCTACTTGACCTACTTTATCTTTCCACCGTTTACTCTCGGTATGTTTCCAGAGTCGCGGACAGAATCGCAAATATCCGGATTGGATGTTTCGGCTCTCCAAGATACTTGTGATCGGCGTCGGAAAAACAAAGCACAGCTGCATACTGGAGCGTGGGATTCTTTGCGTATTGTGTCGCAAGGGAGGTGTCTATACTGGTCACAGATTGTGCCAATGAGAACTTAAGAATAAAGTAAAAGTCTGGATTGGAGGTAGATGCTAATGGTGGTAGGGGGAGGGGGAGGGGGAAAAGGAGAGAGTGGATGGGGGATATATATTTTATTGTTTTTATTGTTTTTATTTTTTTGTTGTTCACTGGCGGTTATCGCGGTAAAGATCGATCTTATCACGACGCAACTCGCGGCGGAGTTTGGTGGAGTCGTTGCCGCCCTGTCTATTCCAAGCACGGAGGGGAATGACGATGACGGTTCCGTTATCCTGGGCGCCTAGTTCTTCGGCAAAAGTGAGGACGCGTTGGGCGGCATGGGAAGGGTGAGGGGAGTTGCGACAGAGGTCGACGATTTCCTGGTCGGACATGACGCCGCCGATACCGTCGGAGAAGGAGATGATGAAGGAAAAGTCGTCGCCCGGTATGACCTGGCTGAAGATCTCTGGTTCGGACGTGATCCCCACCCTCTTGAAGCGGGAATCGCCAAACGAACGGGTGTTGGCCAGGGCGCCCATCCATCGAGCCTCGCCGAACGAATCGGTGATCATGCCCGCACCCATCTTGCGCAGACGCTCCGACTCTGCCCTGTCGTCGGGATGGTGGTACGAGGTCAGCGGGATCGCGCGCCCGTCGGATGCAGAACACATCAACACGCGTGTATCCCCCACATGTGCCACATACAGCCCGACATACCTGGCCGAATACCAGGGTACCCCCGGCATATCCAACGAATGCAGCAGCGTCACCGACGCAGTACTGCCCCCCACGTCCAGCGCGGGCGAGGTCTGAATCTGCCGATCCGCCACCAACCACGCCAGCGTCAGGCGCTCGGCCATACTCAGCCTCTCCCCCTCCATACCCTCTGGCACCGCAATCCGCTCGATAAGCGATCCAAATTCTCCTTCCCCTTCCCCTTTTCCTTCCCCACCGCCACCGCCAGCAACCGTGTCGCCAACGCTGCTGGACGAACCCCCGATCTTGACGGCACCGTCCGTTTCAATCGGCTTGTTGACAGGTCGGTCGCTGCTCGGGTCGTCGTTCGACGTGGTCTGCGCTGCTTTGTCTGTGTTGCCTGATCCTGATCCCGGTCCCGACGCCGACGCCGATGACGATAAAGTGGGAGAGGAAGAGGAAGGGGATGGCGGGTCCTGGCTGCCGTGACTCAGCATCTCGGAGAGCGACGCTGGGTCTGAAATGTGCTGCTGCTGCGGCTGCTGTTGCTGTTGTTGCTGCTGTGGAGTCGAAGTCGAGGCAGTCTTGGAGTCGTTGCTGGTATTTGTCGTCGCGTCTTTGCGCGGGACAGCACGGCGACCAGCGGCTCCAGCAGGTTGACCGGCTCGGACGGGTTTGAGTCTGTCCTTGCGGACCCATCGTTCCAGGAGGCCGCCGGTGAATCTGCGAAAGTAGCCGCCCAGTTCGCGGGTGTACTGGACGGTGTCGGTGACCATGTCGGGCTGTACGGACTCGAAAGTTTTGTGGAGCTGGTCTCGGAGGAAGCTCGAGACCTGCTGGCCACCATGGCCGTCAAAGCAGCCGAACCAGACGACCTGACCTGCGATTTCGGGTCCGCCTGCCTTTTCCGGGTTCCACTCCAACGCGGCGGCGGCAGCACCGGGTGAGCAGGTGCCTGGTCCGGACGTGTGGTGTTTGAGGTAGTTGGTTCGGAGCTCTTGCGGGTCGACGTGTAGACAGGATACGGAGGCCGTGTCCTCCTGATATGCCCTTGTACCTCGCGAGGTAGACAGGCCGAAGACGCCGTTGCGTGTGCTTTTGAGCTGTATGCGTGCCTGCTCACCGGATGGCGAGACGGTTCGGACAAAGGAGTGCTGCAGCCGGACTGGCTGATGAGACCGGATCGCACAGCTGCACGTCGCATCAATGGCACGTGCCTTGCCCTTGCCGACATAGGGGCGTGCGGAGGAGACATGGGTGGCAAGATGCCGCACTTGCACTGCAGAGACAGTGGCGATGGACGACGATGCGTACAGGCTGGAAAGTCGATGGACGGTGGTGTGAGTGAGGCGTGATGGGCCGGCCATGGCCTCGGCAGCTGCGTTCCTGATCATGGCTGTCGTCGCTTGTCTTGTCTCTCAGCAAGCAGCCTGCTTTTGAAGCACGGCAGGTACCGTTCAGATCGTAGCGGCTGGGGTGTTGTTGTTGTTGTTGTTGTTGTTGTTGTTGTTGTTGATGATGATGATGATGATGATGGCGGTGGCGGTGATGGAAGCAGAAGAGCAAAGGTACAAATGCAAGACGGTGCTAGGGTGTACAGAGAGCAATGGTGCAAAAGCAAGGGTCCAGTCAGAAAAAAGACCAAAACTTTCCTCCTCGTACTCCTTTTGGAGAAAGTGGCCCGAACCCACAACGCACCGACAGGCAACGGTCAACTTTCGCCTTTCGTGTGACGACTGACGACTGACGACTGACGACAGTAACTGGACCACACGGTACCTGTACCTGTAACTGTACTGTACAGTGAGTGTGCCTTGGCTGCGCTACCCATCCAAGCAACTGTCGACCAACAACGACGTCTGCCAAGGCTGGATGAGCCAGAGTGCTGGCTGGGCAGTGCTGTACTGTATAGTGCTCCTGTTGTATACGTCGATGTGTGTGGGTTGATCAATTAATTAATATAATATTTATTGTTTATTTTGCGATTCGAATTTCAAGCAGTGGCCGGTTTTAAAACCTCCACCACCGCGACTTCCGAGGCCCATCTCTGGGTCCTGAATTGTGTTTTGAATGTTAGACCCTCTCTTTTTGATCGAGACGAATCCAACATTTACTTACCAATATTCGGCTAAGTTTAGTTTGTCAGATCGTTCAATAGCCAGTAATTGCCTCCACCCAACTCTCCCCCACGTTGCTCAGAAGCTGTCAAACCGACTACTGCAACAAGAAAAAGAAAGGGCAGGGCGCGCACCCGGGAAGGAAAGGAAAGAGAAGAGGGAGAGTGAGGATAGAAGAAAAAAAAGGAAGAGAAAGAAAAAGGAAGTCGTTGTCGGGTCCTGGCAGCCTGTCAGAAACGTTGCAACTCTGGTTGGGTCAGCAAAACATATCAGTACAATTCATTCCAAGACCGAGTACTGTACTATGTGTCTGCTGCTCCGTGCTCATTACTGTATTCTTGTGCCTGCCAGTGTCTTGCCAACCAACCCTTGGCAGCTTCGATTCTCTCCTGTGTACAGTACACCACCATCGCAACCCCCCAATCAGCAACGACGAACTTATATTCTTTTGCCTGTACTTGTTGATCTCTTGCCAACAATGCTGGTCAAGCCTGTGACAACCTCGAGCCTGGTGGCAGCTACCCGATCGGGTGTGCTGCTACCTCGCGCCGCTGCCTCTGCTTCGGCTTCGGCTTCTGCTGCGCTTTCAACATCGACGTCGGTACGTGCCCAGCCCGCGTCTGGCAAGCCGACATCTGCAGCTCCGTCACCGTCACGGGCGTCTTCTTCAAAGAAAAAGGCAGCGCTCAAACCAGCCTCGTTGCCACACAACTCGCAGCTCTCTCCCTCGGCACCTCCACCTTCGGAGAAGCCCTACTCCCCCATCACCGTCGCCGTGGTCAAGGGACTCGCCAAGCTCATGGGCTACAACTCCACCACCTCTACCGCCATCCGCGTCACTTCCGACCTGTACGACCGCTGTGCCGAACGCGCGCACGTCGAGCGCAACTTTTGGTATGCCGACTGCGCGCTCCCCGAGACCTACCAGTCGTGGTTCCAGATCACCAACCTGCACATCTACCTGCTCATGACTCGGTTCAGGGCATTCGATCGCGCAACCGCACACACCTACTCGCAGGAACTCATCAACCACTTTTTCATCGATGCCGAGTCGCGCATGCGCGATCGCTTTGGCGTACAGACCTCCCGTCTCGTCAAGGGCTACATGAAGGATATGCATATGCAGCACCGTGGTTCCGTCCTCGGTTTTGACGAGGGTCTGGTCGGTGGTGATGTCCGTCTCGCTCAGGCGGTTTGGAGAAACATCTGGGGCGCAGGTTGGGGCACTGTCGCAGGCGTCAAACGCAAACTTGCCGGCGTTGACAAAATCGCAAAAGGCGAGACGGAGGATCTAGAAGGCCAGCCCGACCTCGCCAAAGACCTCGCTTCCCTCGATCCCTCCCTCGTCTCCCGCCCCAATGCGAGCGCGTACGCCCGCGCTGCCACCGCCTCCCTCGCCGCAGACCGCGCAAACGCAGCACCCTCCACCCTCCCCCCCCAACAAGACAACCCGGCTACCATGCCTCACCCCACCTACATCCTCCCGGCACTCGACCCCCTGGCTGCTTCGAACCCGGAACTTGCCTTCCCCCAACACCTCCACCGCATCGTTCGCTTCATTCGTAGGGAATCCCTCCGCCTAGCCAACATCTCGGATAGCGAAATCATCCTTGGTCATCTGGACCCGAACCACACCCCCCCTCCATCCCTAGGCAGCTCGGATACACCACCCACCGCAAACACCAGTACCAGTACCAGTATCGCCGCCTTTTCTCGCATCTAGCCCCCCAACTCGCACCTCACGCCTCGAATCCTTCCTTCCTCCCGCCCCACCTGTCTACTATTATATTGTATTCTTCTCGTCTCCACAATCACAAACCCAACGCAAAATGTAACCGCCGAAACTAACCACTCGGACTCAATCGCAGCCCGTCTGCACCGCGAATCTGCAATCTGCACTACATACACACAGCCGCGCAACACTCGATCTGGCTTTTCGTAGCTGCAGTATCAAACAGCAGCAGAATGGATAGCGGAGTGGCACGAATCGAGAAGAGACAACAAACGTCGGTTGGTGCGCGGTGAGAGACGGTGCATGAGTCCAGCACGGAATAATGGGAACCATAAGAGGGAAAGAGAGAGAGAAAGAGGGGGAATAGAAGAAGGGACAGGAGAAAAGAGAAACGACAGTGAAAGTGGGTGGGGGTAGGCTCAGTTTTTAGTGACGCTTGAAAGGATTGTGCAGGCGGGATTTGCGTTTGGAGGGGGTGCCGTGGGATTCTGCAAAGGAGCGCGCGTCGTGGTCGATGCTGTGTCGCAGGGCAGTGTCTTCGGGGATCGCGGGGGGCACGGGGAGCATCATGCCACTAGGCAGACCCGTGACGGTGGAGGAAGCAGGTAGGCCGTCTACGCCACCACTGCCACTGCCACCGCCAGCAGCGCCGCCACTGCCGACACCGACACCGGAGCCGTCTGCAGCGACGCCGTAGGGCGCCACCAGCTCGCCAGTCGCCGGGTCGACAGCGGCAGATTGCTCTGCAAGCGCCGAGTTGCTGAGCGAAGTCTTTCGTCCACCTGGTCGAATAATGCTGCCAACGCCCTTCGAGACCCCGCCAACCCCCTTGCCGGCAATACCGACCACACCCTTGCCAACGCCAAAGCCAGCCTTGCCGACCCCCGTTCCCACGGCAAGCACTCCACCGGCCCCAGCTCGTCCCACGCCCGCAACGCCCGACGTAAATGTCCGCCCGATACTCGTGCCCTTGCGCTCCCGGTTGGTCACAAAGTCGGGCTTGAACACGAACCGCAGCGTCAGCTCCGAGTTGTCCGTCGCTCCCTTGCCCGTCAGCGCGTACGTCTTGGTCAACGGCTCAAAAGGCTCCAGCACAGCCAGATCCACCTGCGCCTGTCCCAGTCGATCCGGCGTGCCGACCTGATCCCAGTCGTACGCCTCAAAGATCGCCTCGGCCGCAACACGCGACGGCACCTTGAACTCGCCCAGGTTCTCGTTAAAGTCGGGATTCAGCGTCTTCTTCACCACCTTGGACTTGGCCATCCGCTCGCCGTTGAGCACAAACGCAATGTACGGGTCCGAGCGGTTGCCACGGTCGGCAGCTCGGAGGTTGCGCGCGTTGACCACATCCACACGCAGGAAGCCCTGGTTGTTGACGCTCTCGGCCGGCTCGAGGTGCAGATCAATGGGGATGTAGCGACAGGCGATCACCACGCTGGCCACCTGCGCACCAGCGTCGTTGTGCAGGCGGAACTCGTACTGCGAGTTGAGCGTCTTTTCCAGCACATCCTTGGTATTTCCGGCAAACTCGGCAAAGACATCCTCGTCGCCGTCGCCCGTGCGCAGCTTGAGCAGGAACTTGGACCAGTCCAGCTCCTTGACGACCGACTCTCCGACCTCGTCCCAGTTGCACTGCGCCGTTCGTGCCTGTTCCGTCGTGTACGCCGGCCAGTAGCCGTCGTCAAAGAGCACCTCGAGACGCGCATGCTTCTTGTGGTGCGGCAGATGTCCCTGAAGAATGTTGAAGGCAATGATACCGGACTGCCTCTGCAGCAACTCCTCCTTGGTCATGCTGACCCCTTCCTCCGAGTCTTGCTTGCTCGTCTTGGTGACGGCCGTGGCCGCAGTCTGGACGCTTGCCAGCGAGGCGATCGAATCCTTGTTCTTGGTGTGACCCTTGCCGTTGGCGCCGTTGGCCTTGCTTGCGCCGTTGACGCCGTTGGCGGGTGCAGTGGCCTGCACCTCCTCCTTGGCGTTCTCCTCCGGCTCTTCGATGATGGCGCCGCTCTTGGCCGCAGCCTCGTTCTCCTGCTCGTCAAACTCGGCTCCCTGCAGGTTGACGGCAGGAAGGAACTGACAGTCGAACTCGATCTGGCCCTTGTAGATGCCGCGACCGAGGTGGATCTTGTCATTGTGGACCTGCTTGCCAGTGCTGGCGTACTTGAGTCTGGGATCGCCACCTTCGGGAGCCTCGACCGCGAGCGTGGCCACATCGACCTCGACCGAGCCGATCGAGCGGTCCTTGCTCGTGTTTTGGTAGTCCATGACCTCGAGCGTGATCTTTTCGCGCAGCGAGTGGACGGGCGCGTACAGGATCTCGTTCCACTCGGGGTTGAGATTGTTGTTGACAATGGTGCTGCCGTCGACGGCCTGGCCACGGCAACGGAGCTGGACGTAGGGATCCGACTTGCCGCCAGTCATGGCTTCGACGTTCTTGACGTCGGTCGCCTTCTTGACCCAGAACTTGACTACGCCGATCGCGGGCGTGTAGCCGCTGCTGCCGTTGGTGCTGCCGGCCATGTGCACCGGCTTCCACTCGGCCGACATACGAACACGGCCACTCTTGCTATTCTTGAGCGGGAACCAGTCCTGCTTCTTCTCCTTGGCGGCAAGCAGGTCCTCGAGCTTGATGCTGAGATGGGCAACCACAGGGTCGGAACGCAGATCACGGTCGTCCAGGATCTCGACAGTGATGACGGCCTTCTTGCGGTCAGTAACGAGGAATTCAGTCGGCATTTCAAAGACCGGATTGGTGTTGCGCTTGATCACGAGCGTGTCTTTGACTTTTTGACCGTTGAGGCGGATGCGACCCTTGGGACACAGCTCGCCGCTGAAGCCGGACCGCTTGTCGAGCTCCTTGGCCTGGTGCAACGTGAAGCGCACCACGCCCGAACGGCTCTCGGGCACGGGGCGCGGCTGGCCATCGTCGCCAATCTCCGGCTTGAGGACGGGGTAGTAAGACAGCGAATATTGCACCTCTCCGCGCTCTTTGGCGTCGAGAACGATGGGTGTGCTGAGGTTCTCGTGCTCAGGATCGTCCATGAGCTGCTGGAGGTCGAAGGCAGCCTGGCCAAGGCTCGAGTCTGGGCGGTGCTCGTTGAAGTCAAAGAGGGAAAAGGTGAGCATACCGTTGAGGCTGTTGAGCAGTACAAACTTGGTCTCCTTGAACTGCGGGTTGGCGGTACTCTTCTTGACCGCAGTCTTGGCGAGCGTGTCGCGGTTGTCGATCGAGATGGCAACGTAGGGATCGGGAGTGCCGCCGCCGAGCTTGACGCCCTTGAGATTGCGCGCGGACCACACGTTGACCTGCAGCACTCCGATTACGGTGTCGAGCGGCGTGCCCGAGAGCATCTGCTCAAGGTTGAGGGTGAACTGGTTCGGGTTGTACATCATAGGACCAAGGTTGGCATGGATCTGACCCTGGATGAAGTCTGCAAGGCCGGGAATGATGCCAATGTCGAAACCGAAAGTATTACCACCGATGGGCTTGAGCACATAGTCGATCTTGGGCTGTTCCATGAAGGAGATGTCGACGAGCTGGACGTGTGGGAAGTTGTTCATGAGCTTCATGCGCAGACGGATGTGACCGACAAAGTTGATGTCCTCGAGCAGGATGGGAAGGCCCGCGCCGACGAATCCCTTTCCGATGCGGACGGTGAGCACGATCTTGGGGTTGATCTTTTCGCTGGCCTTCTTGACGGTGAGGTCGAGCACGTCGCTGGGCGTAAAGTTGAACTTCCAGTCCATCATGACAACGTCGTCCTCGGTGTTGGGGAACGTGCGAACCGAGTCGATGCGCGGAGCCTTGGTGCCGAGGGTGAAGGTGGTCATGCGGATCGAGTCGAGGAACGAAGGACAATTCTGCAGCAAGACCTGGTCCGCAGTCTGGATGATGCTGGCTGAGAGCACGGGCTCGTAGATGAGCCAGAATCGCGAGAGGAAGTGGTTGATCCACTCGGCGGACTCGTGCTCCGAGATCATCTTTTTCTTGGCCATTTCGCGGGTGATGTCGTCGCGGGCACGCTGGCGAGTTCGACGCATGCTGGTGTTGTAGTAGGTCGAACAGAACGCGCCAATGACGAGCAGTGAGCCGAGGCCGCCGCCAAGTCGCGTAACAATGTACGTGAAGAGCACAGCTGTCACAATGACAGCCGCATTCCACCAAAAGAAGCCATAGTAGGACTCATTGAGAAAAGTGCTGACGATGTCAAGTTGGGCCTCTTCCTCAGCAGTGATCTTCTGATTGGGAGCCAGACCACGGTTGGCGCGTGCAACACCTGTCCAGCCGACCTGATACCAGTCGGGCAGATTGTTGGAGGGCTGTCCGGCAGGCAGTGCGCCAGGAGCGCCCTTCTCCTCCTCGTTGATCTTGTCGAGATCCTTGAGGCTGAGGGTAGGGTCAACCTTTTTGCCGCCAATGTCCGACACCATGCTGTGGGCCGCGTCGTCCTTCTTGGCGGCGGTCTTGGGCTTGATCTTGTCCATGGCCTTGGCGGCCTGGGCAGCTTTCTCCTGTGGCGAGGCATTCTCGTCGAATTCGAGGACGCGGGCACCGGCGGCTTCGTTCTGCCGCAAACGAGCGTTGACGGCAGCACGCTCCGAATCGTCCTGGGCACGAGCCGCGTTGATCTGGGCCTCGTTGGGCTCGGCACCGTTGGTGACTGGGACGGCGTGGTCCTTTGACTTCATGAAGGGCGCCATGGTCGCTTTTCAAGGATCCTCACTCGATCCACGGGTGAGTCACAGATGACAAACCGGATAAAGCGTCAAGATGTGGGCAAAGACGACCACAGAGGTCCCGACGTCGAATTGCGATCGGCCAATTAGCAAGTTGAGCGACAAATACGGAAGGCCATGTATGCGTGGAGCTCGAAAGAATTGTCTGGTGCAGCAGTGAAACTCGAGCTCAATCGATGAAGTGAGGGCGCAATCTATACGGATCTCATGACAGGTGGTGGGGATGATCAAGGAACAAGCCGAATGCAGCTTACTGATAGCTGCGCTGGGTTGCTTTTTGGTCAAGGTGGGTGTGGGCGCGGTCAAGGGCCGCGAGGACCCAAGAAGGATAGACTTCAGCGAGCAACCGCACCAGCAGCAGCAGCAGCAGCAACAGTAGCAACAGAGCGGCCAACAGCCATTGTACAGAGTACAGTACTGCAGTCTTCGTGACGAGAGGAGAGGAGAGGAGAGGAGAGAATGGCCGTGCCGAGAATTCAGGTCTGCATGGCCCAAGCGCGTTGACGTGCCCGCTTGTGACGGTATAGGGAGATGGCACGGCACGGCACGGCACGGCACGACTGTAATTCTTTATCCAGCCTGCCTGCCTGCGGGGCAGGTTGTCTCGGTCTGTCGAACCTTTTTTTCTTTTTCTTTTTGGTTTAGCTCTCCGGAAGGCTGTTTGTTGCATGCGCAAAGACGGCGCCGATTTGTTCTTCTTCTTGTCAGGCACGCACCGTTGCTTATCCGCTGTCCCGTCCGGCCAGAAGGGCTCGAGCTTTGCAGCTTATGCCCCGCCATCCTATTCATTGATACCATGGCTGTTAGCACCTCTGAGGAAAAGCGTCACCACAATAGATTGTGGAACGCGCCACGGCGCGGCAAGGCGCAAGGCTGGCTTCGGCTAGTGAGTGCAGTGGAATGCAGCAATGCGCAAGCAAATCTCGCCCGACGTCGGCCACGAGAATCCCTCGACTATCCGCACCTTGCTTGCTTCAGAGCGCCTTGTCCGATTCACTGTCTTCCTCACGCGCAGGTTCGTCTTTGTATTTGCCCGTCGACGAGTCAAGTAGAGGAGTAATAGATACATCAAGAGAGAGGGCTGGCTGACTTGGAAGCGAACGAAATAATCACGGCGTCGTTTCCAACAAGCGAGGTGACAATCAAGGGTGCCGCAACCTGAGCAGCTGAGAGAATAATACAGTTAGTACGCGCCACATGTTCACACTGACGCAAGGGTTGAAAAGGCCATGTGCTTGCTTGCGTGCGTTCGTGGGAAGGCTCGACGTCAGAGCACGCAAATTGAATGCACTGGAGCTAGGATGTTGGAAAAGTCAAAAACGCGAATAAAATAAAGGAAGCGAGAAAGAGTTGGAAACAAATGAGACAGAAACGAAGAAGCAGCTGGAGCAGCCGACTTGCAGAGACCGGTCAGGGTCTGCAAGCGACCCAAGACGGCCGAGGCCTGCCCCGTCTGCAGTTGGCCGTGTCGCCTTTCCCGACCTTCGACTCGGATTTTCCGGTCAATTCAGCCTCACAGCAAGCCACTTCCTGCCGCCTCCAGAGATGAACCCACTCACTAGCCACGAAACATTCCATTATGACATGTTCGGAACTCCCGCTGAATGCTAACGATCACTTGCTAAGCGATCACTGCAAAATTCTGGGCAATGTGAACTGATTGCGAGCCTCTCTTTCCGCCCAACACGGACACTTTCACACGGCATGATCTGACTAGCATTGCATGAAAGAGTCTTTTGGACACAGAGAGCAGGACTGTCTACGTGATCTTGGCAGACGAATCGCTGATCCGAGATCAGGCACGTTGGCGCACCAGAGACTTGACTGAGCACGTCCAGCTTGTTGCGAATCGCACTCAACGTTGCTTGTGGCTCTTGGGCGTGGGCTTTGGCGCGGATGGGGGTACGACTTCAACACCAGGAGTGGTTCCCGCCGGGCTGGGCCTACGCTTGACATGGCGACTGGGAGTGCGCGAGTTGAGAACGTGGCCCCCGCACACGGAGCTGACGACACCAAGCGGATCGATATTGTCGCAGACGCCACGGTTACGCTTGTAGCCATCCGCGGCCGGCTTGCCCGTGGCGTCGGTGACGCCAGAGTACGGAGCCACCTGTGCGTCGTCTTTGCGCTGCGAGCCGGATCGGTCGATGATTCCCGTGGGGCAGCGAACACGCTTGGGCGTGCCTGCAAGCGCCGGATTCTCACCAAAGTAGGTGAATCGGAAGAGACACGACGATCGCAAGGCCGGCGGAAGGTTGCAGCACTGTTTGGCGCCAGTCACTCCGCCATACTGGCTACCCCATGACTGGCCCCACTGAGCAACACAGCCCGCAGGGAAGTCTCCCACACCGCCTCCGGCGAGATTGAAGTCAAAGCTGCCCTTGAGAATGTTGCCGCTGGTGTTGATGTTTTGCAGGATGATCTTGGTCACCTTCATCGGCTTGCCGTTCGAGTCGTTCGGCTTGAATTCGGCCAGATAGCATGCACTCTCGATCGAACCGTCGGCCTCGTGGATGTTGTACGCTGCAAATCCGTACGCCAGGGTCGGATCCTTGCTATCGACCCACGGCTGGATGCAGCTGCATGCGAATCGGTCTCCACCCTCACAGCCGTTCTTGCCCGGGTTATGGATGTCGAACGGGAACAGAGTCTTGCCGTCCTTGTGGCATGCATCCACGGGCGCATAGACTCCGCCTTTGGGCGTGTATGAAAACGCGGCGGGACAGCAGTCCCAGAATCGAGTCGCGTATGGAGTGGTGGGGAGGCCGCCACCATTGACTCCCTGGCCTGCATACATTGCAATGCCAAGCATAAACAAGGCGAGTGGGGCAGAGGCGTGCATAATGTGCATCATGCTAGATGGTTCTACGTAGGTCAATCTGGGGTTGTCTGGATGGTACCTTGGAGAGGTAGTAGCGTGAGTGAAGCCAGCTGTGAGCACATACGAACAGAATGGTCAACTGAAGCGAAGAAGCCGGCTATAAGTAGTCTTGACAACGACGACAACGACGAGCAACGACGAGCACAAATTAGCAAAAGGGATCCGAGTTCTGCCATGCTGAAGTGGGCAGAGCAGCGGCTCAGACCTCCATTCAGGCTCTACGAACATGACGACACCAGCAATTTTTGCGAGATGCTAAGCGAACAGCCATAGGTGACACATACGAATGCCCGTGGATCGTGACAGAGTCATATGAGTAGTTGTGTCCCCCTTTCTTTTTTTATTCCCCTTTCATACGCCAAGTTGCGATGAAGTCCAAGTGAAAGCTGCGCCACACCACGTTGCGACAACGCCACTCGCCGGTCACCTTGGCGTTTGATGGTTTCGTGTGAAATCTCTGGATTGCAGGAACGAGATGAAGGTGTATGGCTGTCGTTAGGATCCGGGCGTCGTGGGGTTGTATCTCAGGAATGAAGATTGAGAGCGTGGGAGGAATGGCAACGTCTGTCGATGCTCGTCGCAGAAACTCATTCTTCTCGGCCGAGTGGAATGACGTTCTCCATTAATGCATTTTTGGCAGAACGCGCCAACTTCGAAATTTGAGGTCTCTCTCCACACTTTCTCAAGTCGGTCTCGTGTCCCTCGCCAACCCACAATCTGTCTCCGCTCATTAGCGCCACCATCTACCATCTCGCATTCACCTCTGCCGACCTTCGAATCGGAACTAGAGGCGATCCACTCGAGAGGAACGCCGCACCGGTCACGACATGCACGGCAGGGAGCGCGGCTACGGTGGGGGCGGCGCCGGTCCGTCTCGAGACGACCGGCGATATGTTCCCGACCGGTACACACGAGACGATCCCAGAGACTTTCGCGATCCGCGTGACTTTGGCGGTCGTGGCGGCGGAGGTGCAGGAGGGAGATACGGAGGTGCCGACGGATACCATCCTGGTCGTGACGGACCGGCGTCTGGCCATCGCAGTGGTGGAGGATATGCCGCGGAATACCCTCCAAGTTCCTACGCCCCATCGCCGAGAGGACCATCCCGGGCCGACAGCCGCATCGTACTGCGCAAATGGGACTACTCTCGTCGGCCGACTCCACGGACTGAGCAAGAGAGACAGGACCTCGAACGTGAAAGAGAGCTGTGGGAGGCCAGAGAGCTGGCGAGATACGAACGGATGCAGGCAGCAGCAGCCTACGACTACCACGGCAGACCACCACACCCGAGAGACCGAGACATGTATCCTCCGCCTGCCGGCGGTGCCTACGGCGAGCGCCCGCTGCCGGCCTCGTCTGCGTCGTCGTACCGCCGATCTAGGAGTCCGCCGCCCTCGGCTGCCGATCCGATGATGCAGCAACGCCGCTCGTCTTCCGGACGCATCTCGGCGGCCGATGCCGCGGACATTCGAGACCGAGACAGAGACCGAGATCGCGACCGCGAGCGCGAGCGTGATCGTGATCGTGACCGTGACCGCGACCGCGAACGAGAGATCGAGCTTGAACGGATGGGTCCTCGTGGCGGATATCCACCTGTCGAGCCCGGCTACGTCGGCCACCCAACCTCGTACGACGCTGGCTGGGAAACACCGCACCGGGGCACTTCGCCACCTCGTGGACCATCGGCAAGGGAGCGCGATCTGGATCGTGAACGCGGTGGATTCACATCGACGCCTCCAACAGGGCCTCGAGCTGGCGGGTACGGGCGACGCGGGGTCCATCCACCCGGGCCATCGCACTACGGTACGCCGTCCAGCAGCAGTCGAGGCGGCACATATACACCCGGTTCCGACAGAGAGCGGGATCGGGATCGGGAAGGCTCCGGCAGCGCTGCCGGCGGGGGATACTTTAGTCCTTCCAATGGCCGGTTTGGACGGTCGGCAAGGGACGGGCCCTTGCCACCAGCACCACTTGGTGGCGCCTCGGCAGGAGCGGGCGGCGGATACCGCTCCGGTGCGCCGCCAACTCCTCTCTCGGGTCGAGCAAGACGCGATTACGCCGGCATGGACTCGGGATACCCGACTCCGATGGACGAAGAGCACTATCGATCACAACACCCGTACCACCAGCAGCAACACCATCAGCAGCGATCGCGAGGATCGTCGCCTCCCCATCAGCACCAGCGCGGGTACGCCGGAGATGGGCCGAGTGGCATGCTGTCGACGGGGGCTGCTGCGGTAGCAGGCGGACCTGGCTCGGGTCTGGCAGCTGACGCATCGCCCTACTCGCCCTCTACGGGTACGCCGAATCCGCACGCCCCGCACATCTCTCGAACCTCTTCTTCACAGACCCCTGCTGGGCAACCGGCATCGTCTGCTGCCGCCGCAGCCTCGGGAGCCGCAGCCTCGGGAGCAGGGGGAGCAGGAGGAACAGGCACCTCGCCAGCCGCCGGTACAGGACTCGACGCCACCCCACCGACCAAAACCGCTCGCTTCAGCGCCGCCTTTAAACTCTGTCCCGAACTAGACGCCGAGCTACAGACGCTCGAAGCCACGCGCTCCGCCTTCCTCTCCAACTTCTTTTTCGGGGATCCCAGATCCGAAGCTCGACGCAACCTCGCACAACTGCGCGACAAAGACCTCGCGCTCGCGGCCGCCAAGACCCGCGTAGCTTCCACTGTCAAGTCCCTCGAAACTGCTAAAGAGACCGCTGACGCGTACAGCCTCGCTGAGAATAGGAAGGAGGACTCACAGGCTCTGCTCGATGCGCTTTATGGCGCCCCTTCCGCTCGGGTGGGTGCGGTGACGGGGGTTGTTGGGCGACCCAATGCTGCCGTGTCGGACTCGACATCTGCTTAGCTTGCATATCTTTTTTTTTCCATCTTGCTTGCAAATTCAACGTCCTTTTCACACGCGTACCACTGTCCCCCCTTTCCCCCCCCCCCCCCCCCCCCCCCCCCCCCCCCCCCCCCCCCCCAAGACCGCTTTCGCTGACCGTGTGGACCGAGTCACCGTGCCCCATCTCACATGTATTGGCCAGATGCGCAGAACTGCCACGCAGAGATCTCGAGAGCTGATTGAACATTTGACAGGAGCATGTAGTTTATCGCATTCCAGGAAAACAGTGGCACTAATCGGTGGACAACGTACAACTACGAGCAAGACGCAGAACAAAGTGGGAGTGGAAGTGGGAGTGGGAGGGGAACTGGAGACAAGAGATATCCAACGAATCCGGGATAGAAAGCACTTTCAAGAAAAAGAAATGAAAAAACAAAGTTTTCAACGCAAGCGAGAAAAGAGAGGGTATCTCGAGACAAAGACCGGGATTGTTTTGGCGACACAAGTTGGCAGGAAGCTAAGCTAGGCTTTGCCAGTGAGTGTGTCTACAGTCTTGTCAAAGTTTTTCGAGTGGAGGAGATGATGGCTGTTTCCAGAGCGACACGATTCCACGAAATTCATTGCAGCAGTCAGTACTGTATTCTCCGCTCAATCAACCTTGCTCTCCCCGCCTCCATCTTGACCATTCGACAAAGCACAGAAACCATCTCCAACCAACCCCAGACTCACTGATGCTTGGCAATCTCCCAACGAGGGGGAGGCGCCTTGACGGGGTACGACTTGGTCTGTCCGCCCCCGCGTTCCTTTTCGACGCGGATGTCGAACTCGAGCTCGCCCGACTCGGGCGAGTATTCGACCGCACACCAGTTTCGTGCGCCCATGATGCTGTGTCAATGCAAATCGCAATCGGAATCGGAATCGAAATCGAAATCGGGATTAGGTGACCACAAACGGCAGAGTCAGACGTCAGTAACGTTTCCAACCAAAGATCAGTCCAAAAGGGCAAGAAAGGGCAAGAAAGGGCAAAAAAGGGCAAAAAAGGGGCAAGAAAGGGCAAGAAAGGACAAAAAAGGTGCAAGAAAGGTCAAAAAAGGGGCAAGGTCAACTTACTACTTGTCGTTTTGCTTTTTGCCGTGAAGGTCAACGTCAAAGAGCGGCACCATAGACTCCTTGGTACCGCAGTAAAAGAGGGACCTGTGCTTCTTGGCAGCGAGCTTGTTGAGCATGCTGAGGACAGGGGGTGGGGGAGGGGTGTTGACGATAGCCGAGGTGATGACGGCCAGCGAATACTTGGGGTCGAGGCTAGGATCGTGCTGGTGGTATCCGAAAAAGACGCCTACTCCGGCAGCGTGGACGTCGCCGCTGATGTACGAGACGCGAAGGTGCTTCTCAAGGCCAAGCTCCTGGACGCGTTCGACGAGCCAGTTTCGCTCCGACTTGTGAGGGCCGGCGCACCAGTGGTCCCCCAGGTCATCCAGCAGCTCCACCTCGCCGTTGAAGTTGTTGGTGAATCCGGGAGAGATGCCCTTGGCAAGCATCACGAGCGGGTTCAACGAGCTCGAGAGCGTGCGCTCCAGGAACACCATTCGCGGATATGCCAGCGGCACGCCGAGCAGGATGATGAGATGCTCCACGCCGGGAGGCAGTCTGCGAACCGCATCAAACAACCGCTGGTACGTGGCCTGGCTGCAGATCTGATCAATCTTTCGCTCGGATCGGCAGTCGACCAGCAGGATCCACTGCTTGGGACCGAGGTACGACAGCAGACTGTGGTTCTTGAACGGGATGTAGACACCCTGGTTTCCGATGAGCATGCTCTTGTTGGGATGCGCCTCCTCCGACACGCCATCAATGTCGTCGTTGATAAAGAGCTGGAAGAGGAGGAAGAAAAAGTAACCACGAACTCCGACATAGTTGAAGACGGGAGCCATCATGAGGTCGTCGGGATAGGTACCGAAGCCATCGATGAGGTCGTGGTCGTCGAGCATGTTGATCATGGGCACCTGGGCGATAGTCTTGGCAAAGGAACCACCGCCAAACCAGTCGCAGTAGTGATTGAACATGAAGCGGTCGATAGCGGTCTTGATCTCGTTGGAGAGCGGGGTGGCCATGCGCTCCTTGCCCTTGAGGCTGTTCCACTCCTGCATCTCGGGCTCGCGGACGAGCTTGTCGCAGTAGATCTGGTCGCCTCCGCCGATGACGGCGTGGAAGGGCTTCTTGGCGTGGTCGCGAAGCATGTCGTCCCAGAGCGGGTTGGGGCCGTTGAATTCGGATTCGTCGACGCTGGCACTGAAACCGTTGCAGCTGTGACCGGCCCAGCGGAAGTTCTGGTTCTTGGCGGGAACGAAGAAGGTGTGGCCGGTAAGACCCTTGATGGCCTCGGACTTGGAGTTGGTGTGCGCCTCGCCGTCGATCGAGTAGTGCACTGCCAGCTGGGTGTCTGCCATGGGGATCTCGATCTTGAAGCGCCAGAAGGTGAAGGAGCCCTCGGCACCGTGGTAGTTGTAGAGCTTGACGGCCTGCGACTGCCGATGCGAGTTCTGGTCAGATACGGTGGTGGAGCCGTCAACAGCACCGGGCTGGACCGAAGAGGCATCCTGCCATCGGAGCTGGAGGGTGGGAATGATCGAGTAGTCACTGGTGGCATCCTCGGTGACGATCATGGCATAGGCATGGTAGATGTACTGGTTCACATCGACCGAGTCGTAGCGGAGCATTGGCCCCGTGCGAACGTTGAGCGTCGTCATCTTGTACAATGTCTACGGGCGTGAAAGAGCCTGCCGATGCTGGAAAGCGCGGGAGAGCAAATTGTATCGCTGCGTGTAACAAGGGAGCGTCGATGTCAAGTGGAGGGATGAGGGTAGAACCGTCTGCTCTGAGCACCTCTTTTTTTTTTACCTGTTGTACAGATGTGTGTATGGTTCCCAATCCGCTGGACGGGTTTAGGATAAAGTGATGGTGGAAGTAGGAAAGCGCAGTGCGCAGAGATAGCGAACCAGGGAGGCGGGTGTGATAGAGGGATGTACAGTACAGTACTGGGGATTTTGAAGGGACAGAAGGGTGTGTATACGAGGATGTTCTAAGCGAATGGAAGCCGCCGAGCAAAAATGAGTGACGGAGGGCATTTGCTCTTGGCGGCTGCATGTGTCTGAGTACGTCGTGGTGCAGCAGCAGCAGCAGCAGCAGCGGCGGCGCGAGAGGGGCACGACCGACGGGCATGTGGTCTGGCTGCATCCGATTTCTGCGAGGTCAGTGCGGCTGTGGAGAATCGGAATGCAAACAAAATAAATATTCAAGTATTGGTGCCGTAACCGGTTTGGGGCATCCGCTCAGTGTTTTGTGTCTGGGGCGGCTGACCCTGGCTCGCCTCGTCGTAAGATCCGAAAACGGCGTGCAGCAAAAATCGAAGCGGCGGAAGTTGGAATCAAGGGCGACAAAGTAAAGCGTCCTTCCTGTACAGTGCACGACTCAAAGCTGGGCGAAAGGTCAGCTGCATCTGCATCACGCTCTGCATCGGGCATCCGCGCGGTACCAGACAAGGGTCAGCGATTCAGCTCCAGCTCCAGCTGCCGTCTTTCTGAAAGCATCATCGCAACATGCAACCACCAACCAACCAGCCTTCTCGCATTGCACCACGCCACTCCCGAATTGAAGACCACTCTTCCGACTTCACACAAAGCTCAAAATCTCTGCTGGGCATTACACAGCTCTCCTACATGTTCGCAAGCAGCGCTGGAAGGGGGGTGAGATCGGAGAGTAGAAAGACAGAATGTGCGCTGTGGAGAGGTGCTCGTGAAACAACAACAATAATAATCATCAGGTTGTTCAAGAGGGCTGCTCAACATCCAACCGATCCATTAGGCGACGCACAAGGCGGAAGGGAAATGGCAAGAGATCTCAGGGCCCAGCCGCGTGTTTATTTTTCGGACCGTGTCACTCGCTGACAGGGGCCTGCATCTGGTTAGGTGATTGTATCCGAATTCATTTCCCTTTTGTCTCGTAGCGAGGCGAGATGTACGGATCGGATTAATTTTCCGTTTCTTCTTTGCTTACCACAGGAAAATGCCACACCAGCATGCGCGCACCTGTAGAAATGTGGTCGGGAAAATCACCACGCTTAATCAAGCGAGTTAAACATGCCTGTTTGCTTGCTTGCCTGCCACGCCCAAGGAGGATACTGTTACGGTGTGTCTTCATCGCATTTCTGTCACCCTTCGTCTGCTCGAAGGACAGCTTCTGTCACATGCTCAAAGACAACCAAAGCCACATCCACTAGCTACGTACCGCCGCACAGGCCCGAATGAAAGAAGAATGGCAAAACGCATGGTATTACACGTCACTGAGAAAGAGAAAGCATTCATCGCGATAGAACAAGGTCGAAGTGTCTGAACCAATTGTCGGGACAAAAGAGACATAAATCAAGGAGGAAAGAAAAGAACAAAGAAAAACATACTGAACAGAAAGTCAGAAATAGGGTAACATCGAAAGCGCACCACAAGGTTGTTGGGTGAAACGTGAACGAGGGAGCGGAGCCAAGAATGAATCGAAGTACAGATTGAAGTGACAATGAAACAAAAAAGAAAAGGAGAAAGAAGATGAAAAGCGCAACAGGAAACGAACGGGACTGGGAAGAAAAATAGTAGAGATCCACACTCCTGCGTTGAAGGCTCTGTGTGCTCTTCGACGTAGCAAGTGAGATCTCGTTGGTATCAAAAGTTTGAAGGGAGACAGCACGACTAGCATCATGTAACGTCTAGTCGTCTCTTGTCGAGCTTTCCGTTTCTGCAACGGCCATTTTTTGGGGTGAAGGGGGGGGGG